>CAXKVW010000034.1:0-238909 GCA_964058825.1 Carex arenaria | reverse complement strand
GTAAATATTCAGATATGAGACCTTACAAAAATAAACGAAAGAGAAGTCTGTGTAACTTCCTTTTTTTCTTTGAAGAGAGAATATGCATTAATTGAGTCAATCAAAGAATGATACTGTTGAAAGGGTAAAACAAGTATAAAAGTAAAAAATTTCTCTCAGTGCTGATTATTACAATTATTGCTTGTAGAATAGCACTCCCCATATATGGCTATTGATAATTCTTCTAGCTTGAAAGGGGAGGTAGTACAGTTGGCTAGAAAAATATCCTAGGACTGTTGTACTCAAAGGTCGAGAGTTCGATTCCCCTTACAACTTCACAGCTTCTGTGAAGATTTTCAAAAAAAAAAAAAAGATAATTCTTCTAGCTTTACCACTTTATTAATTAAGGAGACAAATGGTATCTACTCTAAGAGGAATTTTGGTTTTCGGAGATTGTTCTTTGATTCGTCGTTACCAATTAAATTAGTTATTCCCTTATCCTTGTTTGATAATATAATTTAAGCTTACCCTGATTAGTTGTTTATTATATATGCATTCAGAATTTATTCCATTTTTTTTTAGTTTAAATTATATGTTACATCTCAACTAAAGTTCTTAGCATGGTAATATATATGTTCGAAAAGACAAAAATGGTACACTAAATTACAGCAATGTTAATTGATTGATCAAACATATAAACTCTGAAACTCATTTAAACAGTAACATACAATCGAAATACCAATAATAATTTATTCCAAAAAGATTTAAACCAAAAGAATATATCTAGAAGATCGATCATAAAATGACCTTAATTATACACCTAGCCCGTAATAACAAAAATGGCAACACAAGTCACAAAATCAAGCCTCCTTCCCCATGCTAGAGATATCTAATGTGTTTTGTATACAAATTAAATTCCAAAATTAATTATACACATACACTCGCACAAACAGAGTTCATACATCTCCTTCACCAGACATTTTCAAGTCTATATATAATATATATAATATATCATCAAGAACCCTACATATATGCATGGGGGTCGATCTTTTCCTTCATCGGTTCTTGTTATTCTCAGCACCAACTATCTGGCGGCCATCTGATTCCTTGTAAATGAAGAATGCATAATAGCCGCCTAATATAGTAGCTACGGCCATGATCCAAACCATTATAGCAATTGCAGGAGGACCAACCGCACCGATCCGATAAGAAAACAAAATCGTTAGCAATGTTGTCAAAAACCAGACTAGCGCTTTCAGCTTGCCTCTCAAAGAAGAATGACGCGGTGTCCGTTCAAACACACGAAGGATGTAGAATAGAAAAACAAGGTCAATTAATGATATAAGAATGTAAGCAACAGACCAAGGATTATCCCGAGATCGATAGATGGCAACGCAAGAATTGAATAAGAGAAATACGAGGCTGAGTAAAGGTAACCATGCAAACTTATTATTACTTGCTGGTTTCACATCAGTTGCTGTTCTCTTGGTTTCCATGATTTACAAGTCGATCGTGAGGAAATGGAGGAGATGAAAAGAATCATGGCAAAGAGACTTGCACGTATATATAATATAAACAAGTTTCTTGCTATCAAAGTCGACAGACATTACCAGGAAGTTTCCTTCAACCGACTTGGAATTTTATAATAAATTAACTTCTTAATGAGTCAATAATATTTATTTCAGTCATAATGTTTTTTTTTTGTGATAGAATTGGCAGTATGTACAGAGTGGAATTTATACAATACAATTCGCTTTGTTATTCTCTTTTAATTAATTAATTAATAGGTCGATTATATATATATATATATATATTACGATCCAGTTCATTGCTTACGCAAACAGGTCAAATACCTATCTTGATATGTCGGCGCCTCTTTTTGAACTTTATGAATATTATTTTATTTCCAGCACCGGCCGGACATTTCCCAGTGACACTATATATTTTTTATTGTCCCAAATTAATAGCACTAATTGGCACATTCATATTGACACTTGCCACTTAATTACGTATCACAATTCAAGATGATACATTACATTATAACACTCAAGTTGATGCCTGTATCTGTATGTATACACATTAATTATAACACTTGATGATGATACTTGATACTTGATATTTATTAATTATAACACTTGATACTTGATACTTGATATTTGATAAACGTACCCCTACAACAAATTGTAGCCCTGAAAACAGTTACCGTGCCTCAGAAAACGATATGAATATGAAAAATGACATGCAACCCATAAAAGCACCCAGAGGAAATCATAATAGCTATACAGCCACAATCGGTGGAACTAAAATTCCATTACCCTACAAAACACAATATACTATGATAATCAAAAAATAAGGAAAAAAAAAAAAGTGTTGCAATTTGTACATCCATACACTATGCTTAATTGTCATTGTATATATGAACAAGATTAAGGCTGACAACTTAAACTGAAAATTAAGTAGATCAGAAGGGATGGACTTGACAACCTAATCAGACCAAATTCAGGATTTAGAAGAACTAATTAATATCAGCAAACGAGACTAGACTCGCGGATCGGATCGAGAGGATAACTTGTAGAATGAATATTGATCATGAATCTGAAAACGAGGAAAAATGTACTCAATTGAAGCTCAAGGGCTAATTTATGAAAATAAAAGTAAATTAGCAATTACAAAATTGAAGAAAAATTAAAGAGAGAGAGAGCACAAATCTGATCTATTCCAAGTATGCCTTTTCCCATTTCACTGCCGGCCACCTAAGAAAAGAATAAAGAAACATGTAATTTAAGAGAATACCTCCATTATACATACATACATACTATGCCTATGAGGCTATGCGCGCGCATCACCGCCACGGCTTGATCCAAGTCCATGTATATCTCTCTCCATGAACCATGATTCATGTGAGACGTACCGGAGACTTGATAGCTAGGTTCAATATATTCCACTCTTCGATTAAATTAAAATATTAAAATCGCCTTCGCGCGCATCACCGAACCGCTGCTCGATCTGACGGTGAAGACTCCAGGTCGTTCATCTGAGATGCGATCGGTCGGATCGGAAGGAAGGAAAGTTGGGACTTGGGAGGAGGGTTGATGCCCCATTATTTCGAGCGGCAGGAATAATAAATAATGGGGAACAAGTGGGGAGGGAGGAATCTTTAGCCCATCCCAGACTGCTCTCCTCCGTATCCACTACTTTCCCGGAAAAGATAGGGGTGGGATGTATTATCTCAAAATTAAAAAAAAAAAAAGATGTCTAGCACTCTGCAGTCTGCACTCACCATTATTTTATTTTTAGAGTAAAGATTTTATTCTCCGTAGTTAGCTTCTGTCCCTAAACGTTTTTCTAAGATTATAATTTTTTAAGTAAAAATTGAAGATCAAGTCATCTAATTATTTAATATATTTGTTATTATAACAAGAAAATATTTTTATCTGAGTTTCAAACTCATGATCTCTCACATAAAAATCATGTGTCTTAACTACTAAATCAAAAACTAGTTCTCTCTAAAATTCTAATGGTCTAACCAGTTACTTCAATTAATAAATACTCTACTTTCTCACCAATTCTTTTCCTCTCCTGTCTCAAAAATTCAAGGCCCTTACTCGTCTTCTCCGTTTTTGTTGCCCGGTCAAACAAGAGTTGCGCAAGAAAAAGGTGTCAGACGCACTACTTTATGAAAAGGCCAAGCATGGGTAAAGTTGTCCAATTTGTCATCCGCGAACAAAATATCCCCCGATAATTCTGCCTGGATCTTATCCTCTTAGGGGCACACGCGTGCTGCACTAAGATTTCCTAACCGTCTGATCTCCTAATTTGACTGTATATCAACCCCGAGAATATCAGAAGACTGAAGGATGAGTATCATTTCTGCTCAGTTGTGGAAGATCTCTCCGTAAATCTGGAATTCAGATCAAGTCCAATACCTGACCGAGTAAAGTGAGATCTGAGTCGTTAGTTTTAATCTGACACGAATCTCAAAACAAATCTCCTTATATGTAAATATGCACCGTATTACTTTTTGAGCCGGGTATGTCCGGTACCTGAGGGGATACGGACTCGTAAATCTGCGCCAGTCGTAGAGAGAAGGGTTATCGAGATCATATTCTGATCAAGCAGCCGGGAGGTAAAGACTAATGTTATAAAATAAATACTTTATATATTTTAGTATGAATATTTTTAAGTTTTAATATGAATACTTTCATAAAATTTATTTATTTGTATATTACTTTGCAGTTAGCAGAAACTTAATATGAATACTTTATTTCTTCTAGTATAAATACTTTCAATCTTATAGTGTGAATACTTACATTGTTTTAGTAAGATTAATTTTATTGATTTTATTGTGTATACTTCCAATATTCTAGTATGAATATTTTATATGTTTTCGTATGAATACTTTGCAGTTTGAATATTTTATAGTAATGATACTTTGAAAGTTATAGTATGAATACTTTCAATTCACATCCTCCTAGGTACCTGACAAGGGAATCTTTTACAATTAGTGCATCTAGACTATTAATTTTAACTTTGCACAAGTCTCAAATCCTAATAATATTGCCCCCTGCAAGAGTCCGAATATCAAAGCGGCTGAGAATTAATCTCAAACCATAAAGTGAGGTAAATATTCTACGATACCTGGGAGGATACGGATCCGAATACTTTATATGTTTTAGTATGAATACTTTCATAAATATTCACACTTTACTGAGTAAGTATTAATACCTGACATTTTAGAGAATAATACTTGACAAGGTATGAATACTTGTTCGACGAGGTATGAATACTTGCACGCTGAGGTATGAGTACTTAAACGATGAAGAACCCGAAAGTACTTCATCATGGATCTCATTTGAAAGAGAAAATTACATAGAAAACGTTTGTGGTTTTATATTTACAAAATTTCTCGCAAATCGTTAGAAATATTGACGAGATTAAATGGAGAAAAAAAATTCCAATTGTAAAAACGTGTAAAAGATAGGTGTGTGACTAGAGAGAAAAGAAAGTTGATGTCCAGTTTTTTGTTTAAATACTTGATGTCTTAGGTATGAATACTTGCACTCATAAGTGTTCATACATGTGCGCGCCAGTTGTAATTTGTTTTCAAATATAAGTGGTCCCCCAAGTAGTTATTGTTTCTCCGAATTAGTTAGTTGTTCCCATCGTATTTTATGCATTAATTAGTTAGGGGGATATTTAGAGGACATAATGGAGGAGACTATTAGTTACTCCCTTATTTTTATTTTGGTTCGAATCGTTGATTTAAGATGAACAGATTCGGTTTAGATCACGATCAAACCTAAATTTCTATTTTAGTGTTTAAAGGGCTTTCTGGGCCTTGCACATGTGACATGGTATTTTTAAAGTAATGAGTCAGGTTCTAAATAGCTAGCTATAGCTACGTAAATACATAATAATTGTGTTATAGTTTTTTCGAACTTCAAAAGTTATAACGCTATTAATCACTTTTCTTTTATAATAATTCTAAATAGCTAGTTATAGTTGTGTAATAGCTACGCTATAGTTTTTTTGGACCTTAAAAGTTATAGATCTATAATCGCTATTTAGAATCTTAGTAATGAGAGTTGGTAAAAGAAGAATTTTAATGGGCATCACAATAAATTCTATTCGATGTCATGCTTAAATTGTTTTGTTTGTTAATAAAAAGATAAAATAATTATTTTATAAATTTAAAATGAGTTTTCATATAAAAGACAATAAAATTGAAATAAAAAATTATCTTTGAAAGTTTAGACGAAGAAACACATAATTTTGAAGTTTTTAAAGGGTATACATAGAAGTTCAGAGGGAGATATACGTGTGCGTCATGTATAACCTGCCGCCATTTTTATTTATATCCACCATTAAATAATAATTGCCAAACCTATCCATCAAATTTGAAAATTTTTATTTCCACCCAAACCGGCTATTTAATAGCCCGTTCCTAATTTTTATTAGAAACTGGCGGCTTAATAGCCGGTTTCTAATAAAAATTAGGAACCGGCTATTAATTAGCCATATTTTAGGTTTTATTCAGGCAGAACTACTAAGCATAAGAGAGACGTGTTTTCTCTCCAAACATGCAGTAAACACAATTTTCAAAGAAAGAGAGGAAGAGAGGAAGAGAAGAGAAGAGGAGACAACGTGAGGACGCGGAGCTACAGTCTTCTATAGTATTTTTGTACAGTACTTACAGTATTTTTGTACAGTAAATACATTATTTTAGAACATTAGAAATCTACAGTGTTTTTCTACAGTACGTACAACATTTTTGTATAGTAACTACAGTATTTGTCAACAGTAATTATCTACAGTAATAGATGAATAGTAATCTTGTATAGTAATCCTTTATTTTTATTATTATTATTTATCAGTGGATTATGAATAAAAAATGCATCATTTGGATCTCGTATGTTCAAGGGATTTCGTTTCAAGAACACTAGTTGATTTACATCTGACTATGAACTATTGTTTTGAGAACTTATTATACGAACTTGTAATTTGTGTGAACTTCATTTATTTTAGTTATTGTTTACTTGTATACTTTGTATGACTTCATTTATTTTATCTTTGATTTATGATGTTGGTTTTTTTTAGGAGAAAAACGATGAGCAAAAACACACCAAGTCAATCGTTCGGTGGTAGAAAAGGAAAATCTCAGAAGTCGTTTTCTTTTTGTACTAAAAAGGACTGTAAAGTTTGTAGGTCAATCCAAGTCAATGACGATGATGATTTTGCATAAAGCCTTTACATAAAAATAAACTAGATTAATTCAAAGAAAAATACTGGTAAGACTGTTTCTTCGCCTGGTGCGACTCTTACCGGCGATGTCAAAACAAAGAAAAATACTGGTAAAACTGTCTCTTTGTCTGTTGTGACTGAACCAGACTCAGACAATGATTTTGTTCCTTGTACCTTCGATACTGGTTCTGAGAAGTAGCATCATTTCAAGGTCTGTAATAATTATTTTACGATTATGATGTACTTTTCATTGCCAATAATTTATGCAATACTTGTGTTTATCTTATTAGGATTTGTAATCGGATCCAACTATATTTATAAATGTCAAACTATAAACCATTCTAATAAATCATAATAAATTTAGTTGAAAAAAATCAAATCATAACAAATCAAGAAATTTGGTCAAATAATCGTCTTAAAAACAAGAATTTCAAACGATTTGTAAGCTATATACATCAAAATTATGTTTAAATATCTCTTTCAATTTGATACTTACAAATTAATCAAAAGACTATTTAATCAACTATCCACATTTAAAAAAAAATATTTTTTATTAGAAACCGGCAAATTAATAGTCGATTCCTAATTTTTATTAGAAACCTGTTATTAAGCCGCTGGTTTCTAATAAAAATTAGGAACCAGCTATTAAATAGCCGGTTTGGGTGGAAATAAAAATTTTCAGATTTGGTGGATAAGTTTGGCAATTAATATTTAATAGTAGATATAAATAAAAATAGCGGTATAAAAAGAGTAGTTATTTATTGACTACGGGTTCTTCTCGAAAAGAAAAAAAGAAAAAAAATAGTAGTTATTGGATGGACCAGGTATACTCTGCACCACCATACTGACAGGTGGTAGTACTTGCGTAGGTCCTGCAAGTTGAGCTTATGCTCCATTTTGGCAGAAATGTTTTCTCTCTTGTAAATAAAAAAAAATCCAATAATTTGACGGCTTATAATAGGGATATTATTATATCATATACCGCCAGTCCGCCACCTCCTCCAGGCTCCAGTACCAGACGCTTCTATCTCTATTCACACCGGGACACGTGTCGGCAAAAAGCAAAAGGCAAAAGGCAAAAGGCAAAAGGCAAAAGGCAAAAGGAAGGGGGAGAGAACATAACATAACATAACATAATCCTTCAACAATTTGGCGACCTCATACTCATAGACTCAATAGTAACGTAACCCAAAACAAAAGGGGAGAAAAATGGCGGAGAATAAGGCCGACGCAGCTTTCGGAGACGGAGACTCAGACGGATTTAAGCAAAGGATGTCGGATCGGTCCAAGGTTAGTGAGATAATTTGTGCACATATTCTAGTTTTTCATTAATTTGGTTATAGATTGGACTAATTTTGCAATTTATTTGGCTTCTTTTTTAATATTTCTCGATTAGAGGGTTCAAGCGAAAGAGATATTGTCGAAACAAGCTTTAAAGATCGCTTCTGAGGCAGAGAAGCACGAACGAATTATTTTGAAGGTTTTTTTTTTTTTTTTGTTAATTTATCTTTTTTGTACTATTTCCCATTGGAGTCCTAGTTACTGAGATTTGTTCTTTTTCTTCATGTTAAGTGCATTTTGGTTCCCGATTGGTTCAGGCTTTGCTAGTTTAGTTCCAAGTGATCACGTTAATCTTGATAAATGTATGTGTCTGAAGAAATACTAGCAGATTTCTCCATATTTCTCAGTAAAGGTTATGTTTTAGTGACTTCTTTTACAAAGTGCATGGCAAAAGGGTAGGGGTGGCAACGAGCTGGCTCGTCATGAGTTGGGCTCAGCTTGAACTCGTCACGAGCTGGTTCGTCCAAGTCACGAGCGAGTTGATTTTAGGGGTCTGAGCTAAAATCCCACCTTGAAATCGTCACGAGCTGGACCGAGTCAGCTCGCGACCTGGTTCTGGCTTGTTGAATTTGACTAGATCTTGTTTTAAGAAGAAAATAAATTTTACAAAATTTTGGATTGAGTTAAATCGAGCTGGACGGTATAAAATACACACAAATTCATACAAATTTACAAATTGATGTTTAGCCGAGGTAGCTCGCGAGCAAGTTAGACCCCATCTTGAACTTATTAATTCTGGACCGAGCTAGTAGTGAGCTAGCTTGTTAATAGCTCGATTCAATAACGAGCGATCTGTTAGCGAGCGAGTCAGATGCGAGTCATGTTCGAGCCATGAGCTACGAGCTTTTTTTCCACCCCTACTCAAGGGTTGATGAAGAGCTCCTTTTCTTTTTTACCCTTTGAAAAAAAAAAAAAAATTGTATGGGAGGTTTGTGTGTTGTTTTTAGACTTTACTTCTACTTTGAATGATTACTTGATTTGCATTCGTATTCATTTTGTAATTCTGAATGTTTTAGTACAAAATGTTCTTTTTTCAGGTGACTTATTTGTTGGGTGTTATGGGATTTGGTGCATTTTGTTTCGTCATGGGTGCCAGTATGTGTCATTTTCTCAATCATCTTAATTTTAAAATAAAAAGGAATATTGTTGCTACTTCCTAGACTGAAAATCATGTGTTTCATTTTATACTTAGGGCCACAAGATATTCCGTATTGGTATTGCTTCTTCTATGTTATATTTGTACCTCTCAGATGGATATACTATCGTTACAAGAAGTGGCACTATTACCTACTGGTAAGTTATTTCACTTTGTTTTAAATATATGCTCTCCTGCATAATACATTTACTTGAACAAAGAAAATGAGATTTTTGTTGATATTTAGTTACCTTTTATGTGAATTCTGTTACTGTTTATCATGTATAATTTGGTACCTAGCAACACATTGCATGTTTGTCCTTTTCCTAGTATCAAAGAAAATGACAATTTGTCCTTTTCCTACACATGGTGCTTTTCTTTCTTTATCCTAAAATGATTTGTTCTTTAACAAGAGATTAAGGTACTGTTCTTTTGAGTAGTGTTCAGCTAGTAATGAATCAATAATGGACCATGGTATTCAACCAAAAGTGACGGTGTTCTTTTCTATAACATTTCATGCCAATATATATACCATGGATCATGTGTGCATTATCTAAGTGGTGTTTTTTTTTTTTTTTTATTTATTTGTTTACTCTGTACAGGACACATAATCTAACTTGTGTGTTTTGGTTTTGATTTAGTTGTTTACTCTGTACAGGACACATAATCTGACTTGTGTGTTTTGGTTTTGATTTATTTGTTTACTCTGCACAGGACTTCTGTTATTATGCAAATACAATTTTTCTAGTAACACTTCTCTTCTACCCAAAGAATGAAAAGCTCTTCATGGTGTGCTTCTCCTTTGCTGAGGTAAGAACCTATTTGATTCGCATATCCATTTTCTCTCCTATTAACATTTACAGAGAACTTTTATACATTGGCTTTAAATTTGATCAGGGACCATTAGCATGGGCATTAATTGTTTGGAGATGTAGTCTTGTATTTAGTTCTCTTGACAAGATTGTCAGTGTTCTCATCCATCTTTTGCCTGGTAAACTTAACTTTGCATATCTTTTATTTTTTTTTCAATTTTTTGTGAATTTGTCCCAGTAGAATTGCGTAGTTCTTTTACATGTTTGATGCATCCAAAGTTACTTACTTCCTTTGGAGTAATATCTCATAGAATTCGCAAATCGGTCTATACCTAGAAGTAACAATTTATTGTAGTACTGATTATGACAAGTGAAGTATATCCCAGCATGTGGGAGCCTTGACAGCTTATAGTTTGTGCTATAATCCCACAGTACCACTATTGTTCTTGACTTGTATGTCACCTGGTGTGAGTTCCCCCTTCTATCCTGATAATCTACACAACTCAATTCACAGGTATTGTATTCTTCACAATCCGGTGGTGGGACCCACTGGCATTTGCAGCCATGCATCCAGAAGGCTCTGCAGCTAGGGTTTCCTGGCCATATGTAGAAGATAAGTCGTACCTATGGACCTGGCTTTTCTTTGTACCGCTTGTTGCATATACACTCTGGCAACTCCTCTACTTCCTAATTGTTAACGTGCTCCGACGTCAGCGGCTGTTGCAGGACCCAGAAGTCATGACTTCTTACCGGTAAGTGATTTTACCAGAGCTGATCACAAGTAATTGGAATCAGGATCCAATATTGTAAGTGAAGAATTTTAGTATTAGGGTCCGTAGCAGTTGTGCTGATAGAAAACCTATTTGTTGATTTCTGTATATTACTTTTTTGGGCCTCTTTTGTGTTTAACATGTGTTTAGGTTTGATTTGAGCTACTTGCCCGGTTACCAATCTGACATTGTAATCCAATAATATGGAGGATTCCAGCCAGTCGGTACTGGTCTAGTGCAGATTGCCTACTGTTGGACTGCTGGCTGCTTGCTGATTTGAGCCTTTTTCGTCTTTTTTATGGTTTTATGTGTTTCGTTTGGGTTATGTAGTCACCTAGTCTTTTCCTATGAAAATGTTGAATCGGAGAGCTTTCGGGTTTTCAGGGGGACAGATTCCCGGCAAATAAAGTTGATATGTATTTAAAAAAATTTCAGAATAATTTATAAATTTATTACTAACGCATTCTCATTCAGGGAACTCTCTAAGAAGGCACAAAAGGCAAACAACATATGGTGGAGACTAAGCGGGTTATTGGGTGACCAAAACCGTCCTTTAATGTACATTTTGCTTCAGGGTCTCTTCACTGTTGCCACCATGGCGCTTACTGTACCAATCTTCCTATCATACTGGTTACACATAGTTTTCCAAATTTTGAAGGTCTCAGCCACAATATGGAATGGTGGGACCTTCACTTTAGAAGTCTTGCCGAAGAAAGTAGGACGAATGGAGCAAAAAAAAATGGAGATGGAACCCCCCATAATGCAGGATCCAGTCCCGCAAGCCGACATTAATGAATATGAAGAACAACATAATTCGTAGAAATTGCACCCAGAATTTGAATTTTGGGATTTTGTTATTTGTCAGCTCCCTTTTAGAGTTGTGTCGAACAGCAAGTGCACTTAGGTGCCTCCTTTTGTTTCCATCAATGACAATGGGGGAAAAAGAACAAGAACAAAAACAAAAACAAAAAAAGAAGCGGAAGCTTTGCTTGTAGACAATTTTGTCAATGCAATTTTTTATTCCTTTGGTGGAATATATTTGTTTCCCTGGTTGTAAATATAGTTGTTGGTGGAATATATTTTGTGATAAACGCATGTATAATAGAACGCGGTGAGTGAAGTTTTCTTTTATCATATGAGAATCAAGAATTCTGCTATTTGACTTGGTATAATACACCCAATTAAATTGCACTGTTTTATATCTGACACAGACTGGTGTTAATTAATACCATAATAATCCAGGAAATTTGAAGTGGATGAAGTGGTTAATGGAATTGGAAAGCCTTCATTCCAACATATTAATTGTCTAACTCCCCATGTAGAAACTGTTTAAAATACTAGCAATCACAGAAATAAAGATTCAAACACGCAAATTTAACGAGGTTCAGTACCAGTATAGTACCTATGTCCTTCTCTCCAAACCCTCTTCCTTTCTTCTTTATTAATTTCTGAATTGTATTACAATTTTTGAGTTATCTACACAGGAGACACTCAGAAGAGATTTAATAGCTAGAACAGAATAGAAAATCTTACACAAGATTATTTCCTAATTCTATTCATAGAAACAAATTAAAGAGCACAGCCATATCTTTCCAACCATGCACCACACGGCTTTCCTAATATCAGGCACCACACGGCTTTTCTAATACCAAGCAATATTTTTATTTCCACTCTTGATTCAGACTTGCCCTTATCACGGCATTGTATCAGATCCAGGGCATGATCTTCTACAACACATGCCAATACTCCACCTCAAGTTGGCATGTAAAGATCTGTCATGCCTAACTTGTCTAGTGTGTTGTTGAACATTGTTCCTGTTACACCTTTCGTCAAAATGTCGGCAATTTGATTCTCAGATCTCACAAAAAATATCTGAACCACCTTTGAGTTAATATTTTGTTTTATGAAGTGTCGGTTTACACCAACATGCTTGGTCCTGTCGTGTTGCACTGGATTATGCGACATGTCAATTGCCGCCTTATTGTCAACATACAATTTCATGGCTTCTTCTTGTGCTAAACCAAGTTCTGTTAGTAGTTTCTTTAACCAGAGAAGTTCACACAAGCCTTTAACTACTCCAATAAGTTCAGCTTCAGCACTCGAGAGAGCAACAACTCCTTGCTTCTTGCTCCTCCATGCAACAAGGTTACCTCCAACAAAAGTGAAGTATCCCGATGTTGACCTACGATCTGTAACACTTCCTGCCCAATCTGCATCAGTATAACCCATGACACCAAGATGCCTATTTCTCTTAAAGTGTATTCCCCTACCTGGAACTCCCTTCAAATACTTAATAATTCTCATTACTGCTTCCATATGATCTTCACTGGGATTATGCATAAATTGGCTTACCAAGCTCACTGCATATGCAATATCGGGTCTGGTATGTGACAAATAAATTAATTTTCCAACTAACCGCTGGTACCTTTCTTTATTGGTGGGTACTTGATCCAAAAATTCTCCCAATTTTAAATTTTGGACTACTGGTGTGTCAACTGGTTTGCAATCTAGCATCCCTACCTCAGCCAATAAGTCAAGAATATACTTTCTTTGAGACAAAATGATACCTTGGTTAGACCGGGCCATCTCAAACCCAAGAAAATATTTTAGACCACCCAAAATTTTCATTTAAAACTCTCTTGAAAGCTTTTCTTCTAGAGCTCGAATCTCCTCTGTGTCATCTCCTGTAATAATCATGTCATCCACATAGATAACCAAAACAGTTAGTTTCTCATATCTTCTTTTGTAAAAAAGTGCATGATCGGATTCCCCTTGATTGAACCCGTACTTTTTCATTGCCTGACAGAATCTACCAAACCATGCTCGAGGAGACTGTTTGAGTCCATACAGAGCCTTGTTCAACTTGTACAATGTTTGCTTTGACCCCGGGTTCTCATACCCAGGAGGAATATCCATGTAGATTTCTTCTTCTAAGTCCCCATGCAAGGACACATTCTTCACGTCAAATTGGTGTAAGGGCCAATCTAGATTAGCTGCAAGAGATAACAACACTCGAACTATGTTCAGTTTAGCAACAGGAGAAAACGTTTCTTGATAATCAATTCCGTATGTCTGAGTATACCCCTTAGCTACCAACCTAGCTTTGTATCTCTCAACATTACCATTTGAATCATATTTTATAGAAAACACCCACTTACATCCTACTGCCTTCTTTCCATTTGGAAGTTCAACTAGAGACCATGTGTTATTTTTATACAATGCTTCCATTTCTACATCTATTGCTTTTGTCCATGTTTTATCTTTAAGAGCTTCATTCACATTTTCTGGTATTGGTAAGGTAAGCATCGTATCACAAAAAACTTTCAGTGGTTCTGGTAATCTTTTAGTGGTAACGTAATTTGTAATTGGGTATTTGATTTCTTTACTGGTTCCATCTTCAGGAACATACCTTTTAGGGGGCTTTCCACGATTCTGTCTAGGAGGTAAAATATATCTAGAGTGAGAAGTACTTACCTCTGGAATATCCTCAGGAGACTCTTGGATTCGTGGTTCTTGGTCTTCTTGTATCACTTCTTCACCATCTCCTTCGTTTATCTCAGTCCATACGGCATCAACTTCTTCTCTGACCCGAACTGGGCCAGCACCTTCTTTAGAATTTTCGGTCATCTCTTTGACCCGAATTGGGCCTTGCATACCAGCAGCAGTTTTAGAATTTTCGACCTGATTTAAATTCGGTTGAGACCAAAAATCTCTCTTTTCTTCATTCTCCACCTGAGAGGGATATTTGGTAGTTTGAAAGAACGATTCACTTTCCAGAAAGGTTACATCCATTGTAACATACCACCTGTTTAACACTGGATCATAGCACTTGTACCCTTTCTGGTGCATACCAAGTCCCAATAGCACACATTTAACAGCACATGGTTCAATTTTAGACCTTTGATTTTTCGGAATATGGACGTATGCGACACATCCAAATATTTTCGGTGGCAAGCTCAGAACCGATGGTATGGGTACAAAATTTGAAAGTTTTTTCAGAGGTGTTTGAAAGTTATTCGTTTTGGAGGGTAGTCTATTAATTAGATATACTACCATGGTTATTGCACAATCCCATAACCTTTTCTCCACCTGATTTTCAAAGAGTAATGCCCTAGCAGTTTTTAAGATATGTCTGTTCTTCCGTTCAGCTATCCCATTTTGTTGAAGTGTCCCAACACAAGAGGTTTCGTGAATAATCTCTTTGTCAATGAAAAAACTTTTTAGAACCTTATTAACAAATTCACCCCCATTATCACTTCTCAAGAACTTAATGGCCCGTCCAAATTGAGTTTGAGCCATTTTATAAAAAGTTTTAAATACTTCTGCTACTTCCTCTTTCCTTTTAAGTATACCCATGTCATGCGAGTACAATCATCAATAAACAACACAAACCACTTATACCCATATATAGAAGCAACTGGGGATGGCCCCCAAACATCAGAATTAATAAGATCAAAAGGTTTCTCACATTTATTTGTGCTAATATTATAGGGTACACAATGACTTTTAGCCTTGATGCACGTCTCACACTTAAACAGAGATATATCTAAACCGACAAATAAATCAGGTAAAAGTTTTTTCATATAACCAAAAGAGGGATGCCCTAACTGCCTATGCCATATCCATATTTTATTTTCTGTTTTTGAACATCCATTCGCCAAGTTAGTTCTGCCCACTCTTAAGTCTTCTAAGTGATACAAGCGACCCTTTTTAGAACCACGCCCAATGATCTCCTTTGTGAGGATATCCTGAAAAATGCAAAAATCAGGAAACATGAGAACCACACAATTCAACTCCTCAGTAATTTGTCCAACAGAGACTAACCGTGACTTCAAGGATGGTACAAGAAGTGTATTATTTAATACCAAAGATTGAGTAACTTTCACATTTCCAGCTCCTTGAACCGAATACCCAATTCCATTTGCATTTAAAACCATGTCAGTTCATGGTTTATTAAATTCACTAATGTCCTTTTCAGAAAAAGTCATGTGATCAGTGGCACCAGAATCTATCACCCAACCATCCAAACTAGCATGATTTAGAGATAACATACCTTCATCAAGTTGTGTACCTTTTCCTTCAACATGGGACGCAATACCTGGAGTTTGACCTGAGCCGCTTGGTTGACTAGACCCATCTGTTGGAGCTGTTCGGATCAGCTTCTGTTCAGCATGCCCTATGTTCGCACAAAAGTGTACTACAAAGTTTCAGTACAGCAAGCTGTACCTTTTAAACCTTGATTCTACTTCTGATTCGGACTGCAAGTGCACAATCCTATCGTTGGTAATATCGGGTATCGATCCACAGGACGGTTCAATAACTTAACTAGATCTCTACTTAATTTATCACAAGACTAGAAGTGTTCAAAGGGGTTGAGTTGGTTGAAATTTTGGTTGACAATAATATAAGATTGCAAATAAACTAAACTGGAGTTTAAAAAATAATTAAAACAAGCGTTTCCTGGGTTTCTGACTTCATCTGCAACTCTGCCTCTTGCCTGACACTACCCGTGTACTCTCGTACACGACCCCTGTCACACGGCCCGTGTAGTCTCCTACACGGTCCGTGTCAGACTCGAGTGAAACTGTAGTTGTCTGGTTTCTGTGCTGATTGATTCCGTATAGGGTGAACTGATCATACCTGATGTTTTTAAACCTCAACTCTCGTTTGTTGGCTTAATAAACTCGATAATGGAAATACAATTCAATCCTCTTAGGGTTCTAACCTAAACTCTCGTTCGTTGGTTTGAATGACCTAAGTTACTTGTTTGGTTTACTAAAGGTATTCACAATCTCTCGATTGCTGAAAAGTTCACCTCTCGGTTACTAATTAGTCTTTCCTCTCGGTTCATCGACTTACCTCAAATACTTGGTCTGGTTGAAAGATCGAATTGGACGCAGTACCTTGTTAGACATGGCCAAACCTAATGGTAGAAACCAAATAACAATCAAACAATACAGATAAGCAATTCAAATTCATACGCAAACAAGCAAATTCAGAACATCGCACATAATCAAACAACTATCAAATAAACAGAGTATTCGACTACATCGTATTCCCAAGAAACTAAAGAAATTACTCAAACATGGTTTCTAAAACAGAAAAATAAAAGCGAGATAAACAATTCATTGCAAAGACCGAAAATACGAAGAAAATTCGTCGGAATCTCTCGATTTCCTCCTCTCCTCTTCGTCTCCAAGTCAGTTGGTGTAAAACTCTCCTTAGATTGGTCTCCGTATGATTGGATACCTTTCTGGCCCAAGGGGTCGTCCTTTTTATCCTCCATAACCGTCCATCTTTAATTAGGCATTAATCTGAAAACTTAGATTAACTGCCGGATTTGTCTGACACGGTCCGTGTGAGATGTTGTACGGATCGTGTGCCTGTGTCTCTTGTCCGGGTCGTGCAGTGCTAGCATGAGAGGTCGAGTAGGGTATGACACGGTCCGTGTGGATTGTGACTCGGCCCGTGTGGGAAGTCCAGATTGCTGGATTTCACCATTTCTTCGCCCGTTTCCTACAATAAACAAACAAAAGCGCAGCAGTACCATATTCTATAGATAATCAATGTAATAAACATGATTTTACTGTTTTGGACACAGGTTTTGGTACAAGATTAGGTCGGAAATGTAGCTAAAATAACGAGATATCACCCTATTCGGCCTACACCTTGTGGATCAGGTGGACCGACCCATCTCCTTTAGTAGCCGCAGCAAAGGCCTGGTTTCTTCCTTTTTCACCTAGCTGTCTTCCTTTACTTCCTTTATACCAATCAAGATATCCAACTAGGCCGAAACACTTTTCTCTAATGTGTCCCGTTTTTCCACAGTTTGAACACTTGAGTTTTGACTTCTCCTGACTAGAGTAATTTTTGTTTAGATTTGAATTACCTTCATATGACTTGTATCTCCTTGACACCATTGCCATAGAATTCTGAACCACATCTTCTTCCCCTTTTAGCATAACACTTTGTCGAATTGCCTCTCTTCTGACTACCCCATAGGCTTGCTCAACAGTCGGAAATGGCAACATCTGCAACACACTCGCCCTTATGTTGTCAAGACGGTCATCAAGACCATCTAAGAAAGTATAGACCCGAGTTTTCTCGATGTACTTATTAAACTGTTCGATATCTGTAGCACTTGTCATGGGATTAGGACGTCGAAAGTCAATTTCACGCCAAAGACCCTGCAAAGCATTATAGTAGTCTTCTGCCGGCTTACCCGACTACTTGAGTCGAGTTACCTTTCTATTTAGGTCAAACACGAAAGCTTCATCATTTCCATCATAAAAAGTGGTTGCAAGAGCCTTCCACATCTCCAAGGCAGTCTCATAATGGATGTAATTAACCATAAGTTTTGATTCAAGCGAGTTAAATAACCAACCTTTAACCACCGAGTCATCGATACTCCACTTCTGAAAACCTGGATCTGATGGTTTTGGTGAAGGTGGATCACCAGTAATATGCCTCGTCTTGTCACGCCCCTTTAAATACACCTTCACCACCTGAGACCAGATGGAGTAGTTGGAGCCATCTAATTTCACCAAAATTGGAGAAGATGGACCTTTAGTTGTTACCAAGGGTGGGGCAGGTATGGCTGTGTGTTGTTGGGAAGATTGAAAAGACATGAGTTGGTTCATTTGTGTTTGTTGCATGGTTACTATTTGAGTTAGTCGTTCCAAGAGGGTTGCTGTATTAGAGGATTCTAACTCTGATTGATCACTTGACATGTTAAACTCTTGATGTTTCAAACAAGGTTAGATGGGATGTGCGCAACAGAGTGCAGCAGGTTACAGAAGCAATTGCAAATCTTCAAACACAAAAAAGAAATACACCATGCTCTGATACCATGTTTAAAATACTAGCAATCATAGAAATAAAGATTCAAACATGCAAATTTAATGAGGTTCGGTACCAGTATAGTACCTACGTCCTCCTCTCCAAACCCTCTTCCTTTCTTCTTTATTAATTTCTGAATTGTATTACAATTTTTGAGTTATCTCCACAGGAGACACTCAGAAGAGATTTAATAGCTAGAACAGAATAGAAAATCTTACACAAGATTATTTCCTAATTCTATTCATAGAAACAAATTAAAGAGCACAGCCATATCTTTCCAACCATGCACCACACGGCTTTCCTAATATCAGGCACCACACGTCTTTCCTAATACCAAGTAATATTTTTATTTCCACTCTTGATTCAGACTTGCCCTTATCACGGCATTGTATCAGATCCAGGGCATGATCTTCTACAACACATGCCAATAGAAACAACTTAACTTTCTCCTCCCAAATCTCTACTAGAAGCAGTAGTATGCCACGACCACGACCATATCTAATTATAATGGACTGCAAAACTGTGGACATACCCGCAATGCAATCCATGGTTTTGCATTATCAGACTCTCCTATTGAAACAACACTGTAGTGGGATTTGGGAGGAGAAACAAGCTAGGAACCACATTCACACCACAGGTTCATTTTGTATCCACATGCTTTCTTAATTAGTATTTTATTTCTTAACACCAGGGCCTACTATTAAAATTAGACTTCAAGAAAGCCTTCGATAAGGTTAATTGGGACTTCCTTTTCGAGGTGCTTTTAGCTCGAGGTTTTGGTTCCCTTTTTATTAGTTGGATTTCAGATATACTTCATGGTGGTCGATCATGCATTTCATTCAATGGGAATTTAGGTCCTTATTTTACTTGCAAAAAAGGTTTACGACATGGTGATCCTTTATCTCTCTTTTTATTTGATTTGGTAGCTGATGCACTTAGTAAAATCTTATCTAATGCCCAATCTGCTGGTTTTATTTAGGGTTTAGGGAATTTTGCAACTGCCAACAAAGTGTTAAATTTGCATTTTGCAGATGACACTCTTTTGTTTCTAAAAGCTGATTATATAGTAGTAGAAAACTTAAAATTCTTATTGCTTGGTTTTGAAAATCTCTCTGGTCTAAAAATTAATTTTGATAAAAGCTCTTTAGTTGCATTAAATCTTTCTGATCACCTTGCTAATTCCTTTGCTAATCAATTAGGTTGTTCCCTTACTTCTTTGCCTATTACATATTTGGGTGTTCCTCTACACTGGAAACAACTTTCTTGTTCTGATTGGGATCCCTTAATTTTGAAAATTGAAAAGAGGCTCCAATCTTGGAAATGATCTCTCTTATCTTTGGGTAGGAAGGTTACCCTACTAAATTCAGTCCTCTCTTCCCTTCCAATTTATTGGTTATCAATTTACAAATTACCTGTGATGATTCGTCATCGGATTGATCGTATTAGGAAGAAGTTCCTATGGAATGGTAGTTCTCCTACTAAAAAATATCACTTAATTTCTTGGGAAATTGTATGCCAACCAAAAGATCAAGGTGGTCTTGGAGTATTAGATTTAGCATCTATGAATATTTCACTTTTAGGGAAATGGTGGTTTAGATTTAAAGATCATACTGTCCATGGTAAATGGAAAGACCTTCTCATTGATAAATATGGTTCAACAGGTTTAGCAATTTCCAGACCTTCATCCTTCTGGTCTGGTATCCTTTCCTTTAATAATATTTATAATTTAGGAATAGACAGAATTGTTGGTAATGGAGTTGATACATATTTTTGGTTAGACAGGTGGTGTGGTACTTGTGCCTTGTACTGTATGTATCGTAATTTATTTAGGGTTTCTTTGGATCCTACAATTACTGTCTCGCATGCCTTTAACAACTCTATTCTCTCTATTCAGTTTACCAGGTAGCTGACCGGTATATTAGTTTCTGAATGGCAGGAATTAAACCAATTACTTACTTTTAGTACATTACCTTCTCCTGTACATTCTCCAGATTTAGTTACATGGAGATGGACATCAACTGGTGCTTTTACTGTGCATTCCTTGTACTCTTGGTTGTCTTATGGGGGTTATCCAAACAAATCCTTCGAGGTTACATGGAAATCCAAAGTTCCCCTTAAAATTAAGGTTTTTGTTTGGCTGTTGCGACAGGATAAAGTCTTGACTAAATCCAATTTGGCTAAGAAGGGATGGAGGGGTGATCTTGATTGCCCATTTTGTCGTCTTCCTGAAACCACAAATCATTTATTTGTTACTTGTTCTTTCGCATCTGCTATATGGTCCTGGATTGCTAACTATAACGGTTTCACTTTTGATTGTACCACTGTTCCAGATTTATGGTATTTACATTGTTGTATACCTCTCAAGGATACCCTTTTATTGGAATTAATTAGAGCAGCCACCCTTTGGAATATTTGGCTTACTAGGAACAAGGTTTACTTTAATAATATACCTCCTCCACCTAGTAAAAGCATTGGTAGTGCTATTATATCTCTTACTTCTTATTGGTGCAAATTACGACATGATGATACTTACTTTAAATTAACTTTAATTCTCATCCTCTCGGATTCGGATACTCAGGACAGGGCTAGTTCGGATACAGTAGGGGATCCAAGACTTGGGTTAGACAATCCGGACCTCTCTGATTCTGGCCTTCCTTCTAGTTCTGAGTCTTCCTTCTCTGATAGTAGGTCTCCTGATGATGGGCATGTTAGCGTTGTGATCTAGAATCCAATCATAGGATGATTGTTTTCTAAGTTTTGTTTATGTAATTGGATGATTTATTTATCATTTTGTTCCTTAAGTATTTTATTAATTATAGATCATTCAGGTTGAGGACTTGGAATTGTGGAACTCTATACATGTGTTAATAAATACTCTAAAGTATCCCTAGTCTTGGTAATTAATAAAGAACATTAATTACCGGTATAAGATTAGCATTTGGATCAGATGATGATCATGTTCTGCAGATTATATGACAAAGAGTTGTCAATCTAATCAAATAGATACTTGATGGAGATCAGGAGATTGGACGTGACCAAAATAAAACATTTAATATGGATTGTGTTTGTGTCATTAAAGTTTTATTTGTGTTTAGAATTCTAAGGTATGAGATGATTGTTTCTCTCACATGGAAATATATATTCGTAAGTATTATCCAACGTTGTCCGTAACTGGCAGTCATACAGATTCTATCTCAGTATGTATCTCTTATGTGGAGGGATAGTAATTATCAAGAATACCAATGTCCCTCATATAATGAGTGATGATATCACTTGGCCTCTTGATGAAATAATACAAGTATGTGCACATATGATTAAGGAGTTAATCATAATTACTGAATTATTTCGGAATCAAGAAACGAGTAGATTTGCAAGGATGACACATTCCTACCTTGGATCTATTCATGATATCATGAGACATGGAATTGACACGAGACAATTGTTGCTTAGGGATCGTGATACAGTATGGTACTTATCATCTGTGTCATTTGGATAATTATAATGCATATTGCTAGGTGCCGCTTGTAATTTATGGAATCGAAAAGAGTTTCAGATTCTATTGTCAAATGACATAGATCCCACAGGGTCACATCAATAAGGAATTAATTAGAAATGCTCCTTAATTTATTTGACATATATGACATGACAAATAAATTGGTTTCTCCACTAAAAACATGACAAATATAATTATTTGGATAATTATATATGATACTACAATTAATTAAATTAATTGTATTTGATTAAGTCAAATAAGGGAAGTACAATTAATTAGATTAATTGTATTTGATTAAGTCAAATAAGGAAAGTGAAACTTGGCCCAAAGAACAAAGCCTAATGGCTGTTGTTAATTATGACTCATGTTTATTTTAAAGAATTGTTTCCATAATTAAAAGTTAGCTCAAAATAGTTTACCACGTTTTCTGAAAGCTGCTGCGCAATGTTTCTTATTTGGCTCATATATTTCTAATACTATATCCATTTTTAGCGTTCTATACCTTTCTGGAAAGGTAAGAGAAAAATCTAGAACTTTGTATCTCTGGAGGAAAACCAAATTAGAAATATATCAGGGTAAAAAAAGTGGTAGAACGTGGTGCTTAATTTAGACTACCATGTTCTGGAAACTACTGCGCATGTTTTGTATTTTGACCATAACGCCCTCATACGATGTTTGTTTTGGGTGTACCATATATGGATAGAAACATAAAAGAGAGATCTATAACTTTCATTTATGGAGCAGAATCTAATTCGAATTAGATCATAGTCAAAAATGTAGTAGAACATGAAGTTAATTTTGGAAACAGAATTTCACATTTCTTGTTTGCTATGTATAGTCTCTCTCTCATTCTTTTTAAGGAGAATTCGTTTTTGAGGGTTGGAGTTCTGTCAAAACTCTCTCTCTCTTTCTTATTTTTCTTTCATGTGTTGAGAACCCACAAACCCTAGAATCAAGATCTTGTTATCTTAAAGAATAGGGATTAAGGAGTGACCAAATTACTACTCTCTAGCAAGATGAAAGTTTGGTTTTTAATTAATTTCTTGGTGGATACCGTGGAGGGCTTCTACTTTGGAGTCTTATCTTGGTGCAAGACGTTCAAGGTCACGCACACATCAACCACCAAGACGCTGCAAGGCATCAACCGCCATTAGCATCAACAAGGAGGTGGATGCTACAACCCTACATCTCAAGGACCTTCTTTTCTTATTTAGAGATAAGAAACTAAATGTATGATACTTATTGTTTTTGAAAATTAATTTTGGTTTGATTTCAGTCATACGTAATGATCTTTTGGTACTTTTCTTATCAAAATTGTTGAAATTTCATTGCCTTAAGTACCATGAAAACCCAACAGGGCACTCTACTTGCTCTCAGTAGCTCCTATATGATTTCTGCTTTATGTTTTAGGGATTAAGCTGATCTATATCTTTTAGCTTTATGTTTTCTTTTGTGTCATGTGTCTTTAGTATACCTTGAGTCGTTTCCTTCATTGTTCTCAAATTTTGTGTTGTATGCTTTATATTGTCTATTGTATGTTGTATGAACTATTTGTTTCAATCGAAACCGGTGGGCACTCCCCACTTTTAAAAAAAAATTAATATTTTATTTCTTAACTTTTTAACATTGTAAAAAATTACAGCTGGTTCGCACAAACTCAATGAAGACCAAAATGGAAATTATTATTTTAATTCACTTCTCCTCCGAGGATTCAAATGCCTCCACTTTTTGTATAACTATATATAATTAAGCCTCAAAATTCTAATAACTATAATTACAATTTAAATGTTAAAAGAAAATCATTAGATGTGATCTATTATATTCTCTATACACATGTAAAAAAGTGATACTTCAACATTGTTTTGTTATTATCAAGAACTTACAATAATACACATTAATAATTTTCTTTTAAAATTTATTTTTAACTTAATTGATTCATTTGAAAACAAGTACTTTTCTGGACATTGCTTTACTATTTCTTTTTCCATCCTTGTAGACTCAAGATTCACAAATTAAACCTCTAATTTGACCTCTACTCCTCACTCACAGCCATGCACATCTCCGAGTCGGCACTGGTCGAGGAGACCTTCGCCACTGACAAAAATATCACCAAGGTCGGGATTTTTTATTGTTGTTAATATTTATTAAAATTACGAACAATGCTTTTAGGGTTTAGGGTTTGGCTTTTTATTTAAATTTTTTTATTTACGAAAAGTGTTTTTACTGTTTTAAATGTGTTAACTGATGTTCTTTAGTTGCTGAGAACCTTCTTTTTTGTTTGCCTTTTTTAATTGGGAGAATTCGGTTATGATTGTGGTCTGTGTCATCCTTTGATGAACCTCCTTCTTTAGTTGCTGAGAGCATTTATCTTTTCTGATTTTGCTTTGTTGGATGCCTTTTTTTGTTGATTTTTCGCATGTATGAACTATTTTCTGTGTTGAACTTCAATAATTGTTTTTTGGTTGAATTTAGGTTAAGATCAGTATTGCAATCGTGCCTTAGTAGGTGCTGTTCACGGTTTGTCAGTATGACATGCAATGTTTAGGGTTATAAGTTGGTGATTCCCTGCATTTTTGGTTTACTGATGCAATTTTTTGTTTAGGGCCTACTGCCAAGTTTAGGTTTAAAATCTTTTCATGTATTGTTATTGATTTATGGAAAATTACAATATAACGTGCACATTAACAGACTAATGGCGATATTGGGAGAGAAAAGCGTTATGGATGGCGTTCTAAGCCATGAGAGAAATTGGGCAGAACTTCCAGAAGACATTCTCCATCTCTTCTCCAAAAAGCTACCTGATATCTCTGATTTCATACATTTTCGTGCAGTGTGCAAGAGGTGGCAGTTACCAGCCCCAGTCAATGATCCTCCCCCACAACTCTCATGGCTTCTAGAGCAACGTCAAGACCTTGAAAATGCCATTATACGCTTCTACTGCCTCTTGTCTGGTAAGGTTCATACTTTCACCTGTCCAGCTTCTCGTCGTGCTTGGGTCAAGGGCCCCTCATGCCGCTTTGCCTATCTCCTGGGAAGTTCCAAGATGTATCTCCTTAATCCTCTTACCCATGATCAGATTTATGCTCCATTGGTTAATGTCTTTGGGTGCCCAGACTATATTGGTCCAGATCCAATTAAAGGTGGCGATATTGTGGTTATTTTGGGAATTAAAACTTATTATGACAATGGTCCTCGACCCAATATGATGGTTTTTTGGCGACCTAAGGCTAACGATTGGGTCTATGTAGATGGGGTCGGCAATAGTGCTAATGTATTTTATAGGGAACAATACTTTAGCAATGATGAAGAAACTGGCATTACAAGTGTTATTGATATTGCCACCAAAAAATTAGCTTATCAAGTCGCACCACCAGTGGGCACAAATCCTCTTTTAGAAGGTTACACAGTTATGGTCGAGTCAAGAGGAAAGATCCTAAGGTTGTTCCATCATAATGAGGCAGAGCCATGTCACTTTGACATACACTATCTTTATTTTGGTGATGGTGAAGGAAACCTTGTTGGGTGAAAATCACTAGCATCGGTGATCAAATGTTGTTTCTACAATATAATGGCGGATTATCTATCTGTGCTAGTAACTTTGCTAGATTCAAAGGGAATTGCATTTACTTCCTGAAAGTTGAGCGATATCTTTGTAGATACGACATAGGAGATGGTACAACTGAGGTGCTGCCTTGCCCTTTTGATTCAGTGGACTCTTGGTTTGTGCCTGGCCTGGTATAGCTCTCTGATATCAATTATGCATGTATTATGAGCCAAGTAAGTTTCAGTTGTTCTAATCGGACTGCCTTCTTAACTCTTTTAACTCTTTTACTAGTCAGTGTTTCTGCAAAGTTATTTTGGTATTACAAATTTATCTACTGATTGGTATTTAATACCACCGCTTGAACTTTAGGGATACGTTTGGATGCACTCTAGAATAGCTAGAATAGCTATTGTTTAGAATAGTAAATAAGAATAGCTACTGTTTAAGAACAGTGCTATTCAGAAAAGTGAAAAAGTTGTTTGGATTGCATATTTGGAATAGGGTTTGGAGGGAATAGCTACTGTTTAATAATTTATGTATAAGATTAAATATAATACAATATAATATTAATTCAAATATTAAATGTAATATAATATTATTTTAAATATTATATTAGTATTAAATAAAATATTATATTAAATATAATATAATATTAGTTTAAATATTAAATGTAATATAATATTATTTTAAAAATTAGATTAGTATTAAATAAAATATTAGATTAAATGTAATATAATATTATTTTAAATATTAGATTAGTATTAAATAAAATATTAGATTAATGTAATATAATATTAGTTTAAATATTGAACGTAATATAATATTATTTTAAATATTATATTAGTATTAATAGAATATTAGATTAAATATAATATAATGTTAGTTTAAATATTAAATGTAATATAATATTAGTTTAAATATTAATGTAATATAATCTTAATTTAAAAATTAGATTAGTATTAAATAAAATATTAAATTAAATGCAATATAATATTATTTTAAATATTAGATTAGTATTGAATAAAATATTAGTTTAAATATAATACAATGTAATATTAAGTTAATTATTAAATGTAATATAATATTATTTTAAATATTAGATTAGTATTAAATAAAATATTAGATTAAATATAATATAATATTAATTTAAATATTAAAATATTATATTATATTATTTTAAATATTATATTAGTATTAAATAAAATATTAGATTAAATATAATACAATATAATATTAATTTAAATATTAAATGTAATATAATATTAGTTTAAATATTAGATTAGTATTAATATTGAAACCAACAAATGTTATTCCATGTTTTTGTAAGAATAGCAAATAACAATGCTATTCTAAAAATAGTAGCTATTCCGAATAACTCTAAAAGTCGTTTGGATGTACCTTGTTCCGAATAGCAATGCTATTTTAGGAACAGTAGCTATTCTTGTGTATCCAAACATACCCTTAGGGGTTGTTGTGGAAATAGTGAATAAATATATGAGGTGATGTTATGTAGTAGGTGAGGGGTTACTTTGTAAAAATGTAAAGTGTAAACCATTTGTTTCAGTAATAAAATTGATAGATATATCACAAATTTCAAAAGAGAATAAGAAACCAATAATTGATCAATATAAATATTTTGCTAGTGAAAACTTAATTAAATCCCAATATTTTCAGTTGAATTTTGATCAATCCAACAAATGTACGTTATTCATCTCCTTTTAATTATGATTTGAATTTTGTGAATCGGACATACAAATATCTTTTACTAAATCCGGATATTTCTCTGCACTTGTCAATAAAAGGTTAATTCTTATTTTATTTTTATTCGGTAAGAGGTTAATTCTTTACATCATTTTCATCCAGTCACTTATGAATGGAACTCCAACTTTAATGGAATTAATCAACTATTAAACATACATGTCAATAAAGGTTAATTCTTTGCGTCATTTTCATCAAGTCACTTCTTATTTAAGACTTTCTTGTTATAGTTATGTTATATTTTTGTGAACTTTGGGTTGCTCAAGCAACATAATTCAAAACATCACATAATAGAGAATACAATAAAATATTATATTTGAAAAATAATGAAATACATAAAAAAAAAGTACTGTAAATATCTAGATTAAAGTTGTGCATACATTATTAATGGATGAAAAACAACGATAATTATAAGGAATTAACAGCTTGAAGTCTTTCTGAAAATTGCATTTTAATGTATATTGTTGGATCCTGGCCCAACAATAATAGCTGAAGAGTTGGCACAACGATTTTTTTTTTTTTTTTGGGTATGTTTTTACTATTATTAATAACTAAATCGTACGAGAAAAACATTTGAATGTTGTAAATTAAGGGATTGTGGTGAAAATAGTGAATAAATATATAAGGTGATGTAATGTAGTAGGTGAGGGGTTACTTTGTAAAAATGTACGGTCTAAAAATTTTGTTTCATAAATAAAACAGATAGATATATCACAAATTCCAGAAACAAAAAGAAACCAATAATGATCATTGTGTATAATTTTCTACTGAAAATTTAATTAAATCCCTCTGTATTTATTTGAATTTCGATCAATCCAACAAATGTTATTGATGTCCTTTTGATGAACATTTGAATTTTGTCAAACGGAACAACAATTTGAAATAAATTAATCATATAGCAAATTATAATGTTGATCATACACCAGTTATATTTTCTACCAAATTCAGATACTTCTTTGCACTTGTCAATAAAATGTTAATTGTTGCTTCATTTTAATTGAGTCACTTCTGAACGGAACTGCAATTATAAATAATAAATCAGATAGTAGACATACATATATGCTTCTTCATACCTATCAATAAAAGGTTAATTCTTTGCTTCATAATTTCATCTGGTCGTCATATTGTATTTTTGTGAACTTTTGATTGATCAAGCAACATAATTCAAAACATAACATAATAGAAAACACAAAAAAAAAAAAAAAAAAAATCTTGTATTGTAAAAACAATAAAATACTCAAAAAGGTACTCTAAACATCATGATAAAAGGGAATGTTGCTAATAAGTTTAATTAATGTTGTTAACTGAAGGGGTTGTGAAAATAGTGAATACATATATGAGGGGATGTGATGTAGTAGGTGAGGGCTGGGTTACTTTGTACAAATTTAGGGTGTAAACAATTTGTTTCAGTAAAAAAACGGATAGAATAATTTATCGATCACTAATTTCAAAAGAGAAAAAGAAACAAATAATGATCATTATACAATTTTGCTACGTACTGAAATCCTGATTAAATACCGTTGTATTCACTTGAATTCTGATCAATCAACAAATACTACTTATCTCCTTTTGATTATGATTTGAATTTTGTCAAAACAGACCTTGAGCAAATGATTATGTTTACACCGTACATTTATACGAAGTCAAAACAGATCGAACGGTTCATATCTAAACTGAAAATTTAAGTTACCGTATTTGATTTGAATTTGTTCAGACGATGGGATTTTTACTAGGCTTTTGGGATTTGGTTTCGGCCCAAGTTGAAGGGGCTTTAAGTTGACAGCTTATGTTTTTCTTTTTCTTTTTCTATTCATAATTTGTAAAAAGATGATGTCACATGCATGTACTTGTGATGAAAATTAGCAATTTGACAGCTTGTATTTCTTGATTGACTTTGATTACTGGAATTATTGATTACCAATTTTTCTTATGACAAATTGTAATGAAAATTTAGTCGCATCTCAAATAAGCAAATCCAAAGTTTGCCTCCTACATTTCAGATTCTTTATGACACAAACTTATAGCCTCCTGACCGACAGGTACAGTGACAAAGCCAATAAATATGATAAGATGGGACAGAATTTTCAAATCAGGACATGATTGTATAATTATTTTAAATACAATTATATTTTTGTGATTAAAAAAAAAATGAATCAGAAGTATGCAATTGTCTTTTCCTAAATCATATTGGCTCCTCCGTCCGTTGACTCAGTAGTAAATTTGGATAAATATTTTAACATAGCAGTTTTGACTTCGTGCAACGCGATTTTATTTGTATAGTTTGTGCACTCTGCATTGCATGAAGCGAAAAGCTCTACTAATATCTTTACACTAAAACTTAAGCTTAAAATGTTCCTAAAAATATGTCATATTGTAACCATAGTGCCCAGGTACGCGAATAAAATGCGTATAATTCGTGTTTAATAAGTTTTTGAGGGTTTGCCGCACCGAATTCTGTATAAAACGTTGACCGAACGTTTGACCGAATAATTTCCAAATAAAACGCGAATCACGATTATTCGCGATAAAAACGCCAAATTTTTTTAATTCTTTTTAAGGGTTTTTTTTTTTCAGATTTTTTTCCCCTTCCTTGTTGTACCAAATCATTTCCGAATTATATCCGAATTATACCCGAATCACGAATTTTTGACCCCGCTGAACCGAACCCGAACTTTTGATTTGTCACTATGATTGTAACCATTAGGTCCAGCGACTCATTACACAAAACATAATTTGTGTCTGCCATAAACAATCCAATACCTTGGTCTGCTCTACAAGACATGGTAGAAAGATGTGAACACGTTGTCACGTTCTAGCTTGTACTGTGCTACTAAGTCAAATGTGGGAACGGAGCGTAAAAAATAAATAATTTGCAATTATTGTATATTTGTATGAGAGCTCTCCTCTGATTATTAATAATATTATGGTACAATCAAATCAAACATAGCCAAATCACGGGGTATGGTTACTTCAGAATTTTTATTTTTTCAAATATCGGAATATGGTTACTTTAGAATTTTAATTTTTATCTAACGCTGATGATAAATAATAATAATAATAATGTGACATTAATTTTGCAATGCCCCTTCATATTATTCGTTATTTGAAGAACGACAAAAGGCGTTTTCAAACAAGACAGTTAAATTATTTACAAGGTAAGTTAAAAGTATTACAAGTAGTAATTTAATTTGCGGAGCAATGAAGTCAAGTGATATTAACTACAGGGCCATAAGTAGGGGTGCAAATGGATCGGATACGGATCGGATAGTGGTAAACTCATATCCGTATCTGTATTTTTTTTCTGGATACGGATACGGATCGGATATTAATTGGATACGGATATGGATCGGATATTTAACGGATACGAATACGGATCGGATATTATCGGATACGAATACGGATACGGATGTAAGTCGGATTCTTAATTAAATATATATAAATATATAATTAACTTGTTATGTAATTACAAAATATATATATCTATTTAATTAAAATTAATCACCGATCATATATTTCTGAATTTGAATTTCCAGCAAAAGCCTATAATCTCTCGAAAATAAAAAAGGAAATGAAGCAACACTTAGAGCTGTCAGAGGCCTACGGGCTGTCAATGAAGCAAGAAAAAAAAAAGTAGCTAACAAGGAACAGTAAACGGGTATCCGAATTACTAACCTATGCGGATACGGATCCGTATCCGCTTCTCAGATTAAATCCGAATCTGTATCCGTATCCGCATATTCGGTATCCGTATCCGTATCCGTATCCGTATCCGTATCCGTATCCGTATCCGTATCCGTATCTGACTATCCGAATCCAAAAAATTCAGATACGGATCTGAATACAGTCGGATAATATCCGACCCGTTTGCACCCCTAACATCACATCAATCAGTTTATATCCGCACCTGTCCAACCAATTTTTAATTTCTTTGACTTCAATCTATATTTTCTAACTTGTAAGCTTTGAAAATGACAATATACCAGTCTTTCTCATAGTACCCCTGCATCTTATCCATTGCAAAAAAGACAAAAATGAAAGCAACTTGCAGTGTAAACATAAATCGAGCCTTATTATAATTTTCTTTGATGGACAGAAAAATAGAGATAATATAATCTGAATTTTCTTTACGCTACAATCAATACTTAATTTTACCATAATCTATTATGAGTTACCCTATCAAGGTTGTTACTGACTGATGATGCGATCATTTCTACTGAGAAACAAAGTAATTCATCCTAGGAGATTATTTCACCGATTTTTATTAATAGAAAAATAAAAAAATAAATAACCATAATGGAGAATGATTTGGGTGAATTTCAAAATTTAAGAAGACCGTTATGGTTTATAACGTCCAGGACACTGTAGCTGGACATTATAAACCATAACGTCCGGTTAATCTAATTGGATAATGGCTAATTAACCAAAAAACAGTGTAACTGGATGTTATGGACCATAACGTCTAGCTACAGTGTTTTTTTTGCGACCATAACGTTATAGAACATTAGTAAAAAAAACAAAAAGCACTATAGCTAGATGTTATGGACCATAACGTACAACTATAGTATTTTTTAGTTAATTAGCGATTAATCAATCAAATTAACTGATCATTATGGTTTACAACGTCCAGTTACAGTGTCCTGGATGTTATAAACCATAACGTTCTTCTTAGATGTCGAATTTTGACCAAAATCATTCTCCATTGTCGTTAATTTTATTTTATTTTTCCTATTAATAAAAAAATCGGATTATTTCAAGGTAATCTTATTTTACATAACTTCTCTATTGACAGTTGATTCTTGTTGGCAGTACTTTCACCTGACTTTCTATAGAATTAGAAAGGTATACCAATCAAGAATACCATTGAAGTTTTACTATATATAAATATAGTACTTGAAGTATATATTGTATATTTTGCAAATAATAATTAGTAATTAATACATCTTTAAGTGATTCTTTTTTCAGAAATGATTAGTAATTAATAGATCTATTAAGAAACAAGAATAGAATCCACTGACATGTTAACTATAAATAGACTCATAATCATATACTACCATGCACACTGACATACTAAATTTATGACAATTAATAAAAATAATACAACAAAGTAATTACTGGTTTAATTTGTCCTGTGTGTGATCTTCATTATTTTTGTATTGGAAAGGATAATAGACAATCTGGGGGCATATTTTTTTTTTAATTTTTATCACAACCTATATTTCATCAATGAAGTATATGACAAGAAAATAGTGGTATATGACAAGCTAAATTTACTGAATTCCTAGACGCAGAAGAAAGGTAAAAAAGAAACAAAATTTCCAGTTGACATCTAATCCACAGTGTTCTTTCTCCAAAATAAATGGACAAATAATAAGTAATAGACAATAGAACTGAAAAGCAAACATGACATATCGGAAACGCTGTCAAAGTAAATAAAAACTTAATAAATGGCATCTATATATCTCCAATATAAAACTTTCACTGTATAGTTTTTTTTCATTTGTTTATCAAGTATGGAATACAATACCAACCGATTTTATTAAAAACATAGAAATAAAATATCTTCTCTTTGCGTGCATTGCACATAGAGGTTATTGAATCTTATTTTTTTTTTAAAATATTATAGAAATTACACAATATCTGTGAAATTTAAGTTATGATTTGCCTAGGTTTGGCAACCAACTCTAGATCCTTCTTCCTCTTGAGGGACAAGCTCGGTGTCTCAGTCATGTCAACATCCTCTGGCTTCATCCCACTCGGGAGCTCCCAATCAAATATCCTCAAGAGATTAGCAAGTGCTAGCTCCATCGTCAGAAGCGATAGCTGCATGCCGGGGCAAATCCGTCTGCCTCCTCCAAAAGGAACAATCTCGTAAGTGTTACCATTATAGTTGAATGGATTATCGACAAATCTCTCAGGCCGGTATTCCAATGGGTTGTCCCAGACCTCTGGGTCTCTGCCCATGGCATATGTATTGACAAAGATTCTCGATCCTTTTGGAATGTCATAACCTTCGATGTTGCAGTTGTCCATGGATTCTCTCGGAACTAATAGCGGGGTCGGGGGGTGTAACCGGAAACTCTCGGTGATGGTGGCCTTCAGGTAAGTCAACTTCCTCACATCTTCGGATTTTAGAAACTCATTTTGCGATGGAATCTGACGCACCTCCTCTTCTAGTTTCTTTAGTACTCTGGGGTGCCTTAGGAGCTCTACCATGGTCCACTCCAAACTTATGGCAAGAGGTTCTGACCCGGCTGTCAATGATTGCTGCATACATAATTAAAACAATTAATCATGAATTTATTTTTAATGTAATGAAATTAAAATGAACATTTTAACTTCAGGAGGGGTGCCTCTATTTTTTGCCATCCATTATATATACCTCCATTTCATAAACTACAATAAAATAAAATTTAATTCTTAATTATTAAAATAAAATAGTTAGTTATGATATACACATCAAAGTGTACGGAAGATATCATGTCATTTTGATTTTGTTTTGATTCGTATCTAGAGCTTACAAAAATACACCGACATCGATAAATTATCGACATTAATTTTTAAACTTATTGATTTATATTAAACTAAAGTTAAATATAGATCATATCGGTGTAAAGAAAATAATATAGATCACATTAAATGTTTTATTTTGGATATATAAACTTTAGAATTTTTTATTATTATGAAATTAAAAAATAGAGACATGATAGAAACACAAAAAATGATAGAATATTAACCCTCCTCTTTTAGGTTATAACAAAACTGTTTCTTTAACAAAGAAGGACATATATATTTATATCAACTAGGATATAATTTTTTTTTTAAATTGTACTTATGAATAGGAAAAGAAAAAAAAAACTCACATAGCAAAGTGCTTTGATGTGCAAATCATTTATCTCGAATTCTTTCTTTTGTTTTTCATCCTTTTGAAGTTTGAGCAAGATATCAAGAAAATCTTGATCACCGTCACTCCTCCCTTGAACACGATCACTGAGAATCTCAGTCATCATTGCGTAGCCGGTCAAAAATATTTTCTGTGCTTCGTTTCTCACCTTTGCACCAATAATAGGGCCTATCCACTTCAGAGAAGGGAAAATATCCTCTGGATTAAACTTACCAAGGAGTGGGACGCTATCAAATACCATGTTCATCAACTTCTCCTCCCTCCCGTCTCTCCTAAACGACTCTCCAGTTATCATATGACAAATGATGTCATTAGTCAATTTGTAAAAGGTTTTTCGCATATTCACGGTACCTTTGGGTGATGATGCTGCCTCTACTTTTACTTTGTTTAACATGAACAACACCTCTCCCTCCCTTAGTGTCTTGAAAGTTTGCACGACTCTTTTGGAACTAAACAAGTGCATGCTGGTGATCTTTCTCAAAGACCTCCATTGTTCACTGTATGGCGAAAAAGCAATATCATGGTGATTATATGACAGGATTGTGGCAACTTTAAATTGTGGTCGGCTTGCAAAGACGGAGTCATGTGTTTTTAGAACTTCACGTGCCATGTGCGCAGATGAAACAACAAGTGTGGGTATTTCTCCAAGGTGAAGCAGCATGATGGGTCCATACTTCTTTGAGAGATGTTGGAAAGACTGATGCGCTAACAGACCGAGTTGGTGGAGGTTGCCTATTAGGGGGAGCTTTGGAGGAGATGGAGGGAAGTTGAGCTTGTTTCTGAATTTTTTTGTAAACACCAGGAGCAAAAGGGCTAAGGTGATAAGAGAGATGAAGAATAATGTAGGAGAAGAGTAGGCTTGTTCAGTAAGGAGAACCATTGCCCTCATTTTGGAAGTTCGATCACAAATTAAACACAATTTCTGTTTTGTGAAATGTTGTAGTTAATTACTCATATATATAGATGGGCAGGTGGTAGCTAAGGTATCTTTGCCTCCTTCTAGAAGAACCTTTTACAATTTCAACATTTCTACACGTATGGTTCCAAATTTTGACCGTCGGATCGAGTCAATGGAGAAATACAATGAAACGATGTAAAAAGTGACTTCATGAAAATCATGCAAGAATAATCTTTTATTGAAGGTGTATAGAAATTGCTGTATCTAGTAGAACTATAACACGTCAAAAAGGCTCAAATACAAGTATAACAGCCTGTTGCGTATATTTATTAAGACACATATGCTAAGCAGTGAATCTTTTATATGCATTACAAATAACAACATTACATACTAACTATATCCCAAATATTTACAGAATTATCTGATAGACTACGATAAACTATGTTTTAGAAATACCTCCTGCGTCCTGTCAGAACCCCATTTTTATGTGGTTAAGCTGTAACATGCAATCCAGAACCATCTCTCTATATCCGTGTAATAAACCTGAAAATAACTCAAAGAGTGGGGGTGAGAAATAATAATTAATAATATTATCTCCCAGTGTGAATATTCCACAATCAGACCATTGGACTTGTAATCAATCCATATCCAGAATTAAATCATCGTAAGTTGACATTAATAGTTCAATTTAAATATGTAAATGAATGCAAATGCTCAATCACAATATTCAATCGAATCTCAACACTAATAAAATCTCAACTAAATTAAATGGTATGGAACGGTCTCCTAAAATTATTAAATAATTGATGATAACAAAGAGTGCATGGCGATCTTCAAGGTTTCTGGAAACAATTAAATAATTTAATTATTTTGACTACATGGCGTACTTCCAAGGAGAGTTTTGAAGACAATCAATTTTTGCATGGAAGACTACACGGGTATTATTAAGAAATTAAAATATTAGTCAAACTTTCATTGGTATACTAAAATTAGTATTTACTTGTTTGCATGCTTTTAATTTTGTTTTAGTTTAAATATGTATGAAGTTTGTTGTCTCGGCATATTACTACATAATAACATATTGCACATGGACAAAAAAAAGTAGAGCTACATGGATTTCCTTCCGTGTAGGATGTTAAAGTGTAGGAAAGGGAAACTTTTTACACACCGATATTTATCCGAATGCAATTATAACAAATTCTACACGGATATATTATAAATAGTCGTGTATAAATCCATCCCACTGTACCTCTAGCAAAATCCGAGCTACACGGATTTTAGCCAAATATCCGTGTAGGAACACTCTTCCTACACGGATATTTAGTTAAATATCCGTGTAGCTCTCCTAACAGGATATTAAATAAATTAACCGGGATCAACAACAATCCTACACGGATTTTTTAATAAAAATCCGTGTAGGAAACAATCGTACACGGATTTTTATTTAAAAATCCGTGTAGAAAGGTTGTTGAATCTGGTTTATTTATTTAACCTCTTCCCACATGGATTTTCTTTAAAATCTTCAATCGGATACGGCGACGAACTTAAGCATTGCATGAAATTATATTGCATTGTTAATTTAGATGTTGAATTTAAAGAACTTAAAGAGAAGAGAACTACATCAAATTAAATGATTCCCATTTCGCTTTCTTCAACCACTTATATGTCGTGAATGGTGATTTATTTTTCCGTACATACTCTCTCACCAATGTAGTTTTAAATTGTTTCCATGCTAAACCCAATTCTGTTATGGTCAATTTCTTGGGATTATCATTGGGAATGGCCCACATAACCTATTCAACAAGTCCATTTTCAATATTAATCATCAATACATTTCATAGAAAATACATAAGAATAATAAGAATGAGTATAACTTATTCACACCTTAACGTATTTCCAAAGTTTCTCCTTCTCGGTCTCCGGGAACTTGGGCCATTTTTCTATAGTGATGTCAATTTTAATTCTTGCCAACAATCCAATCCAATTGTTAAAAGTTGCGGCATTCTCACCTATGGCCCTTCCGAACTCATCAAACTGAACATTAGGTAGCGTCCCCTTCGCTCCCAACTTCAATGACATAGTCGCACCTCTAGATTTTTTCTTGCTAGATGCAGCCCCCGAATCGTCCCCCAAATTGTTGGTACCCTCTGACTCATTAGCAAGGTCTAAATCCATGTCCTCCGAATTATTGGCATCTTCTGACTCGTTAGCAATGTCAAAATCCATGTCCTCCGAACTTGATGACATTTCTCTAAAGATATGCATGCAATGGAAAGGTTAAATTAAACCAAGAATTATTTGTGCTAATTTAGAATTTTTTTTTTGTATTAATATAGAAATTCAAAAAATAAAATTATAATTTAGAAAATTATTTGTGCTAATTCAGAAAATTACACCTCGATTAGCGTCTAGGAGGGGTTAAGTCAACATTTTTCTTTTCGTTTCTCTTTCTCTTTTTCGAATTAGAGCCATAGGAAGCACCATTGACATCATGAGACAGATTGAGGATGCCAAGCTGTTGCATCCTCTCCTTGTTTGACTTGATTCTTTCTTCCCTAACCTTTTCGTAAGCCACCAGAGCTTGATCCACCGCTTCAGATTCCATCAATGGATTCATTCTCATTAGCATCTGTTTCTACATCTTAAGAAGGCCATCAATGGATTAAATTATATTTTTTATTTAGCTTTTTTTAAGAAGGCGACACTAGTGGAAAAAGTACTTTTTGTATCTGTTATGAAGGCATATTAGTGTCGGACATAGGGGCAACACTGATTCAGGCGACACAAATTCCGGGACTAATCAGTGTCGGTTATACAACCAATACAGAAACCATGAATTTGTATCGGTTATTAAATGGAACCGATACAAATTGCAAATTTTAGATCAAGAAAAAATATTTTTTAACTTATTTGTATCGGTTATACAAAACAGCCGACACAAAAAAACCATTCTGTATCGGTTTTTACTTAACAACCGATACTGATGAACCATTCTGTATCGGTTATGTAGTAATTAACCGATACTAAATGATTTTTTGTATCGGTTTTTAATTGTCAACCGATACTGATTATTTCTGGAGCCATTATTATATTAAATCACTTTTTGTATCAGTGGTGCCTATAGAACCGATATAGTTTTTTATTTTATATTAAAAAAAATTATTTATTTTTCTGGCCAGCTCCCATCTATTTGGCTGGCCTATATGAAAAACATGCATTCAATCAAACCCTAAATTATATTATACACCACCTAAAATGAATTAAACAAATAAATTGTTATTACAATTAGATTACACTTCAATTAATTGTTCTTACAACTTATCGCATCGATCGATCTTAATTAAACTGTTGTACTTGGTTGCGATATTTCTTGTTTAAAAAACTTAACACACTCGAAACGAATTGCATTGATCTCTGCCACAGAATATGGGGTTGCTTTCCAGTCCTGCATTTTTTAATATAAAAGGAGAGCGCAATTAATTATTTATTGAATAAAAGACGAATCAACAACTAAGATTATATTTGAAAAATATAAATGCATATATACCTTTATTGACGAAAAATTATCGAGGAAGTGATTCATTATGTCATTCATGAACATCATGATATAATATGCGCATTTCTAGCTGTCCTTTTGTTGCGGGCACTATATCAAATTGTACCCAAGCAAAAAGTTAGCAATTTTTAGAAGATGGAATTCAACAATTCATAATAAACCGAAATAATTTTGTAAAAATAGTAAATTTTAGTCGTAAGCACCACATTACCTTGTTCTTTATAAGTTTCAACTTATCGCTTCTTCCGATTCCTCTGGTTGCCTTCTTGACGACCCAGGGACTGTTGAAATATCAAAGAAATTAGTAGTTACAAGAGATATTGAAATAGTTTAGCAGATTTAATTTGAAACACTTACTCCTTGAGCGCGTCGATGATCGCAAGATCTCTTGTAACTTGTAACTTTTCTAACTTTGCGCTGGATGAATCGAACAAGTATAGCTCACTTTCATACGGCTGGAGCACAAACAATACCCAATGAGACCTGCATGTTAGGTTTGTAGCATGTTATATTCTATAATATATTTCTATGAAATAAAAAAAATTCAATAAAATTAGACTATATATATATAGCACCAACCCTTGAAAGTACGGTATGAATATAAATTTCTTGTCCCGGTTGGCTCGTAGAGCTTTCTTCAGGTACATATCGGCATATTTCTTCGAGCTATCATCACCTTCGAAAAGATAGCTGTACGTCTTCTCAGGATTCATGAAACCTATAGGGATCTCTGGGAAGTTGTTCCTCTGGTATTTGAACGCGAACCTGCAAAAAGACGTAGATGTGGTATAATTTTTTTAAATTTTGAATTAAAACCCTAAATTATGTCATTATTACGAATATGAACTCACAGCATGAAAATCTGCACAAGTGATGCGATGAGCCACTCCGTGCGCTTGCACAAGTCCCTGTAGTCATCTCGATTGACTGTTATGGCATACAGTTCATTGAAAAGCTCAAGCGACGCCGGAACAGTGATTAAAGGTTGACCTTGGCGCAGAAACTGATCATGCACAGTCTTGTACATGCCTCCCAGTCAGTTGAAATCGATGGTGTCGAAATCCTTGTAGGTTGAAATCGGAGAGGGCCGAAATCCTACAAGTTCTTTGGGTTGTTCCTGCAGTTAGGACCAAAAAATCAGGCACAAATACTTGTAACTCTATAGGATGTATTGATGCAAATTTACAAGTAGAATAAGTTGTAATAATAATGTAAGTTTGTTACCTGATCCTCGAAAGATATGAGGGCCATCGGCCACGCAGTGTAACTGCCAACAGCGGAGCGAAGTGTCACAGGTTCGCCATTTGGCACAGGTAACGGAGTGTCATCTTCACCCGGATGACACACATCCACCGTTACCCTCGCATGATCATTCGGTACAGGCATACCGTGAATCACTAAGCCTTTTTGGATCGGAAGATTGATTGTCCCGATGGCCACTTCGTGATTTACCCCGTCGCGAACCACCTGGAGTTTGCAGGTTCGTTCTGACTGTTGTACAAATATATTATGTATTGAGGTTAACGAAATAACATTTACGAATTGCATGAAAAGTAACGAAATTCTTTTTTCAATTGAATCAAATGGAACAATATGTATTTCTTTGTATTACTTGGATCAGATCGAAATATGGCTGCGGTTGGACTAACTGGCAGCTGCTCTGGACTACTCTCGGGCTTTCTTGTGCAATTGGTTCAGTCTGTTGGGCCATCATCTGTGCCAACTGTTGCTGAACCAATTGTTGTGTCTGCTCAGCCATTTCGGCCTTCAACCTCGCTGCTATATCCTCGAAGTCTCTAGTCAAGCCCGCTACTCTCTGAGCCACTTTTCTCCATATTCTCTTCATTCTTGGCCTCCTCTTACTTGGTTGCCCCTCGTAGGCTGTCGTGATTCTCACGTGGGATCCAATCCCTTGCACCCTCCCTGTATGATCCCGATTTGGCAGTGATTTCCCCAGAACATCGTTGTAACGCTCGACGAAAAGCAAGTCTCTATTGAATGCATCTTCATTTTCTTCCTGAAATGGCAAAGTTGACATGTTAGAGAAAAATAAATTCATGATTGAATTTGACAAATAGATATAGAATACCACTCACAATTCTCTTCACGACTTCTTCTGTTGCTGGGTCCGGATAAACAGGCTCCTGGCCCTCCTGACCCTTCTTCTGTCTTGCCAACTTCAATGCGACATGCCTATGCTGGACTGACATGTCGAGTAACTCCTTCTCTGACAGTGCAGTTGTTGACCCTTGGGAGGATGGCGAGCCACTCGATGCCTGCGAGTCCACAATCCCCTGCAGAGCGCCTTTGAGTTTGTTCTTGAATTTCTCACCAACGTAGCCTCTGGATCCTAAGCGATGCGGATAGATGTTCTTCTTCTGATTCGCCCGTCCCTTCTCACTTAGCTCCTACAGTTTTAGAGAAACAATTGGACTTATAGAGAAGCTTCGAGATAAAGTATCTGTATATATAATAGAAGAAGAAACATACCCTGAAAGCTTCCGACTGGCGGGACCCCACAAAGGCATCCCAATCTGCTTGACTGATTTGGTACTTCTTGAGGTTGGGCGTCTTACCCTTCAGCGCATATTTTGTCGTCAGATCGGTTCTGAACTTACGGTGTAGAGTGGCCATTTGGGAGAGAAGGCACTTTTCCAACTTATCGTCATCAGGTATTTTCCAGTCCTCCTGCCAAAACAAATAGAAACTAAGTTTGGAGTTATTCTAATATCAAATAAAAGCTGGAGAAATAAAAAGATCATATATAGAGCTTACCGACAGAGTCGCACATATCTTATCCTTCATGAGATCGTGAACCTCAGACCAATCATTTATAGTGATCGGGACATTCCTTTTGACCGAGAGACCCAGCTGAGAGGAAAACTTTTAGTATTTTGCTCAACGACAGGCCTCCCAAACCGATCAAATGTAACCTTCTTCCCTTGGGTATTAATCACCCGAGTCAGCTGTGTGGGCCCCCTCCCTCGTTTCTTACCTGAACCCTGCTCACCCTCTGTAGCTACCATGCTACGAAAATGACACTCGACTTGAACTTTTAAGATATAAATTTTATTTGGAGTCGCCACCCGTCGGAAAACGGGAAATACAATTCATTTTAATTCATTGATAATGGGTTCGTGTCTTGGTTATGAATGTGGAAGGTGTTAGGCACCACACTCACCCGTAAAAACCGGTCTTTACTAATTTCTAGCTTTTAAAATATATTTTAACAATAGTGCAAATTACAAAGTGAGCAAAACAACACATAGTACTAAAAAAAACAGTAGAAAATAAAATGACTAGAAATAAATGACAATAAAAATTTAAAGTTGCAGTATCGTGATCTTCAAAGCTTGACTACTGAGAAAACATATTTAGTATGTCTCTCTTTTTTTGTAAACTCTCTGTTAAAAATGCTTCTTGAAAGCTGATTTTCGCTCTATTTTTGGGCTGATTTCCTTCAGTGTATTTTCTCTGTTATGCTTTTTGTGATCTTATCAGCCGTGCCTTAGAATGCAAATATGGGCATGTATTTATAGTGGAACTTCATGCCATCTGCGAGCTTCCAATATCTCCTCCTTTGCTTCAATATTTCCAATGTCTCATCCTACAGAGATATGGCAGCAAGATTCTCGCATTATATTCAAAAAATGGTATTTCATGTAGCAAATAGTATAGTAATGTAGCAAATAGTATTTCATGTAGCTAATAGTATCTCATGTAGCACATAGTATTGGAATATGTAACAAAATAAGAAATTCCAACGTGTCTTTCTTCTTCTTCCTTTTTTATTATTATTCTATTTTTATTTATTTTTATTTTATTTTATTATTATTATTATTATTATTATGATCCATCTAAGCATAATATTAGAAAATTTAATTTCTTATTTTGACTATTAACTTTGTCAAAATTTTGATTAAATTACTTAAATTTTCCTTTAATACAAATTTATGCAATCAACTCATGATAGCCATATATATATTCATGTTGCTCTAATATATATTATATTGTCAACTTTGGACTCTTTCTCTCAAAGTACGAATGATAGCTAGATTCTTGCCATGATGGGATTGATCTCATATTTTATTTCTACCATACAATGGTGCTATAGTAATACTATTCATTCATTTTGATGGATCTCGTACTCTATATATATATTCATGTTGCTCTAATACATATTATATTGTCAACTTTGGAACCTTGCTCTCAAAGTACAAATGGTAGCTAGATTCTTGCCATGATGGGATTGATCTCATATTTTATTTCTATCATGCAATGGTGCTATAGTGGTACTATTCATTCATTTTGATGGATCTCATACTCTATTTTTAGTTGTGTATACAAATGATCATAGACGTAGTAGCCATGTCTGAAATTTTAATGTTGCTACCTCATAATCAACTTATATGTGGACTTTAACATAGTCATCTAATTTCACATTTTTGACAATCAACGAATATATTAAGTAGCTTATTTTTTTATCATTATTATTTTTCCCCTTTTTTTCCTTATTATTTATTATTATTTATTATTATTATTATTAGTATTATTTATTATTATTTTAGTTAGATATTTAGAATTCATAATATATAATGATGGAGAAATGCACAAGTAATTTTAGTTCAACTATTATTCTAACCATCACTCACATACTCTCACTATATTTCAACTAGGGACCTGGCATGTGTGCCTTAAAAGGGTGTGAATAACAATCAACTAGTACAAGTTCAAGAGAAATTTTTTTGCTATATGTTACATTGTGCCTTGAAATAGTGGTGAATATATATACCACCAAATAGTGTCCCTTCAAGAGAGTATCTTGTGACTATATATTGCATATGTAAATAGTGGTGAATAGCATGAAAAAGTAACTAAATAGTGCCACATTGTAGAGACATCTTGTAACTTTTGGTTTTGCTACACGTTACATGTGAAAAATAGTTGAATAGTGTGAATAGTAATATTCAAATAGTGCTACATTCAAGAGAATATATTGTAATGTTTTTGTTTGCTACATGCTATATGTTACATTTAAGGGAAACGTATTGCAATATTTTTGCTACATGCTACATGTGCAAAATAGTTGGAATATAGTCATACCAAGTTGCTAATGTCATGACAAAAATTAACTTAGTTGAAAATAGCATAACATGTGGAAATAATGGCTAACAACATATCTATGATTCTATTATTCATGGGTCATAAGCAAAATGCCATAAATAAGCTAAAATAAGCTAACTATAAATATTTATAATAATTCCCACTTATTTTGATATTTATGTAACTTATTAATTAATTCCTCAGACTGATCAATGTTTAAAATCATAGGTACGAAACTAGACTGTTCAATAATTAGAAATTCGTTTGCTATGAACTAATAAGAAGTGAGGATAAATCATTTTTCTAATTAATTCAAATTAACTTGATACATTTGCCATAAAAAAAATGTCAAATTTGCACCTGACATGAATAGTTTCACACATTAACTTGATAGGTGAATAGTTTTCACATATTTTTACTATATTGCTACACTACACAAGTAATAGGTAACGTGTGGATTTCACTTAACTTTTGCCATTCTCCCACCTTTACTATTGTTAGCTCCATGTGATTGTTGAAACCATTACAAATATTTTGGCTACTGGAGACCATGAACATCTAATAGTATATTGGCTTGAAGACAAAGATCATATCTCTTATGTTTACAAAATAGGTTGGGTAAGTGGAGCATAGGTACTAATATCTTGACAAAAATTCAATTCTACAACTAGCTATTCATTTAAACATAGTGAGGACTACCACGGTAGAATAATATTTTTTCTTATGTAATCACATAATACAATATTATTATGGTTCACCTAATAATATTTTTTCTTATGTAATCACATAATACCACGGTAGAATAATATTATTTCTAGTTTTGACACACTTTCGGATGAATTGATAATACAATATTATTATGGTTCAATTAGTGATTTTCTTGCAGCAGTAATATAGTACGATATTGATTGGTAATAATTTTTTTTTTTTATTGATGTGACTATAATATATTAGTGCGATATTAAAATAGGCATCTGTAACATCTGGCATTCATTACCCATAAATATATCCGTAATAATACATATTTTTTTTTCCATTAGATTTTATCTTAAAGGTATATATGAGAAATATATTTTCTTCATTATATTCTTGGCTTTTATCTTAGTTTTACGAGATTATACTAGTAGAATTTATTTTTAAACCGTGGAAGAAAAAAAGATGGACAAACAGACAAAAAAGAAAATGAACGATGTGATCAATATATCAATTGAAAAATTGAGTTGTAAAGCATACCTTTTTGTAGAAGCATGAGTATTATATCCTTGATTCATCCATAATTTTTAGAGCTCGTGTTTGGAGCAAATATATTATTTTCTTTCAAGATTACACAACTTTTGGGTGTCTACAGCTGCCCCTCTTCAGACAGCTTTGTCTCACAAAGCTATGCTGAAGCCACAAGACACCCATATATTCATGAAAATATAATTGTGGGTCTGGTATATACTATCCCTGCAACTAAGTTTGTTTAATGGCTCCCTCAGGCATCAGGCATTCAAGGGTAAAATCCATTTATCTTGATAAGTGCAGGTAAGACTACTCGGCACCCAACTTAAATTTTTTTTTTTTATATTTTTTTATTTTTTAGCTATAAGTTTCATAGTACGTACCTTGGAATGAAGCGGTAAGGTGCAACTTGTTGTTATATTATTACCCTTTGTATAGACATTATGAGTCTAGATGGTTAATATTAGGGCGTATCCGAAGTGATAGTGTTCCCTTGTGGTATTTTGCCTCAGATGCTTATTAAAACATATTTTTATCCACAAGGGATTATAATTTTGTTATGAAGCGATCATCAACGGCACCACAGGGATCCACTTAGTACCTGCAGGGTTAGTACACATAAAAGTTTTTTTTTTTTTTTTTTTGCACATATGCGTTAAGTGAACTATGTTACACGGACATTCATCTTCCTTTAAAATCACAAATATTTGGGTTTATGATAATTTATGAATGAGAGATAAACTTTTTGAAGATGTTGTCTATATATAGTGAGCATGACATGGATGTCTAAGGTTAAACCATACAATCTCGAGGACTTGCTACAAATTAAGTTAGAACTTGGATTTGGTACAATTAGGCATGGTATGCAAAAACATAGAAGTTTCAAAAATATTAGTGATCTCTCCCTTGAACAATTTATTCACCCCATAATTGATCTTATTATGCATCACTTAGAATGATTATTTTGAACAATTTATTCTGCAAATATCCCTAAATCTAAGAGTGTTAATTTCTCCTTCGATTATAAACAGATCCCATCCAATCAATAGGAATTCTAATGATATAAATTTTGATTTTCCTTCCCAATTGATCGGAGCAAAGTATGACAACTAAATGTGTTGGTACATGTGACAGTTTTTTTTTTTTTTTGAAAATATCGGGAGGTACCGTCGAGCCTATTGGTAACCAGTCTTATGTAGGCACCCGTACTCATTTTTCTAACCTCCATCTTTTATTCATTTTTTTTCTTTTCCTATATACATTTTTTTTAAACCATTTTTCTAGAAATTTCAATATTTTTGTGTCACAAGTACCATGACTACACACAATTCCAAGTATTCATATATACGAGAAATTATTGCATAGTTTCGCTAAGGGTCTATTTATAATAAATGGTTACTTTAAAAAACTCTTAAACTTAGAAGACTTTACAAAATAAATTACTCAAGAACAATTTTCTAAGGTTATCAACTTTTGATCAACATTCATGGTTAGCAATTAATTATTCACTTTGAGATCACTAATTATCTTAAAACTTTGGAAATCTTTGGTACCATGCTTAATTGCCTAAATCCTAGTCTAAATTAATTCAAACAACTCCTCTTTGATTACCTACTTCTAGAAAATAAAATGTGAAAGTTAGCTAAAACCGAGAAAATATACTCAAGTAAAACTCAACTTATTTCATGGAAATTTTGGAGATGATGTCAATTCTTTTTGGGTTTTTTTTGTTTTTTTTTTTGTTTTGTTTTGGTTTGCTAATGATTTCCAAAAGTAAATATGATACTAAAAAAAGATGAAAGGGCTAAGCATAATACCTTTTCACATATTGTGCATTGATTGGTTCTGAGTGTTCATCTCCGTCCATGTCTTTGAGTTGGATCGCATTTCCTGCATATACTTTTTTAACAACATATGGACCTTCCCAATTGGGTTTGAACTTGCCATCCTTGCCCCTAATCTGTTTTAATACCAAATCTCCTTCTTTGAATTCACGTGGTTTGACCTTTTTATTGTAGGCCCTCGCTATTCTTTTTTGGTAACATTGTGCATGGCATAAGGCTTTTAGTCTTTTCTCTTCTATTAAGTTTAGTTGATCATACCTTGATTGCACCCATTCTGCTTCTTTCAACTGCGCCTCCATAAGAACTCGTAGAGATGGAATTTCCACTTCAACTGGGAGCACTGCCTCCATTCCATATGTTAATGAGTACGGGGTTGCCCCAGTGGAAGTACGTATGGAGGTACGATAGGCCCATAACGCATAAGGGAGCATCTCGTGCCAATCTTTATAGGACACAACCATTTTTTCAATTATTCTTACAAGGTTTTTATTGGCTGCCTCAACTGCACCGTTCATTTGGGGACGGTAGGGTGAGGAACGACGGTGGGTAATTTTGAATTGTTTACATAAATTATTTATTTTTTTTGCGGTTAAGTTTGTACCGTTATCTGTGATTATTTCATTTGGTACTCCATACCTACATATCAAGTTATTTTTAATAAACTTAGACACATGTGTTGCGGTAATTGATGAATATGATGCTGCTTCGACCCATTTTGTAAAATAATCGATAGCGACTAAAATAAACTCATGACCATTCGATGCCTTTGGATTAATTTTACCGATAATATCAATTCCCCACACTGAGAAAGGCCAAGGAGAAGATAAATTATGTAAACAAGAGGAGGGGGCATGGATGAGTTACCGTGGATTTGACACTCATGACATCGCCTTACGAAATTACAACAATCTGCCTCCATGGTCAACCAATAATACCCTTGTAGCATTATTTTCTTAGCCAACATCAAGCCATTCATGTGTGGACCACATACTCCGGCATGCACCTCTTGCATTATTTCTTGGGCCTCTATCTCATCGACACACCGAAGGAGAATATGATTGAAAGATCTTTTATATAAGTGGTTTCCACACAATGTGAATTGCATGGCTAAGCGTTGTAGCGTATGTTTGTCGGTTTGATTAGCTTCTATGGGAAAGGATTCATTTTTGAGGTATTGCTTTATGTCATGGTACCAAGGCAGGTTTTCATGTAATTTGCTAGTTTCAATATGGAGGCAATATGAGGGTTCTTTGTGGCTATCTATTTGGATTATCATGGTTTCATCGGTTAATTCTATCCAAGCTGCTAGTGTGGCTAAGGCATCAGCATAAGAGTTTCGGCTTCGGGGTAGGTAGGTGAACTCAACCTCAACAAACTCCTCTACCAATTTTTCTAAGTATTCAAAGTATGGAATTAATTTTTTATCTTTGGTTTTCCATTCCCCTTTTATTTGACTAATTATAAGGAGTGAGTCACCAAAGACATGGAGATGGGTGACTTTTTGTTCTAATGCCATTTTTAACCCGAGTACACATGCTTCGTATTCTGCCATATTATTAGTACACTGAAACTGTATTTTAGTGGAAGCCGGATATTTACTCCCCCATGGTGATTCTAAAACTGCCCCTATACCTTTTCCATGTTTGTTAACCGCACCATCAAAATAGACCTTCCATGGTGAATTTAAATCGGTACATTGTGAGATATTTGAGGTGGTAAATAAAATATTTTCATCGGGAAATTCTTCGTTTATGGGTTCTAAATCAGAGATGGCTGAATCAGCTAGATGATCAGCTATGGCTTGGGCTTTCATGGATTTTTGAGTGATATGGGTGATGTCAAATTCGGATAAAAGTAGCAGCCATTTGGAACTACGACCCACTAATGCCGGTTTATCGAATAAGTATTTTAATGGATTAATTCGCGATATGAGATGGACTTGGTGAGACAACATATAATGCCTCAATCTTTGGGTGGCCCATACAAGAGATAAACATATTTTTTCTACCAGTGTGTACCGACTCTCACAACCCGTGAACCGCTTACTTAAGTAATAAATGACATGTTCCTTACCCCCTTCATCATGTTGGCCTAGAACACAACCCATAGACGTTGGTGTGGTAGATAAATATAAAAGGAGAGGTCTTTCAGGTTTCGGTGGCATTAGTATAGGGGGTTTTAGGAGATAGAATTTTAATTTTTCAAAAGCATATTGACATTCATCATTCCATCCTTTTTCAGCATTTTTTCTAAGTAACTTAAAAATTGGTTCACAAGTTGGGGTCAGTTGGGCAATGAATCGGCTTATGTACTGTAACCGCCCTAATAAACCCCTAACCTCTTTTTCAGTTTTGGGAGGTGGCATTTCGATAATGGCTTTAACTTTGCTGGGGTCTACTTCAATACCTCTACGGCTAACAATGAAACCTAACACTTTTCCTTTAGTGACGCCAAAGAAACATTTTTGTGGGTTTAATCTTAAGTTATATTTTCGTGCCCTATCTAAAATTTTCTTGAGGCATTCTAAATGGCTACTAGCATTTTGAGATTTGGCAATCATGTCATCTACATACACTTCTATTTCGTTATGCATCATATCATGAAACAATGCGGTCATAGCCCTTTGATAAGTTGCCCCTGCATTTTTTAAGCCAAACGGCATAACCCGATAACAAAATACGCCCCAAGGTGTTATGAATGAGGTTTTCTCCATGTCTTCCTTTGCTAAATGAATTTGGTTATAGCCAGAAAATCCATCCATAAAGGACATCATTTCATGGCCAGCAGTATTATCGACAAGGAGGTCAATATGAGGTAAGGGAAAATCATCTTTGGGACTAGCCTTATTTAGATTTCTATAATCTACACACATTCTTACTTTACCATCTTTTTTTGGAACAGGGACGATATTTGCTAACCATTCGGGGTATGGAGATACTTGTAAGAAACCAGCATTGTATTGTTTTATGACTTCTTCTTTAATTTTTAGGATCAATTCAGGTTTAAGTCTTCGAAGTTTTTGTTTCACTGGTTTTGCCCCTAATTTAAGTGGTAATTGGTGTACAACTATATTTTCATCTAAACCAGGCATATCCACATACGACCATGCAAATACATCTACATAACATCTTAAAAAATCAATGAGTTCAGACCGCATTTCTGGAGATAAATTAGTTCCTATATGGACACACTTGGACTCTCCGTTTACACTTAAATTTATCTCCTCTGTTTCCTCAAGGATAGATGTGGTTGGATTTTCATGCTTAGTAATCAAAGGGGAAAGTTCATCCAGAATGGTTTCGTATGAATCCTCAATGGATAAAATATCAGAAGAGTATTTAGGCTTGATTTTGAATTTAAAAGTCCTACTAATGCAATTAGCATAAATTTTTTTTGAAACTTTTATTATTTTTTTACTTTTTTTGGATTTTGGGCATTTATCATTTTTTTGGATTTTCGAAAATTTTATTTTTTTGGACATTTTTGGTTTTCTACTTTTTTTGGTTTTTGTAATTTTTATGATTTTTTTGGGTTTTAAAGGTTTTCTTATTTTTTTGGGCCTTTTAAATAAACTATGTACAAAATATCCTAGGCTTAAGCGAACTTTTTTTTTGGCTGGTCAGGGCAAGAAGAGACCTGACTTAAATCGTAAGAAGAAGGGTCACTTACCTTGGTCATGTTATCAGTGAGGGAGACATGAGGCAGGTCACACGTGCTCGATATCGGCCAATCATCATCCGGACTCACTGCTAACGGTTCAGAAATCTTGAGACCCATTAGCTTAGATGTCGTGTTGTGAATGAAGGATGAAACATCGCTGGCTTCCATGACCTTCTTCAACATCTTGTATTTTGGCTTCCTTGCTTTGGGTCTCCATTCCATCTGTGGCTTGTTTTGTGGAGACCTGAAATGAGCTTGTCCTGCTTCTCGTATTCTTTTGTGAGCAATGATTTTTTTCTGCAATTTCTTATTAATATATAATTTTCCATTCATGTCATAGTTCTCAAAATAATCAGCAGGTAATTCATCATCGTCAGTGTTAAGGTCTAGAATTGGTTGGTGTTCGTTTGTTTGAATTTCATCATTTATTATGTCCGGTTCAGGTTCGTTAATTGGCTGAATTGTCATTGCTGGGTCAACTATCAAGTCTGAATTGGTAACTACATTGACATTGTGTGGTCTTTCTGGTGATTTTAGTTTTTGGGACTCCTTATTTCCCCCCATCTCGCTAGCTCGAACATTTAATTCCTCTTTAAGGCCTACACAATATTCAGTACGATGGCCTTTGGCACGGTGGTATACACAATACTGTTCAGGCTCACAAATTACATTATATTGGTTGAATACTGGTTGGGGAGGACCTAATTGCAGCCGCAAAGGATCACTTGGTCGTTTCATACGGAGTCTAACTCGGTCAATTCTCTCACCAATTAACTTCAATTCTTTAAAATCTGAGATGACATGGGTTTTTAGTTGGTCACAAAGTGGAGGTTGTGATGACCGAATCACCATTTTAATTAGTTCATCCAAATGAGGTATAGGTTGGCGTACCTCATTAGCCATGGCAAACCATCTATCTACATAATCACGGAAATGTTCTGTTTCTTTTTGGGACAACCTTGATAAATCAGCAAAGGAAGGTACATGCCACATATTACTAAACCGGTGCAAAAAACATACAGAAAATGATTTCCATGTCATGCGATTTTTTCCAACAAGGTGTTCAAACCATTGGTGCGCTTCATCTTTGAGAGATACAACGAAAAGCAAGATCAAAGTTGCATCATCATACCTGAACGTGTCGTATACCTCGCAGAAAGTCGTCATGTGCCTTATTGGACAACTCTCACCTTCATACAACTCCAATGTTCGGCTTGACTGCGGTTGTGCAAGTGATCCTTGTGGGTGACTCTGCGGTGGCTTTGTAGGTTGATTTTGGGGCAACTCTTCATATCTCGCCCTTAAGTCACAAAGAGAGCTTTCAATTCGTCCGATCAATGACTGTAATTGATTGAATAAGGGATCTGTCGGATGTGGCATGCGCAACCCTTGAGGTGGTCCCTGGACTATAAGACGCATTAACATGTGAAAAGCTTCTAACTGCAATAGAAACAACCTTCTCGTTTGTTCACCTGAACCTAGGGGTGGATCATTATTCGTATTCGGTTGGTTTGATCTAGAGGTGGATGGACCATCTGGTTGAATAGGTATCCCTTCTAATACATTGACCTCCCCAAGATCTAACAGTTTGTTTAGCCCGTCAAAATTGTCATTTTCTGGCACAATAACCTCACCTTTTACAAATGTATCTTTTATGGACATGTTGGAGGTCAATGTTGTCACTGGCTTATCAAACTCACATCCTAGTCCCTGTGTGCCTTTATTTTTCATAAGCATTAGTGGTTCTACCGGTCCTTGATTGAATTTTCCTAAACCTTGTCCTGGGGTATAGTTCCATTTTCGTTGGAGTGTTTCTAACATTTTTTCCGGGTTAGGGTGGTTCGTTTGAGACTTTACATCAATAAGTGGGACTTGTTGGTTAATACTAATAGAACCAGCTTCAACAGGTACAACCATTTCAGGTTCAGCCATAACCACTATGATTTTATCATTAAATGGGAACTTGAGGCACTGATGCAGGCTGGACGGTATGACCTTATGGGCATGTAACCAGGGTCTTCCTAGAATCAGGTTGAATGTGGACTTAATATCAACAACTTGGAATGTTATTTCAAATTTTACTGGACCAATTACTACCTTTAAACAAACCTCTCCTAAAATTTCTGTGCTGGTACTATCAAATGCTTTTACCGTCCCAATGGTTTTACGAAAACTTGTCGGGTCTATTCCAATTTTTGTTGCAGTACGTAGGGGACAGATATTAAGTGCAGACCCATTATCAATTAAAACAAATGGAAGATGAAAACCATTACATTGAACCTTTATGTACAGTGGTCGGTTGTGTTTCTCTTTCTCATCCGGAAGTTCACTATCTGAAAATGTTATGCTTTGTTCGTATATATGACCAACTAGTTTTTCTATCTCTTTTGGTTCTACATTAGTTGGCACATTAACAGATTGTAAAAACTTTTGCAAAGCTTGGTAGTGGGTTGGGGATTTAACAAGCAGTTCCCAAACAGAGATTTCAGCCTTGGTTTTCTTTAATTGTGACACCACATCATAACTAGTCGAATCTTTCTTTGTTTGATTTTCGGGGTTTTCTTTGGTCTTACCATCCCCAAACGCAGGTTCTGTTGTAAGGTGTGGTGGCTTGTAAATCCTACCGGACCGAGTCATATTACTTAATTCAGCACATACAGGAGTTTGGTTGTAGTCAAAAGAAACTTGCCTTAGATTGGTCTCGACCGGTTTTCCTAAGATCTCGATTTTTTTTGGACCCATGACTACCATTGGTTTGAGAACTGGTTCTCTAACTCCTAAAATTCCGATAGGCATGTTGGAATGTGTTTGGGTCATTTGGTTTTTTGGTCTCACCCCCAAAACCTCAATGGTTCTTGTAGTTAATTTTGGTTGATTGAAAATACCATTGACAGTATGTGAATCATACGCTTCACATTCAATAAGATTTACCGTTTGAGAACAAGTTGCTTCATCATTTTTTTGGTGCTGAGGTAATGGATTTTCCATTATATTAGTAGCTTCACTTGGAGGTTCCTTTACTGCGATTACTCCTTTGTCAATTAAGTCTTGTATGGTGTGCTTCAGATTATAACACTTATCAGTATGGTGACCTGCACTTTGATGATATTCACAAAAAACAGTTGGGTCATAACCCCTAGAGTCAGGATTTACTTGCCTTCCTAATGGGATCACAGTTCCTTCTTGAAAAAGTCTAACGAGTATAGAACTTGGTGGTTCACCAATTGGTGTGAATTTTCTAAAAACCTTGGTTTGTTGTGATTGATTTGAAGAAAATTGAGGATTTGTAGGGTTCGTATGTGTGATTGGTCCATTTCTTGCGTTAGTGTGTGTGCTGGTTTTGGCAATCCCCCAAAACGATTATCAGTTAAAAATGGCTTTTGAGGAAAGACAGTTTGCTTGGTACCGGACACCTCAAAGGTAGCATTTACATCCTCTTGATTTTTTGTGGTGCTTGAGGAGAAATTATTTTTTGGGTCATTTTTTATTCGTTTCACGTTAAATTGGTTTGGTAATGACGATTGTAGTCCTAAGGCAGGCATTAACCCTTGTTTTACGGCTGTTTCTACACGAGAACCAGACTGAATTAAGGCTGTGAAATCAGGATGTCCCTGAATAGCTAGGTAACCTGATATGGTAGACAAGGAGGACTTAATTATCATGTTTATGGATTCCTCGTTCGTTGGTTTGGGTTTGACTCTAGCGGCCATTGCGCGCCATCTACCAACATAGCTAACAAATGGTTCATCCCTATTTTGTTTGAGGGATTCAAGATCTTCACTTCGAGGTTCCATGTCAAGATTATACGAGTATTGGTCGACAAAAAGATTTGACAAGTGATCGAAAGATGTGATACCAGATAAATCGAGAGAAGTGAACCATTTCAAAGCTGGACCAGTTAAGCTTTTTTGAAAATAGCGAATAAGCAATTGGTCATTGGATTTCAGCGAAACCATATCCCCACAATAGGCTCTGAGATGCGACACCGGACAACCCTCCCCACCATATTTGTCAAATTCAGGTAATTTAAAATTTTCGGGTAGTATTACATCAGGAAACGGACATAGGTCTTGGAATGAAACACTTCTACTACCTCCTACTCGTATTTTAGTTAATTCAGCCTCTACTTTGTCAATGCGAGATTTTAACGGGTCAAATTCATGAGAGGTTGGTGATTGTTCAGACCCTGGCGTACTTGTGGTCCTATTTTGGTCGTGATTAGGAATCATGCTTTGAGAACTCATAAAAGTGGAATTCATTTGGGTTTGCGGCAAACTAGCAAATTTGGTCATCATTGCATTCATTGTCTGTATGGTTTCCGCTAACAAGTCTTTTAATGATTGTTCTGCACTTGAGTTGGTTTCTTGAGGTTGAGGTCCCACAATTTCGGGATTTTCCTCATGGTCTGTAGTGTGAGACATTTTTGAGCGAAACCTGGTCAAGATAGGACTTCTTACGAGTTTTAGTTTAGACCTTTTTGGCTTACGTGCGTTCTTAGAAATTGAATCCAGTTGAGATGAATGTTACCGATACGATGATGTTTCACTTCTTTGCATAGAATAACGGTCGTTCGAGTGCTTCAGGTATTCGCCTTATTCTTCCTTTACCCCAGACGTGAGCTGCTGCTTTTCCTTTGTTGCGTCTTTTTTTTTTGCTTTTTCCCTGAAAAATATTAAGAACAAGAAATAAAATACCAATTAGAAATTAATATAAAATACTAAGATAAGAAAGCTAGAAATTTTCAAGTTAAGACTCCCCAGCGGAGTCGCCAGCTGTAGCTACCATGCTACGAAAATGACACTCGACTTGAACTTTTAAGATATAAATTTTATTTGGAGTCGCCACCCGTCGGAAAACGGGAAATACAATTCATTTTAATTCATTGATAATGGGTTCGTGTCTTGGTTATGAATGTGGAAGGTGTTAGGCACCACACTCACCCGTAAAAACCGGTCTTTACTAATTTCTAGCTTTTAAAATATATTTTAACAATAGTGCAAATTACAAAGTGAGCAAAACAACACATAGTACTAAAAAAAACAGTAGAAAATAAAATGACTAGAAATAAATGACAATAAAAATTTAAAGTTGCAGTATCGTGATCTTCAAAGCTTGACTACTGAGAAAACATATTTAGTATGTCTCTCTTTTTTTGTAAACTCTCTGTTAAAAATGCTTCTTGAAAGCTGATTTTCGCTCTATTTTTGGGCTGATTTCCTTCAGTGTATTTTCTCTGTTATGCTTTTTGTGATCTTATCAGCCGTGCCTTAGAATGCAAATATGGGCATGTATTTATAGTGGAACTTCATGCCATCTGCGACCTTCCAATATCTCCTCCTTTGCTTCAATATTTCCAATGTCTCATCCTACAGAGATATGGCAGCAAGATTCTCGCATTATATTCAAAAAATGGTATTTCATGTAGCAAATAGTATAGTAATGTAGCAAATAGTATTTCATGTAGCTAATAGTATCTCATGTAGCACATAGTATTGGAATATGTAACAAAATAAGAAATTCCAACGTGTCTTTCTTCTTCTTCCTTTTTTATTATTATTCTATTTTTATTTATTTTTATTTTATTTTATTATTATTATTATTATTATTATGATCCATCTAAGCATAATATTAGAAAATTTAATTTCTTATTTTGACTATTAACTTTGTCAAAATTTTGATTAAATTACTTAAATTTTCCTTTAATACAAATTTATGCAATCAACTCATGATAGCCATATATATATTCATGTTGCTCTAATATATATTATATTGTCAACTTTGGACTCTTTCTCTCAAAGTACGAATGATAGCTAGATTCTTGCCATGATGGGATTGATCTCATATTTTATTTCTACCATACAATGGTGCTATAGTAATACTATTCATTCATTTTGATGGATCTCGTACTCTATATATATATTCATGTTGCTCTAATACATATTATATTGTCAACTTTGGAACCTTGCTCTCAAAGTACAAATGGTAGCTAGATTCTTGCCATGATGGGATTGATCTCATATTTTATTTCTATCATGCAATGGTGCTATAGTGGTACTATTCATTCATTTTGATGGATCTCATACTCTATTTTTAGTTGTGTATACAAATGATCATAGACGTAGTAGCCATGTCTGAAATTTTAATGTTGCTACCTCATAATCAACTTATATGTGGACTTTAACATAGTCATCTAATTTCACATTTTTGACAATCAACGAATATATTAAGTAGCTTATTTTTTTATCATTATTATTTTTCCCCTTTTTTTCCTTATTATTTATTATTATTTATTATTATTATTATTAGTATTATTTATTATTATTTTAGTTAGATATTTAGAATTCATAATATATAATGATGGAGAAATGCACAAGTAATTTTAGTTCAACTATTATTCTAACCATCACTCACATACTCTCACTATATTTCAACTAGGGACCTGGCATGTGTGCCTTAAAAGGGTGTGAATAACAATCAACTAGTACAAGTTCAAGAGAAATTTTTTTGCTATATGTTACATTGTGCCTTGAAATAGTGGTGAATATATATACCACCAAATAGTGTCCCTTCAAGAGAGTATCTTGTGACTATATATTGCATATGTAAATAGTGGTGAATAGCATGAAAAAGTAACTAAATAGTGCCACATTGTAGAGACATCTTGTAACTTTTGGTTTTGCTACACGTTACATGTGAAAAATAGTTGAATAGTGTGAATAGTAATATTCAAATAGTGCTACATTCAAGAGAATATATTGTAATGTTTTTGTTTGCTACATGCTATATGTTACATTTAAGGGAAACGTATTGCAATATTTTTGCTACATGCTACATGTGCAAAATAGTTGGAATATAGTCATACCAAGTTGCTAATGTCATGACAAAAATTAACTTAGTTGAAAATAGCATAACATGTGGAAATAATGGCTAACAACATATCTATGATTCTATTATTCATGGGTCATAAGCAAAATGCCATAAATAAGCTAAAATAAGCTAACTATAAATATTTATAATAATTCCCACTTATTTTGATATTTATGTAACTTATTAATTAATTCCTCAGACTGATCAATGTTTAAAATCATAGGTACGAAACTAGACTGTTCAATAATTAGAAATTCGTTTGCTATGAACTAATAAGAAGTGAGGATAAATCATTTTTCTAATTAATTCAAATTAACTTGATACATTTGCCATAAAAAAAATGTCAAATTTGCACCTGACATGAATAGTTTCACACATTAACTTGATAGGTGAATAGTTTTCACATATTTTTACTATATTGCTACACTACACAAGTAATAGGTAACGTGTGGATTTCACTTAACTTTTGCCATTCTCCCACCTTTACTATTGTTAGCTCCATGTGATTGTTGAAACCATTACAAATATTTTGGCTACTGGAGACCATGAACATCTAATAGTATATTGGCTTGAAGACAAAGATCATATCTCTTATGTTTACAAAATAGGTTGGGTAAGTGGAGCATAGGTACTAATATCTTGACAAAAATTCAATTCTACAACTAGCTATTCATTTAAACATAGTGAGGACTACCACGGTAGAATAATATTTTTTCTTATGTAATCACATAATACAATATTATTATGGTTCACCTAATAATATTTTTTCTTATGTAATCACATAATACCACGGTAGAATAATATTATTTCTAGTTTTGACACACTTTCGGATGAATTGATAATACAATATTATTATGGTTCAATTAGTGATTTTCTTGCAGCAGTAATATAGTACGATATTGATTGGTAATAATTTTTTTTTTTTATTGATGTGACTATAATATATTAGTGCGATATTAAAATAGGCATCTGTAACATCTGGCATTCATTACCCATAAATATATCCGTAATAATACATATTTTTTTTTCCATTAGATTTTATCTTAAAGGTATATATGAGAAATATATTTTCTTCATTATATTCTTGGCTTTTATCTTAGTTTTACGAGATTATACTAGTAGAATTTATTTTTAAACCGTGGAAGAAAAAAAGATGGACAAACAGACAAAAAAGAAAATGAACGATGTGATCAATATATCAATTGAACAATTGAGTTGTAAAGCATACCTTTTTGTAGAAGCATGAGTATTATATCCTTGATTCATCCATAATTTTTAGAGCTCGTGTTTGGAGCAAATATATTATTTTCTTTCAAGATTACACAACTTTTGGGTGTCTACACATATGAGGCACAATATTCAAAGAGTGGGTTAGGATTGTAAACCGGCCTTTTGTAAGCCAAGAATTAATTCGTCATAAGTTATATATATGTCTACCCTGCACCATGATTAATTAATTGAAATGAATTTTTTAATTTAATTTACAGATGGATCGAAGTTGGATATATGAATTGCGGCGAGATAGTGAAGAATATTTGGTTCGCATTGAAGAGTTTTTACAATTTGCGGAGAGTTATAGAGTTGATAAAGGGGATGCCAACATTTTGTGTCCTTGTAGGGACTGTAAAAATTGTATAGGATTTGGGGACTCGGAAGTAATTAGAGCTCATTTGATTTGTCGGGGATTTAAGGAAAGTTATACATGTTGGTTCATGCATGGCGAGAAAATTGGGAAAAGTAGTGGTACCAATAAAAATTGCGAAGATAATGATGAGAATGTAAATTTTTTTGATAATGAAGAACTTGATTGCAACGATTCCGATGATTATGAGAATCTCGAAAATTTTGATAATTTTGATAATGTTGGATTCGAATACAGCGACGATGACGAGATAACAGTGAATATTGATGAAAACGTAGAACACGAGTACGATGACAATCTAGAGGACCTGTTACGTGATGTGGGAGATGAAATTGGTGATAAATATTATGATAAATTTGAGTATTTGAAGGAGGAATCCAAAAAGGCGCTGTATCCTGGGTGTACCAAATTTACAAAATTGTCAGCTGTGTTGAAATTATTGAACTTAAAAGCAGACCATGGTTGGAGCGATAAGAGTTTCACGTTGTTATTACAGCTTTTACAAGAAATGCTCCCAGATAACAACGAGTTACCCTGTACAATTTATAAGGCGAAGAAGTTAATCTGTCCAGTGGGTTTGAAGATCGAAAGAATACATGCATGTCCGAATGACTGTGTGTTGTATTGTAAAGAGTACGAGACCATGCATGCATGTCCAAAATGCGGTGTTTCACGGTATAAACGTAAGGGCGATGACACTGATGAATTTAATACTGAAGAAAATAAGAGCCGGCCTCCGGCAAAGGTGCTGTGGTACTTGCCGATAATTTCGAGATTCAAACGGTTATTTGCAAATACAAAAGATGCCAAATTGTTGTGCTGGCATGAAGAAGAGCGCAAAAGGGACGGGAAGCTAAGACACCCGGCTGATTCTCCCCAATGGAGGAACATCATAGGCACTTCAAAGAATTTGGTTCCGACCCGAGAAACCTTAGGATTATGGTGAGCACAGACGGAATGAGTCCGTTTAGAAGCATGAGCAGTCGGTACAGTACTTGGCCAGTTCTATTATCTATCTACAATCTACCTCCATGGTTGTGCATGAAACGGAAATATATAATGATGTCATTATTGATCCAAGGACCCAGACAACCCGGAAATGACATAGATGTATATCTCGCACCATTAATTGAGGACCTCCAAAAATTATGGAAGGATGGCGTCCCGATGTGGGATGCGTACAGTAAAGAGGTCTTTAAATTGCGGGCCATGGTATTTTGCACCATAAATGATTTCCCCGCATACGGGAATTTGTTGGGTTATAATACTAAGGGGGCAAAAGCGTGCCCTATCTGTGAAGATGACACGCAGGTGCTGAGGTTGAAGCATTCTAAAAAGAATGTTTTTATGGGCCATCGTAGGTTTCTCCCCGTGAATCACCCATACCGTAGGCAGAAGAAGGTATTCAACGGGAAAAATGAGCTCGGAGTGGCACGTCGTCCATTGGACGGAAAGGCTGTGTTCAAGCGGGTTGAAAGCCTTGATATTGTCTTCGGAAAATGTGCCAAAGCACCACCGAAAAATATTTGGAAAAAGAAGTCCATATTTTGGGAGCTACCGTACTGGAAAATTTTAGAAGTGAGACACTGCCTCGATGTCATGCATGTTGAAAAAAATGTGTGCGACAGTTTGATTGGCACATTACTGAACATCCCGACCAAGACTAAAGACGGTATTAAAGCTCGAAAAGACCTGGTGGAAATGGGAATACGACAAAAGCTTGCACCGCAGGATAGAGGGAAGCGCGCATACCTACCCCCCGCAATGTGCACAATGTCGAAGGAAGAGAAAGAAAGCTTTTGTAAATGCCTTCACAGTATTAAAGTCCCATCAGGGTATTCTTTGAATATTAAGAAGCTGGTGTCAATGAAAGACATGAAATTGATTGGTATGAAATCCCACGACTGCCATATTTTAATGACACATATGATTCCCGTTGCAATTCGGGGCATTTTACCGAAGGCCGTTCGACAAACCATTACGAAGCTTTGTTTTTTCTTCAATGCAATTAATTCGAAGGTCATAGACCCGCTTAAATTGGACGATTTACAAAAAGAGGTCGTCGTTACTCTTTGCCATCTTGAAATGTATTTTCCACCTTCTTTTTTCGATGTCATGGTTCATCTTGTTGTTCACCTTGTGAGAGAAATTAAGATTTGTGGTCCTGTTTTTCTGCGGTATATGTATCCATTCGAGAGATACATGGGCATTTTGAAAAAATATGTAAGGAACCGACATCGGTCCGAAGGTAGCATTGTCGAAGGATATTCCACGGAAGAGGTGGTCGAGTTTTGCACGAACTACCTTACCGGTGTGTGTCCTATTGGTGTTCCACAATCTCGATACGAGGGACGGCTCCAAGGAGTAGGGACTAGAAAAGGCACATTTGATTGTACTACAGCATATTGCAGATGTCGCTCCCTATATAGACGAGCACATGACAATCCTTCGTCAAGGGAACTACACGAGAAGTCAGAAGTGGCTTAATAACGAGCACAATCGTTTTTTTGTAGGATGGCTGAAAGAAAAAGTGAAATCACCTCCCGTGAATGAAATTGTTAGGCTGCTGGGCCAAGGACCCCAAACTGTGGTCAGAACATTTCAAGGATACGAGATTAACGGATATACATTTTACACTAAATTACAAAGTGATAAGAGCGCGACGCAAAATAGCGGGGTGACGTTGGTGGCGGCCGCTCAAGAATTCAGTAGATCCGGGGATGCCTGGCCTGTAATAGCATCGAAGTCATATTACGGTGTTATTGAAGAAATCTGGGAGCTCATTTACAGCCCTCGCCTAAGCATTCCCTTGTTTCGGTGTCAATGGGTCGAAGACCAGGGTGTTAAGGTTGATAACAACGGGTTCACACTCGTTGATTTCAACAAAGTCGGGTATGTTGACGATCCGTTCATACTCGCCAAGCAAGCCACACAGGTCTTCTATGTCACTGACCCGAGTGATGCTAGGTGGAGCATCGTGTTATCAGGAAAAAGAAGGATTGTTGGGGTCGAAGACGTCGTCGACGAAGAAGAGTACGACCAGTTCGAAGAGACACCTCCATTTTGTACTGACATGCCAACCGAGGTAGCAACAATTGAAGAACAAGACGAAGCAAACTATATGAGATCCGACCACAACGAAGGATTATGGGCCGATGTTCAAAAAGTGAAAAAAAAAAGAAAAAGAAAGAAAAAAGCCAATGTGTAATTTTTTTTTAAAATTAAACTTGACTTTTAATATTATTTTTGATGTAATATTTTTCAATGTAATCGTTTTTTGTAATATTGTTTAAACTTGAGACCTTTAATATGTTAGATTAAATTATGGTCGTTGTTAGTTGTTATTTTTGAAATTTGAATTTATTTTTAAGTTGGTTCAATGATTTATTTTTAAATATGTTACATAATAAGATTTATTTTTGATATTGTTGCATTTATTTGCCTAATTTATTTGCCTATTAAATTGTAATAAGATTTATAGATTTTTGAAATTTGAATTTATTTTTAAGTTGTTAGATTAAACTTGAGACCTATTTTTGATATTTATTTGCCTATTAAATTGCCTATTACATTTAATTGTGAAAATTTTGATATTTATTTGCCTATTAAATTTACTTATCCCCCAATAATTTATTTGCCTATTAAACAAGATTATGCATGTTACATAAATAAGTTACTGTAAAATATAGATTATAAAAAATATAGATTTTAGATATATAAAACATAAATATGTAAACAAATATATAAATATATAAAAAATTTAGTAGTTGAAATATTTTATTAAAGGTAATTAAAAAATTTCAGATTAATTTATGCAACAATTTCATATATCATAATTTTAAAATTTGAATTATAATAATTTCATGGGAATCCTACACGGATTTTGGTTAAAAAACCGTGTAGGAAACACATGGAGCTACACGGTTTTTAACTAAAATCCGTGTAGGAAAGCCATATTCCTACACGGATTTTAGTTAAAAACCGTGTAGCTACATGTGTTTCCTACACGGTTTTTTAACCAAAATCCGTGTAGGATTCCCATGAAATTATTATAATTCATCCTCTCCCAAAAATGCCTAGTTCCGACTCTTCCCTCTCCTCTGATTTTGAAAACGCTTGAGAAATCTTCACCTCTGGTGCGCCGGTTCTGGTGATCTTCTTCCTCCCTTGGTAATAGACTTCTCTTCTCTCTTTATCTCTTGTTTTTCTATTTGCATTTCTCACTTCAAAAGATCACCATTGTTATGCATGCTAAGCCCTACACGGTTTTTCTTTTTACATTTCTCTTGGTGTTAGGTCTTCTCCTCCCTCTCTTGCTGCCTCCCTAACTGCCTCTCTTCTGCTTCTTTTGCTGCCTCTCTTGGTGCCTCTAAGGTAATCATCACTCTCCATAGTAGGGTTTAGGGGTTTATCCAACAATTTCGGATTTAGGGTTTGATTGTGAAATTAGTGAAATTAGTGTAACTAGATTAGGGTATAGGAATTGTTTGGGGTATAGGAATTAATTGTTTGGAGATTTTGATTGTGAAATTAGTGTAATTGATTGTGAAATTGTAATTAGATTATGTATTGTAATTTTGGAGATTTTGGAGATTTTTGGAGATTTTGATTGTGAAATTAGTGTATGTATTGTAATTAGATTAATAAAGGAGGAGTGTAAAAAATTAATTAGATTATAAACAAAATATAGATTATATAAAAATATAGGTTATATAAAAATTAATTAAATGTAGTGTATATATTGTAATTAGATTAATAGAGGAGGAGTTTAAAAAAATTAATTAGATTATAAAAAAATATAGATTATATAAAAATGTAGATTATAAAAAAATATAGATTATATAAAAATTAATTAAATGTAGTGTATGTATTGTAATTAGATTAATAGAGGAGGAGTTTAAAAAAATTAATTAGATTATAAAAAATTAATTAGATTATAAAAAGATATATATTATATAAAAAGAGGAGGGATCCAATTACACCATTTTTTTTGACACATCATGACATTATTTTTTTTATAGTTTAATTTTGCGATTTCAAAATCCAAATAGTCGATTCAAACCGTTCAACATGATTGATATACTAAAATGTGCTTGGAGATCAAATTTTACATTTTTTTTATTTTTTTTACTATTTATTAAGATGGTTACAAAATCACTGTTTTTCAATAGTAAAAAAATTCAAAAAAATGTAAAATTTGATCTCCAAGCACATTTTAGTATATCAATCACGTTGAACGGTTTGGATCGACTATTTGGATTTTGAAAATGGATTATAAAAAATGTGCTTATATAACTTGATCCCTCATATAAAAATATAGATTATTAAAAAATATAGATTATATAAAAATTAATTGAATGTAGTGTATGTATTGTAATTACATTAATAGAGGAGGAGTTTAAAAAATTAATTAGATTATAAAAAAAATATAGATTATATAAAAATATAGATTATAAAAATATAGATTATAAATTAGTGTATGTACGTAGTGTAGTTTTTATAGAGTTAATATTAACTTTCTAATTTTTGTTTGTAGAATCATGTCACATTCGGGTGATCATTTCAGCAATCCTGGAGACGAGGACATGCAAGGTACATCCCAGTCAGCCTCGTCACAAAGAAGGAAGAGAGGTCCGACCAAGTGCAAATCCACAGCAGAGGCGAAACAATTTTTCATCGAGTTCACCGACGATGGCAATCCGACGGGGGCAAACCATTTGCCGTACTCAAATTGGGTGAGCAATCTCGCGAAGGAGAAAGTCGACATCAGGGTAGAGAGCTGGAAGAAGGTAACTAAAGAAGATAAGGAAGAATGGTGGCAAATGATTAAGGTAATATGATTATATTTAAATATTTCAATTTGATTGTTGTTAATTAGAGTGAGACACGGATAATTATTTGCTGTCAATCAGGCTCAATGGAACATCAAGAATGACAAGAATGACAAACGGAAGTCGAAGACCTTAAAGATAATGAATGAGGGGTAGAAGCAACATAAGAGCACTCTCGTGACGGAATGGATGAAGAAAGGGAGGAGTCCGGTCGGGTACTATGAAAAGGTGACACAAGAGATCTGGGATGAGTTCGTTGCTATGAAATCCACACCCGAGTTCATGGTAACTAAATTTATAGAGTGTTAACTATTTTTTTCTCGATCGGTTGTTATATTTTAACTAACAGTTTGATTTGCTTTTATTTTTGAAGGAAAAAAGCGAAAGGGGCAGGAGGACTGTTGGCATGAACAAGTACCCGCACCATTTAGGGTCAGGCGGGTACGAGGGTAAGTCGGCGGAATGGAAGTCCGTACTGGATTCAAACAAAGATTCCGACTCACCTGTGGTAAAGATCACGAATCCCCGGGGCACGAATTGGCTCATGGCAAGGTCTGAGATTACCGCTGACGGGAAGATCCGACTGCCTCAAGAGTTGTAGCCCGTGGCTCATAAAATGGTAAGACATTCTTGTTATAACCCTGAGTCATAAAAAAAAAAAACCTCACTCACTTTAATTATTCTTTTGTTGCATTCAATTTTTTTTTATTAACAGTTGCAAGTGGAGGAGGAGGTCACGTCGAGTGTTCGGGCCTCTTCGAGGGAGAATGACTCGTTGACTCAATCGCTCGACAATTCGGAGCACCCGGGTTGGGTAAGGGGTGTAGGCGTCTACAAGGGTTTCAAGGATGTTTTCCGTTCAGAGAAACCCAAGCGAAGATCACGCGCCAAAGCCACTGAGGAAGAGAGAGATGTACGGCTCCGCCAGGAAATCCAAAAAGAGTACGAAGCGAGGATGGCGGAGAAGGAAGCAAGAATTGTAAACTGTGTGACATCTCATCAGTGTTCACACCCATCTGAGCAAGGACCCCCCATTTAGCCGGGAATTCGGCGCAGTAGTCAAGCATCTGGGAACTGGGAGGACAAGTTTGATAATATGAAGGTAATACCTACTATTCATAGTCTAAAAGCAATTATTATTGGTTTGTAAGCTTAGTATGAAATATTCAATCTTAATAATAATTGCAGGTGGCCACCAAATGCGACTTGGTCATTTGGAGTGGTACGGTGCCTATTACCGTTGGTAAGGGGCTCATAATTCCAAATCAGTCAATCGTGCACAATGCTCCGGTCGGGTGCGGCTATGTATGCATGCAGGTCGACTCTGTGGAAGAACAATGGCGTAGGCTCGCTCTTCCTGTCCCGACCGATGACCTGATTGTTATGGATGACACCCGTGAGTCATTTATCCAGTGGCCCAAGAATCAGATCGTTCTGGATCAGGTAATATCTAAATTATCAATATCTCTTGTTACGTTAAAAACTGTTCTTTTTAAATACTTGAAAATAAATTTTTAAATTTGATGCATGCGTAGGAGGCCCATTTGTCACCGGTACGGGGGTACAGCGGGATGGTCGGTGCGACCGATGTCCTGGTAGAGACTGATGCTGGAGTCCAGGCTGAGGCGCCTTTACCTGCAGACCGCCGTCTGGTCAGTCCCGAAGAATACGCAAATTTGCCTCTCGATTGTCAGCATCTCCACGACTGCTTGATGCTGGCACCTGAAGGCAAGAAGGACATTTTCATCCCAATCCCACCCGGGATGTTCCTGCACGACGGTTGGCATCTCGTGATCAATTTCGAAGACTTCAAGGACTTCCTACATGCCAAGGACCACGATAGATGGCTCGATTGCTCATTCCTCACAATTTTTGCCATGTAAGTTGCCTTCCTTTATTTATATATTGTATAGCACTAAAATATATATTCAAAATGTAATGATCTTTCAGGAAGCTGCTCCGAACCTGCGAAGCATGGACGCCCGATGACAAGGTAAACAAGACTGTAATTCTGGATCCCGGCAAACTCAATGCCACTATGCTAATAGGTCAGCCAGACCGGTGTGTCGATTACATGTGCTATGCGATGCACCGTTGCCAAATGGATGACAAGACATTTATTCTCGTGCCATACCACCAGGGGTACGATTCTAACTTTCAAATTTTCTCTATATTTTTAATTAAATAATTTTATAAAAAAATTAAATGTGATTATAATTTTGTTTAAATTTATACAGCACACACTGGTGTTTGTTCATCATCATTCCGGCTGCAAATAGGGCTTTTATCATGGATTCTGCAAGGCCAAAAAAAGTCAAACCAGAAGATTGCAGAAACATCTGTCCCTTTGTAGAACAGTAAGTAATATATTTTCATTAGGTTTGATTTTTTTTTCTAATTGTAATTAAATTGTTGATTGAAATTGCTAAATACAGTCATGTAATTTTGTAAGGGCTTGGAGCAAATATGTTAAAGAAGGAGGAGTGCAAGCAAAAGGAAGAGGGGTCACGAAAGATAAATTCAGAATTGAGTGGTTGCCGGTGAGATTATTATACAATAATTTTTTAACTTAAATTTTATAGTTTAAAAAATTATTTTCATTCTAACATTGGCTGATAAATGTAAATTTCAGTGCGCGCGACAGAATGACAGTTGGGAGTGCGCTTATTACACAATGAATTTCATGATGTGTTGGATCGAAAGAGATCAATTTAAATTTCCAAAAGATGTATGTAATTCACATTAAATTTAATTTTAAAAATATCAATAATTCGATCTGTTTCTCGTTACTAACTCAAATTATAATTGTAGTTTCCCCGGAGCCTAGCCGCTTACTCAACCGAGCAAGTTAACGAAGTGAGAGGGATGTGGTCAAGGTGGTTTATTTCTCAATATTGTACTCCACAATATGGATTTGTATAAACTAAATTTGTGTAATTATTAATTTTGAATTGTTATGTTGTTTTGCCAATTTATATCTGTTTTGGGTTAAAAAAAAACATTCTGATTTTATATATAATGGCTAGCAAAAGAGGAGGCTAGCCAAAAACAGAAAAAAAAAAAAATACAAAAAAATAAAATAAAATCATACATGGATATTTCAATAAATCCGTGTACGATTTGTTAAAATTAAAATTCGTTTTGATCTTCCTACACGGATTTAAAATAAAAAGCCGTGTAGCTAGGGTGTGGAGCTACACGGTTTTTTAGTAAAAAACCGTGTAGGAAGGTGTCAAAAAACCGTGTAGCTCGGATTATTTACACACTGCGCTTTAATAAAAAATCCGTGTAGGATATATGTAATCGTACACGGATATATTATCCGTGTGTAAATTCTGGACTTTCCTACACCCCAGAATTGCACACGTTTCCAAATCCGTGTAGCTCTCCAGTTAAAGTCCGTGTACCAAACTGTATTTTTGTAGTAGTGGCTATGGACAATTAAACATGTGCATCATATTTCTTACCAAGCAAATCACACAGAAGGAGCATCTATCTAAAGGTGCTGTTAAGCACATTTTTTTTTCTTTAACAGTGGAAGTAATAATGTATATGTTTATTGTATTTTTAGAGATTTTCCAAAAACAAACTTTGTTACCACGTACTCATGTTTTATTATGATGTTGAACTTTGTAAATTGTAATAATGGTATTTCTCTAATATATTATGACATGCTTCATTGTTTTATTAGTTTTCATTTTGAACTTTTGTGATTTGGGGAGAATATTTATTACAAAATCGGGAAGTTGTAAGGATTATTTCAATTACAAGGTACCAGAAAGAATGTGCAAAGAATATACATAGCTCCAAGTAAAGTCTCGCTATTTGGCATGTGCAGCCAAAATGAGAGAATTAAAGAAGACCAGAAGCGGAAGGAAGTAATAGCGAAGCATCGTTTACAGAAGATGGGCGACGGAGAAGTGAAATAAAATAGCGCAGTAAAAAAATTAACGGAAAAAAATGAGTACGGTTTAAATTAGGCGCTGATGTGGCATCTTAAGAAACTCTAATTTAGTTTCAGGGATGTAGAGGTTTAGAAATTCAGAGAGACTAAAATTTCTAAAAATCAGTTATTAGTTATTCTGAAACTCCACGAGTTTCAGGGATGCGGATGCTCTAAATATTGACCAATTTGCATTGGCCAGAAAACGTTTGTCAGTCCGATGTTTTTGAATAGACAACTGTGCAAACAGATTCCAATTCTCTTGATGATTTTTTTATGGAAGAAGATAGCGAGATGGACTTGGATAGCCCGATTAAGGATTTCTCTTCTATACATATGCTATAAAGAATGTTCAACAAGGCAAGGTTTGTTGCTTGCTTGTCATTAATTAGGAGAGGAGAGGGGAGGAGAGAGATGAAAGAAGAGAATCAGAGAGCAGAGAGACGGAGGACTTGGACGATACAAAATCATTCTTGATTTTAATTGTGGAGTGAAAATCATTCTTGAAAAATTATATGCGAACCGATCATCAAGAACAATTAATTGTGGAGTGAAAATCATTCTTGATTTTAATCAAGATACATTTATATAAATTATCAATTAATTTAAGTTAGAACCACTCAATTATTTTTAAATATTTGTAATATTTAAATTATTCTTCTGTCATGTACTAATTTATTTTTGACACAATAAATGTAGTGCTGGCCGGAGAATATAAATTCGAAGCGAGCTCCATTAATTTAGTTTTTAATTTTGTTCTCATTTGTAAAATCAACTTTATTTTCTATTTGTGCTCATTTATGCTCATTAATTAGTGCATCCGGTTTTTCATTTGTGCGCGTATCAGACTTTGTAGAATTTTACAATTTATTTTCCAATTGTTAAGTTATTTTTATGTGACTGCAATTTTTTTTTAATTTGTACGCCTACTCATTTCATATTTTTAAAATTATACAATCATAATTTTAATATTGATTCTAATAATATCAATATTGTTTCTGATAATTGCAACATATTATTCATAAATAAATAAAAAGAACGGGAACATGCAATTTCCAAAAAAAATTCATGTATCAACACCGGTTTTCTTTTAAATAACCGGTGTCCGAAATTTTTTCCAAAAATTTGAACTACTGCGTCCAAAAGTTTGGCGCAAGGATATCAATTGGCGCTATATGAGGTAACATAATATTTCTACTTTATATTTGAACCGTCCGATTGTATTTCGGGCCAATTCGGCCTTTTCAAGAAACACAAGGTCCCTTTAATATTTGTGCAGATTCTATTTAGACGGACTGGATACAAACGGAAATAACACGTTACCTTAGGTTATTCAAATTCCATTCACTTTGACAAAAATTCGAATTTTTTTTTTTACCACTGTCAAAATTCATTTTAAATTAAAAACCACCCGGATTGGTTTATGTAAAAAAATACCACCCCGCACAATGGTTTCACGCACTAGTTAAGACAGGTCTGCACAAGCGTTTGGCGTACCGGGTCCGCGCAGGAATTTCGCGCACCAAGGGGTCCACACAAGGGTTTGGCGCACCAATAGGTGAGCACGGAAATTGACATACTTGCACGGATTTTAATGTACTTAGCATGGATCTTGATGCAATCAGATGGTTGTCATAAAATTGGGGTGCCGGTCAAAGACGCGTTTGACCTATTGGTGCTAAGGACCATCCGATTTTTTATGTACAAAAGCTGTCACATCAAAGACGCGTTTTAATGTACAAAAGCTGTCACAACAAATTTTTTATTCAAAATCCAATTTTGTAAGGACCATCCGATTGCATCAAGATCAGTGCTAAGTACATTAAAATCCGTGCAAGTATGTCAATTTTCGTGCTCAACTATTGGGGCGCCAAACCCTTGTGCGGACCCCTTGGTGCGCGAAATTCTTGCCCAAACCCGGTGCGCAAAACGCTTGTGCGGACCCACTCCGGTGGGCAAAACGCTTGTTTGGACCCAACCAGGCTGGTGCGCGAAATGCTTGTGCGGAGGTGGTATTTTTTTACAAAACCAGCGCCGGGTGGTTTTTAATTTAAAACGAATTTTGACAGTGGTAAAAATATAATTTCCGGACAAAAATTTCAGAATATCTTATGTCCGTCTAGACCCTTCGCTATTCCCGCACCCGCCATTGCTAAACCCTTTGCTATTCCCCCCACCCGCCATTACTAAACCCTTGTTACTTCGCTCCACCCCCCTCAAGAGGGACCTGAATTGAGCCAGCGCCACTGAGGTTGCACGACCACCGTGGAGCAGATACCTTTTGCCGCACCACCATTGAAGAGCAGATACTCCTTCGCCACACCACCGCCATAGAGTAGCTGTAAGTTTTCCCTTTCTTTTTAATTTTGTTTGCATTTCGTAGATACGATGGTTTGTGCGTTAGTTGAAATTTGACCTTTTAATAATCTATTTTTTCCCACTGGATTGGATTATTCCTCTTTTATTTTTCCTTTTAATAATCTAATTTTCAATTGTTACTTGAAAAAGGATAAATTACCAATCCATTGAATCACTTCAGGAGATATCTCAGGCTATTAATTTCTCCTTTTTAATTTTTTGGGTATATAAATGAGGAATTTGTAATTTGCAGAGAGAAATCTCAGGCTTGTTCAAAATCAATAATTAAAACCCACATAGAGCAATTCTGATCGCACTAGTGGAAAAAACACTTTCAGTATCGCCCTAATAGTATCGGTTGTTTGAATAAAGCGATACAAAATCCAAATAGTATCGGTTATTAACAAATAAACGATACAGAAAATATTTTGTATCGGTTCCATAAAATAGGCGACACTAATAATAGATATTTTGTATCGGTTCATAGCTAAAGAGCTGACACAATTTAATTTGTATCGGTTTCCTACTAATAACCGATACAAAATGTACAGTTTTTGTGTCGGCTCTTTGTTGGAACCGATACAAATTAAATTGTGTCGGATCTTTAGCTATGAACCGATACAAAATATCTATTATTAGTGTCGCCTGTTTTATGGAACCGATACACAATATTTTTTAGTATCGCTTATTTTAAATAACCGATACAGATTGTACCTTTCTTCCTATAACTCCCATCAGACTGAATTAAAACTAGGTTTTCGACGGCTGAAGCTTTGAGCAGCTCTCTCTATTCTCTCTTTGCGAAACCACTTGTTTTTCTCTGATCTAAGGCAGGAAACACTGTTTAGGAGAGGAGGATTGAAGTAATTTTGCATGTAAGTCCTTGATCTCCTTGATATTTCTTTGATTTACATTCTAGCTCGGTTCAAAGCCAAATTCTTGAAATAATTGGGAGTATAGAAGAAATGAATTGGAAGCATGCCATAATATTGTTGGAAAATTGGAAGCATGCCTTAATATTGTTGGAAAATTATTTATTAATCAAGTTTGTAATTATGTATAGCATGTCATTTTGTTAATTCCAGCAAAAATCAAAATTTTGTAGATAATTGGCTTTATTGAGGGATTTGGTGCAACGATCTATTTATCTCGCTCGATCCGGCATACAAACAAATGTAAGCCCAACCTAACTCTTGTTTAATTAGTACGTACTTTGTACATTGTGTGTATAGTTAATTAATTAGGTGTATCGATCTATAGTAGGTATATATATATGTAGGTAGAGTATTGTCTTACGAGCCATAACCGAATTAATTAATACATTTAGGTCATGATACCCGTTCAAAATTAATCCATTAGGGATTAATTTTGAATAGTCTCTGTTTTGGGACTGCTCTTTGAATACTCTGTCTCAATTAGGATGTAACCACATATTAGTCGTGTGTTAGTATCTAGGAAAATTTCGGCAGCATTTCCCCTCATTAGTTCCCCGAGTACTCGGGGAACTAAGGGGAAATGCTGCCGAAATTTTCCTAGATACTAACACACGACTAATATGTGGTTACTGCTGAGACAGAGTATTCAAAGAGTGGGATAAGATGGTAATCGGCCCATATAAGCCCTACTGTAAACACTTAAGCCCCAACGGACTGATTAATTAATTGTGTTTTCTTATAATTAATTGCAGATGGACCGTAGTTGGATGTATGAAGCATCACGTCTGTCGGATGAATATATGGCAGGTGTTGATGAATTTATGAAAGTTGTGAGGAATATATGGCAAGTGATGGGAATGGTGTGATGCAGTGTCCTTGCCGTGATTGTAACAATCTAAAGAAATTTTCCAACCCCATCCAAGTGAGGAACTATTTGATCCGTCGTGGATTCAAGCACCATTATAAGCGTTGGATATGGCACGGTGAGAGTAATTTGCAAACGGACAAAGGTACCAGTTCTGAGCATCAAGAATACCATACTGATGTAAATCACGGTAGTGATGGTGTGCCGGTCGATGAAAATGAAGTCATGGATAATTTTGATCAAATGCTACGTGATTTAGAAAAGGATTTCGGTAATGATAAGCAGTACTGTGTATTTGAGAATTTATACGAGGATTGTAATAAGGAATTGTATCCTGGTTGTGCTAAATTTTTAAAATTGAAAGGTGTAATAACATTGTATAATCTGAAAGCATCTAATGGTTTGACTGATAAGAGTTTTACATCGTTATTGCAAGCTTTAAAAGAAATTCTTCCGAATGGAAACAAGATCCCCTCTAATGCTTATGAAGCGAAGAAAATATTGTGTCAAGTGGATTTAGAAGTTCAAATAATACATGCATGTCCAAATGACTGTATATTATATCGGAATGAGTACGAAGATCATCACGAGTGTCCGAAATGTGGTTCATCGCATTACTGTAGAAAGCAGTCAACCGTCAATGAAAGTGATACAGACAGACCAAGTAAAGAACCTCCAGCAAAAGTAATGTGGTATCTCCCCGTGATACCGAGGTTCAAACGTTTGTTTTCTAATGCTAGAGATGCAAAATTATTGCGTTGGCATGCCGATAGCCGGAAAAATGACGGAAAATTACGGCACCCTACTGATTCTCCTCAGTGGAGAAATATTGACAGAAAGTTTTCCGACTTTGGCGGTGACCCAATAAACCTAAAGCTCGGGCTAAGTGCCGATGAAATAAATCCACACAGTAGCATGAGTAGTAAACATAGCAGTTGGCCGGTTCTATTGTGTATTTATAATCTTCCGCCTTGGTTATGTATGAAATGCAAGTACATCATGATGACCCTGCTGATATCAGGACCTAAACAGCCCGGAAACAACATAGATGTGTATCTAGCGCCATTGATCGAGGATCTCAAAAAATTATGGGCTCCCGGAGTGGAGATATTTGATGCATATAGCAAGGAGATTTTCAATCTACATGCCATGATTTTCTGCACCATCAATGATTTCCCGGCTTATGGTAATTTGTCGGGTTATAGTGTCAAAGGAGAGAAAGCGTGCCCTATTTGTATGGACGGGACAGTGGATCTGTATCTACCTAACTCCTCGAAAAATGTGTACATGGGTCATAGTAGATTTCTTCCTGCCAATCACGCCCACAGAAAGAGAAAGAGAGAGTTCAATGGAAAGACCGAAAATGGGAGAGTGAAACACCCGTTGACCGGTCGAGAAGTTTATGCGCGAGTGAGGGAGAATTTGGAAAATTTAAGAAAAAGGCCGCAAGAAAGAAAGGGGATCCGAAAATTATGTGGAATAAGAGGTTGGTATTTGGGGATTTACCGTACTAGGAGCATTTAGAGGTTCGACACTGTCTCGATGTGATGCATGTTGTTAAAAATGTGTGCGATAGCATAGTTGGCACATTGTTGAATATTCCGGGTAAGACAAAGGACGGTATCAATGCTCGGAAAGACATGCAGTTGTTGAACATACGGCAGGATCTACAACCAACAGAGAAGAAGATCGAGAAGGGTAAAATCTGGTGGTATATTTCTCCCGCAATGCATACGTTGTCGATTGACGAAACAAAAAGCCTATGCGAATGCCTTCACGGTGTCAAAGTTCCATCTGGATATTCTTCAAACATTAAAAGCCTGGTTTCAATGGAAAAATTGAAATTGACGGGTATGAAGTCTCACGACTGTCATGTTTTAATGACACATCTTCTTCCTGTTGCAATTCGGGGCATACTGCCACCGTGTGTTAGGCAGACCATTCAAAAGTTATGTTCTTTCTTTAACGCCATTTGTTGCAAAGTAAATGATCCTGAGACGTTAGATGATTTGCAAAAGGAGGTTGTTGTCACTCTCTGTAACCACAAAATATATTTTCCGCCGTCTTTTTTTGATATCATGGTTCATCTGAATGTCCACCTGGTTAACAAAATTAAGATGTGTGGACCAGTTTTCTTGCGGTACATGTATCCGTTCGAGAGGTACATGGGAATTTTAAAGGGATACGTCAGGAACCGGTATCGTCCTGAGGGCAGCATTGTGAGAGCCTATGCCGTCGAGGAGGTTATTGAGTACTGTACTAATTATTTGGAGGATTTAAAACCTGTCGGCATTCCTAAATCTCAGCACGAGAGAAGACTTCATGGTGTAGGCACAATCGGTTCGAAATTATTCGTGCCCGAAAAAGAGATTATGAAGCTAGCACATTTCCATGTTCTACAACACCTCACAGACGTTTATCCATATTTTGAAGAGCATATGACCGAGTTGCGGCAACAGAACCCGAAGAGGTCCGATAAGTTGTTGATGGACGAACACAAAGAAAAGTTCGAAGATTGGCTTACTCGTTGAGTCTTGAAGGCTCCGAAAGGAGAAAGCATTACGAAAACCATCAGAATGTTGGCTCTTAGCCCAAGGGAAGTCGTGAGGACCTTCGAAGGATACGATATCAATGGGTATACATTTTACACGAAAAGTCAAGATTTAAAAAGTACTGTGCAGAATAGTGGAGTGACATTAGTAGCCGTTTCGAATGATTTTTCAGGAGCTAAAGCTGCCGGACCCTCGCATGCATCGATGTCATATTACGAGTTTGTTGAAGAAATTTGGGAAATGGATTACAGGAAATTTAATATCCCGTTATTCCGTTTTAAATGGGTCGATAACCGTCGAGGGGTTAAAGTTGACAATGATGGCTTTATTTTGGTAGATTTCAAAAAGGCTGGGTATAAGGACGATCCATTCATACTTGCAAGACAAGCCACACAAGTGTTCTACATAATTGACCCCACGGATCGTTCAAAACATGTTGTCCTATCCGAAAAAAGACGTATCATTGAGGTCGATAACGTGGATGATGAAGAAGCATTCGATCATTTTGATGAGATACCTCCATTTTCCATAGGCATAGCATCTTCACAAAGCATTCCGGATGGCGAAACAAGTCACACGCGCCGCGATCATAACGAAGGAGAATGGGTCCAAGAATAAGATTGAATGATTAGTGTGTCTATATATACCAATTGGAATTGTCATTTTCAATTATCAAAAATAATTTAATTAATTCAAAGATATATATGAATTAAGAAGAGTTTATTTTTTTCCCTTCAGGATGCATTACATTACTGGAAGGTGTGACGCACACAAACTACTCTACTTTATTTAGCCTAATTTATTTATTTTCTTTCTTTTAAAAAGTAATTAGTAAGTTTAATGTGTAATTTATTTTTTTATTTTCTTTTGCATGTGTAGGGCGCAAAAAGTCGCAAGGTTAGGTTAGCTAACGATGCTGTTATATTTGTGGGGAATGCTCCCGCATGGGTTCAGTGCTCCAGTCTCTTAGGCAGACATGAGCGGGCACCGAACTCGGGGCATTACTAGACATCTTTCTGCATACCTTCCAGTTCACCCTTAGCCAGACCTACGTTCATGATCGGACAGCCAGGGTTTTATTATTTGATTGTGGAGACGTTTAACTCCCGACGGGCGCAAGCCCCCACCGTTAATTGCATCAAGATTTGGATATTAGATTTAAATCTATTTTGGCGCCTGGATCTAATGCATCATATTGCATCAGGATTCGTGCGGACTGCACAGTGCCTCCTCTCAGTCGAGAGAACCGGACGACTCCACTCCCGAGAGAGGGTTTCTCCTCCGGCATGGTTCCGGCCATGGCTGGTCCTGAGCCGGTGCAGTCTAGATCGTCTCTCCATGAGAAGTCCATTGGTGATCTTGTCAGTCGCTGGCGATTATCGGAGCGACGGTTCTTCCTCTGACATGTACCATCGGTACCGGTTTGGGTTTTAAATCCGGTTCTTCATGAGATTTGTTCAATCAGATCATTACTTGGTATTTTTTGAACACATATGAGCTCATAGAAACATCAATTTGTGATCTAGGTGTTATATACACATGATTTAAGTTTGGAGCTTTTGGATTGGATCAAAATTGGTACCGATTCAATACCAGTCAATGATATAGGAGACATAAGTCAAGATTAAATGTTGAACATGTCATTTGAGATCATACTCGGGCATGTCAGAGAGTTTAGAAGCATTGGATTGAGTGCTTGGACTTTGGCCATGCATATGCATACATGATATGTATAACTTAACACTTTTAAATTTGGTAAATCACATTTTTATTCATATTTTTATGAAGAAACACATTGGGTAAGATCAAAGATGTGTAATTTGAGATATCATGAACATCCAGGAGAGAATTTATCATTTTTTGGAATTTATTTATATTTTTAAAGATTTTATAAAACTGCCAGGGGTATAATGGTTCAGCAGTTCACAGATTTTTCTATTTAATTCATGATTTTATTCTGAGCAATATACAACTTGTATTTAAGCATATTTTGAGTCTAAATTCATTGGCAGAGAATGTAGATTATGAATATATTTTTTGTTCAATATTTACAGATCATTTGGTGCTTGCAAAAGATGAAACAGTGAACTGGTACCAGAATTCCAGAACTGTGCACTGTGCAGTTTATATCTTTTTAGAAATCTGAACTTTGGGAAATTATTAAAAATAGCAGAAAAATCCAATAAATGGAAATTTGTGAGGAAAGTGTTTATTTTTGAGTCCTCTATCAAACTATGTTTTTATATTTTTCATTTTAGTCCCTGGTTTGGTCCAGACTTGCTGATTTGTCAGCAGAGGTCAAATCAGTGCATTTCAAGGCATTGCACTGTACCAATTGGTATTGCATTGGACTTGGCTGCTGGGTTTGGACTTGGTACAGTACCAAAGGTCTGTTAAACATAATTTGGACATGATCCAAGGTCTGGTTTGCATCAGAACAGGTTTTTCAAGGGCATATGGCCACTGTTTTGGTGTGAAACAACATAGAAATAAGATCAAAGCTCCAAGATTCAAAGATTCAACATATTTAAAACATTTCAAAGCTGTCAGAGCATGGTTTTATGCAGGGAGGTCCCTGGTTTGTTATAAAATTGTGTTTTAATAATCTTTTCACTTGATTAAAGGGCAAATCATTAAAGTTTCATTAGGAATGAAGTGCAAATGACAAGGGGTGATCTTAGTCACTGTCTATTTACATTCAAACCCTCAGCTTCTCACTATTTGCAATTAAGTCCTTCAAAAATGACAAAATTGTGAATTTTGGCAGCATAACAGTATGCTCTTGTCATTTCTGAAGATCTCATTTGCAATTAGGCCCTTGTTTATTAAGGAATTGTAGAGGATACCATAAGGCTCAACTGCTACAACCCTTGTGTGTTTATATTTTGATTTTTATTCACTTTAAAACCTTATATTATATCTTTTAATCAAAGTAACATGATAATCAGATGTGGGAGGATACCATAAGGCTCAACTACTCCACATCTTCATAACTCATCACTTTGTTAAAGGATCCAAGGGCAGAAAAGGCAAGAAAAGAAGAAGAAAGAGAACAAAATACATGCATATACGCATTAACTTGTATATTTTTGTATAAAATCAAGATCAAACAGAAAGGAAGGTCATTATTGAGTATAATATACAGATCCTATGAATGCCTTAGTATAAGCATTCATGAAAAACAGTGAAAAAAAGAGGAAAAGAAGAGGAAAAAGAAGGAATTGGTCATCAAGCTCTGTGCCTGAGCACAAAGCTCTCTCTTTTAAGCTTCAAAACAGCTAATTATCAGTATAAAACAGATCTGGAAAGAAAAGATCAAAGAAGCAACAAGAAATGCAACAAAAATCAACAATACAATGGAAATTTTCAAAAGAACTTCATTCACCTCTGGAATTATTACATCAAATGATTTAAAAGATCCTCAAGAACTATACTATACCTATTGAATTGCAGAGAAAGGAAGAAAGCAACAAGTTTTGCACTTATGAACTTGAAAAGAGGCTAACCTAGAACACTATATCTATATCTCTCTACTTAGCACTATATTTCTGTATTTTTCTTGTATATATTGCATCTAATACATGAGCCTTTATATAGGCAGAGGTCAGGGGCTCAGGATTTCATCATATGCTCCTGTTTCATCATGAACCAAGGTGTTTGATCTCTGGTCCAGGTGTATAACACCATATCCATGCGCATTCATTAGAGAAGATCATGCTTTTAAGATTGAATATCAGATATTTAATGGTTTGAATGCATCTCAGCCCTTCAATTGGTTTCCTATGCATTGGGCTCCATCTCAGCCCTTGATAGCCGGCTGACTCGGGCATCAGCTCAATATGCGTGAGCCTGCGCCTCTAGGGAGAACATTCCCATATCTGGCATCATCTAAAGATCGTAGGACACGTGTCCATGGGGACCAGAAGACAGGTAACGGCCTCAACAGGCCGGTGTGCTGTGCTTGAGACCGGCTTGAGCTTAGAGTGTTCCCACTCTAGTGGGACGTTCTGGAATACGAGACCTTGACAGATAACATCGTTATTGATCCCTTATCATGTGCCGAAGCACAATTTATCATCCAGGCAGTCGAGTATATGCCTGTGACACATATCGGATCTTATGTGAGCTGGCTTTGTGGTGTCAATGCAATTGAACACCTTCCTTTAAAATTCGTGCTTCCATTACCATCGTATAGGCTTTATATAACTCCCCTCTGAATCTCAGAACTTGAATAGACTCCAATTGTTCATCTCAACCTCTCAATTTTATACTATTCTCGGTTAAATTGCGATCTGTGAGAAGAGGATTGCTTGAATAGGTTTCAATCAAGACGAATATTCATAAACCTCTGTTAATTCTCGATTTTGACTCAGGTATAGCTCAATCCATTTCCTCGAATTTTATTTCTCAGTTTGAACAGTGTAGCAGAGAAGAGAAGAAGAAGAAGAGAGGAGAGGGAGAGCTGACAGATGGGGCCCATTGTCGGTCTCTCTGGTTTTGATCCAATCGGATTATTTCATTCGAGTCATTATTTACCATGGACCCGGAGTTACGTGCACCATGTATAGGGCATGCAACGGTTCACGTGTTCCAGGTTTATGGGAAACAAAGGGGTCACTCGGGCGCTGGGTTTACATCCAGCGACATAGCTGGTTCCTCGGGTGAGCTTGGTGCACCATGAGCCAAGTCACTGACAGTTCGGTTCACTGAGTTATAACATTGTAAACCATGCTTGTCCATCTCAGGGATCTAGCGAAATGACTCATGAGTCTATGGCAGGTGGGTCCGGGTTGTAAAACTTGGTTTGTATACCCGAGTTTGCACCCAGATAGGTCTTTGCTGACTTGTAAGCCTTCATTACTTGCGTGGCACCAATCAGAGAGTGCCATATCAGCATTTTTCATAAAAATTTCATAACTCTTGCATAATTTGGAGTTATAAAACACATGAGATATCAAAATTCATGATTTTGCATAGGGAATCATATCATGAACTTTTAAAACATCATTCTCAATCCAATTTAGAAAATTTCTATGCACCTTGGTATTTTCCAAATCTTAAAATATTGCCAATTCATATTTAGCAACATTTTAGGGTACAACAACTTCATTTGCCCTTGTTTGTATACTTAACAACCCCAAATGGCGTTGTTCGTGTGCTTAACATCCTCTTTTTTCCTTGATCTTGTGCTTATGAACCTCATTTGCATTTGTTCTTGTGCTTAGGAACACCATTTGCCCTTCTACGTGTGCTTAACAACCTCAATTGTCGTAGTTCATATGCTTCTTAACCTCTTTTGCCCTTGTTCTTATGTTTAGCAACATCATTTACACTTGTTCTTGTGCTTAACCTCATTTGTCGTTGTTCTTGCGCTTTTCAACATAATTTGCCCTTGATCTAGTGCTTATGAACCTCATTTGCATTTGTTCTTGTGTTTAGGAATCTCATTTGTCCTTGTTTGTGCGCTTAACAACCTCAATCGGCGTTGTTTGTGTGCTTAACAACCTCTTTTAACCTTGATATTGTGCTTATCAACCTCATTTGCATTTGTTCTTGTGCTTAGGAACGTCATTTGCCCTTGTTCGTGTGCTTAGCAACCTCAATTGCCGTTGTTCATATGCTTCTAAACTTCTTTTCCCCTTGTTCTTGTGCTTAGCAACATGATATAAACTTGTTCTTGTGCTTAACAATCTCATTTGTTGTTGTCCTTGCGCTTTGCAACATAATTTGCCATAGATCTTGTGCTTATGAACCTCATTTGCATGTGTTCTTGTGCTTAGGAACCTTATTTTCCCTTGTTTGTGTGCTTAATAACCTCAATTGGCGTTGTTTGTGTGCTTAACAACCTCTGTTGCCCTTGATCTTGTTTTTATGAACCTCATTTGCATTTGTTCTTGTGCTTGGAACCTCATTTGCCCTTGTTCATGTGCTTAACACCCTCAATTTTCGTTGTTAATTTGCTTCTTAACCACTTTTGCCCATGTTCTTGTGCTTAGCTACATTATTTACACTTGTTCTTGTACTTAACAACCTCATTTGTCGTTGTTCTTGCGCTTTGCAATATAAGTTGCCCTTGATCTTGTTCTTATGAACCTCATTTGTATTTGTTCTTGTGCTTAGGAACGTCATATGCCCTTGTTTGTGTGCTTAACAACTTAAATTACAGTTGTTCGTGTGCTGAACGACCTCTTTTTCCCTTGGTCTTGTGCTTATGAACCTCATTTGCATTTGTTCTTGTACTTAGCAACCTCATTTGCCATTGTTCGTTTGCTTAACAACCTCAATTGTCGTTGTTCATATGCTTCTAAACCTCTTTTGCCCTTGTTCTTGTGCTTAGCAACATCATTTGCACATGTTCCTGGGCTTAACAACCTCATTTGTCGTTGTTCTTGCGCTTTGCAACATAATTTGCCCTTGATCTTGGGCTTATGAACCTCCTTTGCATTTGTTCTTGTGCTTAGCAACCTCATTTGTCCTTGTTTTGTGTGCTTAACAACCGCTTTTGCCCTTGATCTTGTGCTTATGAACCTCATTTGCATTTGTTCTTGTGCTTAGGAACATCATTTGCCCTTGTTTGTATACTTAACAACATCAATTGGCGTTGTTCGTGTGCTTAACAACTTCTTTTTCCCTTGATCTTGTGCTTATGAACCTCATTTGGCTTTGTTCTTGTGCTTAGGAACTTCATTTGCCCTTGTTTGTATACTTAACAACTTCAATTGGCGTTGTTCGTGTGCTGAACAACCTCTTTTGCCCTTGATTTTATGCTTATGAACCTCATTTGCATTTGTTCTTGTGCTTAGAAACCTGATTTTCCCTTGTTCGTGTGCTTAACAACCTGAATTGTCGTTGTTCATATTCTTCTTAACCTATTTTGCCATTTTTCTTATGTTTAACAACATCATTTACACTTGTTCTTGTGCTTAACCTCATTTGTCGTTGTTCTTGCGCTTTGCAACATAATTTGCCCTTGATCTAGTGCTTATGAACCTCATTTGCATTTGTTCTTGTGTTTAGGAACCTCATTTGTCCTTATTTGTGCGCTTAACAACCTCAATTGGCGTTGTTTGTGTGCTTAACAACCTCTTTTAACCTTGATATTGTGCTTATCAACCTCATTTGCATTTGTTCTTGTACTTAGGAACCTTATTTGCCCTTGTTCGTGAGCTTAGCAACCTCAATTGCTGTTGTTCATATGCTTCAAAACTTCTTTTCCCCTTGTTCTTGTACTTAGCAACATGATATACACTTGTTCTTGTTCTTAACAATCTCATTTGTCGTTGTGCTTGCACTTTGCAACATAATTTGCCGTTAATCTTGTGCTTATGAACCTCATTTGCATGTGTTCTTGCGCTTAGGAACCTTATTTTCCCTTGTTTGTGTGCTTAATAACCTCAATTGGCGTTGTTTGTGTACTTAACTCTTTTGACCTTGATCTTGTTTTTATGAACCTCATTTGCATTTGTTCTTGTGCTAGGAACCTCATTTGTCCTTGTTTATGTGCTTAACATCCTCAATTGTCATTGTTAATATGCTTATTAACCACTTTTGCTCTTGTTCTTGTGCTTAGCAACATTATTTACACTTGTTCTTGTGCTTAACAACCTCATTTGTCGTTATTCTTGCGCTATTCAATATAATTTGCCCATGATCTTCTTCTTATGAACCTCATTTGTATTTGTTCATCTGCTTGGGAACGTCATTTGCCCTTATTTGTGTGCTTAACAACCTCAATTGCCGTTGTTCGTGTGCTGAACAACCTCTTTTGCCGTTGGTCTTGTGCTTATGAACATCAATTGTATTTGTTGTTGTGCTTAGCAACCTCATTTGCCCTTGTTTGTTTGCTTAACAACCTCAATTGGCGTTGTTCATATGCTTCTAAACCTCTTTTGCCCTTGTTCTTATGCTTAGCAACATCATTTATACATGTTCTTGTACATAACAACCTCATTTGTCGTTGTTCTTGCGCTTTGCAACATAATTTGCCCTTGATCTTGTGCTTATGAACTTCCTTTGCAATTGTTCTTGTGCTTAGGAACCTCATTTGTCCTTGTTTGTGTGCTTAACAACCTCTTTTGCCCTTGATCTTGTGCTTATGAACCTCATTTGCATTTGTTCTTGTGCTTAGGAACTTCATTTGCCCTTGTTTGTATACTTAACAACCTCAATTGGTGTTGTTCGTGTGCTTAACAACCTCTTTTTCCCTTGCTCTTGTGCTTATGAACCTCATTTGCATTTGCTTTAGTGCTTATGAACCTTTTTTGCCCTTGTTCGTGTGCTTAACAACCTCAATTGTCGTTGTTCATATCCTTCTAAACCTCTTTTCCTGTTGTACTTATGCTTAGCAACATCATTTACACATGTTCTTGTGCTTAACAACCTCATTTGTCGTTGTTCTTGCACTTTGCAACATAATTTGCCCTTGATCTTGTGCTTATCAACCTCGTTTTCATTTGTTCTTGTGCTTAGGAACCTCATTTGCCCTTGTTTGTGTGCATGACAACCTCAATTACCATTGTTCTTGTGCTGAAGAACCTCTTTTTCCCTTGGTCCTGTGCTTATGAACCTCATTTGCATTTGTTCTTGTACTTAGCAACCTCATTTGCCCTTGTTCGTTTGCTTAACAACCTCAATTGTCTTTGTTCATATGCTTCTAAACCTCTTTTGCCCTTGTTCTTGTGCTTAGCAACATCATTTAGACAAGTTCCTGGGCATAACAACCTCATTTATTGTTGTTCTTTCGCTTTGCAACATAATTTGCCCTTGATCTTGTGCTTATCAACCTCATTTGCATTTGTTCTTGTGCTTAGAAACCTCATTTGCCGTTGTTGGTGTGCTTAACAACTTCTTTTGCCCTTGATCTTGTGCTTATCAACCTCGTTTTCATTTGTTCGTGTGGTTAGGAACCTCGTTTGCCCTTATTTGTGTGCTTAAGAACCTCAATTGGCGTTGTTCTTGTGCTGAAGAACCTCTTTTTCCCTTGGTCCTGTGCTTATGAACCTCATTTGCATTTGTTCTTGTGCTTAGGAACTTCATTTGCCCTTGTTTGTATACTTAATAACCTCAATTGGCATTGTTCGTGTGCTTAACAACCTGTTTTAGCCTTGATCTTATGCTTATGAACCTCATTTGCATTTGTTCTTGTGCTTAGGAACCTCATTTACCCTTGTTCGTGTGCTTAACAACCTCAATTGTTGTTGTTTATTTGCTTCTTAACCTCTTTTGCCCTTGTTCTTATGTTTAGCAACATCATTTACACTTGTTCTTGTGCTTAACCTCATTTGTCGTTGTTCTTGCGCTTTGCAACATAATTTGCCTTTGATCTTGTGCTTATGAACCTCATTTGCATTTGTTCTTGTGCTTAGGACCCTCATTTGCCCTTGTTTGTGTGCTTAACAACCTCAATTGGCGTTGTTTGTCTGCTTAACAATCTCTTTTAACCTTGATCTTGTGCTTACGAACCTCATTTGGATTTGTTCTTGTGCTTAGGAACCTTATTTTCCCCTGTTTGTGTGCTTAATAACCTCAATTGGAGTTGTTTGTGTGCTTAACAACCTCTGTTGCCCCTGATTTTGATTTTATGAACCTCATTTGCATTTGTTCTTGTGCTTGGAAACTCATTTCCCCTTGTTCATGTGCTTAACACCCTCAATTTTCGTTGTTAATATGCTTCTTAACCACTTTTGCCCATGTTCTTGTGCTTAGCTACATTATTTACACTTGTTCTTGTGCTTAACATCCTCATTTGTCGTTGTTCTTGTGCTTTGCAATATAATTTACCCTTGATCTTGTTCTTATGAACCTCATTTGTATTTGTTCTTCTGCCTAGGAACCTCATTTGCCCTTGTTTGTGTGCTTAACAACCTCAATTGCCGTTGTTCGTGTGCTGAACAAAATCTTTTGCCCTTGGTCTTCTTGTGATGAACCTCAATTGTATTTGTTCTTGTGCTTAGCAACCTTATTTTCCCTTGTTCGTTTGCTTAACAACCTCAATTGTCGTTGTTCATATCCTTCTAAACCTCTTTTGCTGTTGTACTTATGCTTAGGAACATCATTTACACATGTTCTTGTGCTTAACAACCTCATTTGTCGTTGTTCTTGCGCTTTGCAACATAATTTTCCCTTGATCTTGTGCTTATCAACCTCGTTTTCATTTGTTCTTGTGCTTAGGAACCTCATTTGCCCTTGTTTGTGTGCTTAACAACCTCAATTACCATTGTTCTTGTGCTGAAGAACCTCTTTTTCCCTTGGTCCTGTGCTTATGAACCTCATTTGCATTTGTTCTTGTACTTAGCAACCTCATTTGCCCTTGTTCGTTTGCTTAACAACCTCAATTGTCGTTGTTCATATGCTTCTAAACTTCTTTTGCCCATGTTCTTGTGCTTAGCAACATCATTTAGACATGTTCCTGGGCATAACAACCTCATTTATTGTTTTTCTTTCGCTTTGCACCATAATTTGCCCTTGATCTTGTGCTTATCAACCTCATTTGCATTTGTTCTTGTGCTTAGAAACCTCATTTGCCGTTGTTGGTGTGCTAAACAACTTCTTTTGCCCTTGATCTTGTGCTTATCAACCTCGTTTTCATTTGTTCTTGTGCTTAGGAACCTCATTTGCCCTTGTTTGTGTGCTTAACAACCTCAATTACCATTGTTCTTGTGCTGAAGAACCTCTTTTTCCCTTGGTCCTGTGCTTATGAACCTCAATTGTCTTTGTTCTTGTGCTTAGGAACTTCATTTGCCATTGTTTGTATACTTAACAACCTCAATTGTCGTTGTTCGTGTGCTTAACAACCTGTTTTAGCCTTGATCTTATGCTTATGAACCTCATTTGCATTTGTTCTTGTGCTTAGGAACCTCATTTGCCCTTGTTCGTGTGCTTAACAACCTCAATTGTTGTTGTTTATCTGCTTCTTAACCTCTTTTGCCCTTGTTCTTATGTTTAGCAACATCATTTACACTTGTTCTTGTGCTTAACCTCATTTGTCGTTGTTCTTGCGCTTTGCAACATAATTTGCCTTTGATCTTGTGCTTATGAACCTCATTTGCATTTGTTCTTGTGCTTAGGACCCTCATTTGCCCTTGTTTGTGTGCTTAACAACCTCAATTGGCGTTGTTTGTCTGCTTAACAATCTCTTTTAACCTTGATCTTGTGCTTGCGAACCTCATTTGGATTTGTTCTTGTGCTTAGGAACCTTATTTTCCCCTGTTTGTGTGCTTAATAATCTCAATTGGAGTTGTTTGTGTGCTTAACAACCTTTGTTGCCCCTGATTTTGATTTTATGAACCTCATTTGCATTTGTTCTTGTGCTTGGAAACTCATTTCCCCTTGTTCATGTGCTTAACACCCTCAATTTTCGTTGTTAATATGCTTCTTAACCACTTTTGCCCATGTTCTTGTGCTTAGCTACATTATTTACACTTGTCCTTGTGCTTAACATCCTCATTTGTCGTTGTTCTTGTGCTTTGCAATATAATTTACCCTTGATCTTGTTCTTATGAACCTCATTTGTATTTGTTCTTCTGCCTAGGAACCTCATTTGCCCTTGTTTGTGTGCTTAACAACCTCAACTGCCGTTGTTCGTGTGCTGAACAAAATCTTTTGCCCTTGGTCTTGTGCTTATGAACCTCAATTGTATTTGTTCTTGTGCTTAGCAACCTGATTTGCCCTTGTTCGTTTGCTTAACAACCTCAATTGTCGTTGTTCATATCCTTCTAAACCTCTTTTGCTGTTGTACTTATGCTTAGCAACATCATTTACACATGTTCTTGTGCTTAACAACCTCATTTGTCGTTGTTCTTGCGCTTTGCAACATAATTTGCCCTTGATCTTGTGCTTATCAACCTCGTTTTCATTTGTTCTTGTGCTTAGGAACCTCATTTGCCCTTGTTTGTGTGCTTAACAACCTCAATTACCATTGTTCTTGTGCTGAAGAACCTCTTTTTCCCTTGGTCCTGTGCTTATGAACCTCAATTGTCTTTGTTCTTGTGCTTAGGAACTTCATTTGCCCTTGTTTGTATACTTAACAACCTCAATTGTCGTTGTTCGTGTGCTTAACAACCTGTTTTAGCCTTGATCTTATGCTCATGAACCTCATTTGCATTTGTTCTTGTGCTTAGGAACCTCATTTGCCCTTGTTCGTGTGCTTAACAACCTCAACTGTTGTTGTTTATCTGCTTCTTAACCTCTTTTGCCCTTGTTCTTACGTTTAGCAACATCATTTACACTTGTTCTTGTGCTTAACCTCATTTGTCGTTGTTCTTGCGCTTTGCAACATAATTTGCCTTTGATCTTGTGCTTATGAACCTCATTTGCATTTGTTCTTGTGCTTAGGACCCTCATTTGCCCTTGTTTGTGTGCTTAACAACCTCAATTGGCGTTGTTTGTCTGCTTAACAATCTCTTTTAACCTTGATCTTGTGCTTGCGAACCTCATTTGGATTTGTTCTTGTGCTTAGGAACCTTATTTTCCCATGTTTGTGTGCTTAATAACCTCAATTGGAGTTGTTTGTGTGCTTAACAACCTCTGTTGCCCCTGATTTTGATTTTATGAACCTCATTTGCATTTGTTCTTGTGCTTGGAAACTCATTTCCCCTTGTTCATGTGCTTAACACCCTCAATTTTCGTTGTTAATATGCTTCTTAACCACTTTTGCCCATGTTCTTGTGCTTAGCTACATTATTTACACTTGTCCTTGTGCTTAACATCCTCATTTGTCGTTGTTCTTGTGCTTTGCAATATAATTTACCCTTGATCTTGTTCTTATGAACCTCATTTGTATTTGTTCTTCTGCCTAGGAACCTCATTTGCCCTTGTTTGTGTGCTTAACAACCTCAACTGCCGTTGTTCGTGTGCTGAACAAAATCTTTTGCCCTTGGTCTTGTGCTTATGAACCTCAATTGTATTTGTTCTTGTGCTTAGCATCCTGATTTGCCCTTGTTCGTTTGCTTAACAACCTCAATTGTCGTTGTTCATATCCTTCTAAACCTCTTTTGCTGTTGTACTTATGCTTAGCAACATCATTTACACATGTTCTTGTGCTTAACAACCTCATTTGTCGTTGTTCTTGCGCTTTGCAACATAATTTGCCCTTGATCTTGTGCTTATCAACCTCGTTTTCATTTGTTCTTGTGCTTAGGAACCTCATTTGCCCTTGTTTGTGTGCTTAACAACCTCAATTACCATTGTTCTTGTGCTGAAGAACCTCTTTTTCCCTTGGTCCTGTGCTTATGAACCTCAATTGTCTTTGTTCTTGTGCTTAGGAACTTCATTTGCCCTTGTTTGTATACTTAACAACCTCAATTGTCGTTGTTCGTGTGCTTAACAACCTGTTTTAGCCTTGATCTTATGCTCATGAACCTCATTTGCATTTGTTCTTGTGCTTAGGAACCTCATTTGCCCTTGTTCGTGTGCTTAACAACCTCAACTGTTGTTGTTTATCTGCTTCTTAACCTCTTTTGCCCTTGTTCTTACGTTTAGCAACATCATTTACACTTGTTCTTGTGCTTAACCTCATTTGTCGTTGTTCTTGCGCTTTGCAACATAATTTGCCTTTGATCTTGTGCTTATGAACCTCATTTGCATTTGTTCTTGTGCTTAGGACCCTCATTTGCCCTTGTTTGTGTGCTTAACAACCTCAATTGGCGTTGTTTGTCTGCTTAACAATCTCTTTTAACCTTGATCTTGTGCTTGCGAACCTCATTTGGATTTGTTCTTGTGCTTAGGAACCTTATTTTCCCCTGTTTGTGTGCTTAATAACCTCAATTGGAGTTGTTTGTGTGCTTAACAACCTCTGTTGCCCCTGATTTTGATTTTATGAACCTCATTTGCATTTGTTCTTGTGCTTGGAAACTCATTTACCCTTGTTCATGTGCTTAACACCCTCAATTTTCGTTGTTAATATGCTTCTTAACCACTTTTGCCCATGTTCTTGTGCTTAGCTACATTATTTACACTTGTCCTTGTGCTTAACATCCTCATTTGTCGTTGTTCTTGTGCTTTGCAATATAATTTACCCTTGATCTTGTTCTTATGAACCTCATTTGTATTTGTTCTTCTGCCTAGGAACCTCATTTGCCCTTGTTTGTGTGCTTAACAACCTCAACTGCCGTTGTTCGTGTGCTGAACAAAATCTTTTGCCCTTGGTCTTGTGCTTATGAACCTCAATTGTATTTGTTCTTGTGCTTAGCAACCTGATTTGCCCTTGTTCGTTTGCTTAACAACCTCAATTGTCGTTGTTCATATCCTTCTAAACCTCTTTTGCTGTTGTACTTATGCTTAGCAACATCATTTACACATGTTCTTGTGCTTAACAACCTCATTTGTCGTTGTTCTTGCGCTTTGCAACATAATTTGCCCTTGCTCTTGTGCTTATCAACCTCGTTTTCATTTGTTCTTGTGCTTAGGAACCTCATTTGCCCTTGTTTGTGTGCTTAACAACCTCAATTACCATTGTTCTTGTGCTGAAGAACCTCTTTTTCCCTTGGTCCTGTGCTTATGAACCTCAATTGTCTTTGTTCTTGTGCTTAGGAACTTCATTTGCCCTTGTTTGTATACTTAACAACCTCAATTGTCGTTGTTCGTGTGCTTAACAACCTGTTTTAGCCTTGATCTTATGCTTATGAACCTCATTTGCATTTGTTCTTGTGCTTAGGAACCTCATTTGCCCTTGTTCGTGTGCTTAAGAACCTCAACTGTTGTTGTTTATCTGCTTCTTAACCTCCTTTGCCCTTGTTCTTATGTTTAGCATCATCATTTACACTTGTTCTTGTGCTTAACCTCATTTGTCGTTGTTCTTGCGCTTTGCAACATAATTTGCCTTTGATCTTGTGCTTATGAACCTCATTTGCATTTGTTCTTGTGCTTAGGACCCTCATTTGCCCTTGTTTGTGTGCTTAACAACCTCAATTGGCGTTGTTTGTCTGCTTAACAATCTCTTTTAACCTTGATCTTGTGCTTGCGAACCTCATTTGGATTTGTTCTTGTGCTTAGGAACCTTATTTTCCCCTGTTTGTGTGCTTAATAACCTCAATTGGAGTTGTTTGTGTGCTTAACAACCTCTGTTGCCCCTGATTTTGATTTTATGAACCTCATTTGCATTTGTTCTTGTGCTTGGAAACTCATTTCCCCTTGTTCATGTGCTTAACACCCTCAATTTTCGTTGTTAATATGCTTCTTAACCACTTTTGCCCATGTTCTTGTGCTTAGCTACATTATTTACACTTGTCCTTGTGCTTAACATCCTCATTTGTCGTTGTTCTTGTGCTTTGCAATATAATTTACCCTTGATCTTGTTCTTATGAACCTCATTTGTATTTGTTCTTCTGCCTAGGAACCTCATTTGCCCTTGTTTGTGTGCTTAACAACCTCAACTGCCGTTGTTCGTGTGCTGAACAAAATCTTTTGCCCTTGGTCTTGTGCTTATGAACCTCAATTGTATTTGTTCTTGTGCTTAGCAACCTGATTTGCCCTTGTTCGTTTGCATAACAACCTCAATTGTCGTTGTTCATATCCTTCTAAACCTCTTTTGCTGTTGTACTTATGCTTAGCAACATCATTTACACATGTTCTTGTGCTTAACAACCTCATTTGTCGTTGTTCTTGCGCTTTGCAACATAATTTGCCCTTGATCTTGTGCTTATCAACCTCGTTTTCATTTGTTCTTGTGCTTAGGAACCTCATTTGCCCTTGTTTGTGTGCTTAACAACCTCAATTACCATTGTTCTTGTGCTGAAGAACCTCTTTTTCCCTTGGTCCTGTGCTTATGAACCTCAATTGTCTTTGTTCTTGTGCTTAGGAACTTCATTTGCCCTTGTTTGTATACTTAACAACCTCAATTGTCGTTGTTCGTGTGCTTAACAACCTGTTTTAGCCTTGATCTTATGCTCATGAACCTCATTTGCATTTGTTCTTGTGCTTAGGAACCTCATTTGCCCTTGTTCGTGTGCTTAACAACCTCAACTGTTGTTGTTTATCTGCTTCTTAACCTCTTTTGCCCTTGTTCTTACGTTTAGCAACATCATTTACACTTGTTCTTGTGCTTAACCTCATTTGTCGTTGTTCTTGCGCTTTGCAACATAATTTGCCTTTGATCTTGTGCTTATGAACCTCATTTGCATTTGTTCTTGTGCTTAGGACCCTCATTTGCCCTTGTTTGTGTGCTTAACAACCTCAATTGGCGTTGTTTGTCTGCTTAACAATCTCTTTTAACCTTGATCTTGTGCTTGCGAACCTCATTTGGATTTGTTCTTGTGCTTAGGAACCTTATTTTCCCCTGTTTGTGTGCTTAATAACCTCAATTGGAGTTGTTTGTGTGCTTAACAACCTCTGTTGCCCCTGATTTTGATTTTATGAACCTCATTTGCATTTGTTCTTGTGCTTGGAAACTCATTTCCCCTTGTTCATGTGCTTAACACCCTCAATTTTCGTTGTTAATATGCTTCTTAACCACTTTTGCCCATGTTCTTGTGCTTAGCTACATTATTTACACTTGTCCTTGTGCTTAACATCCTCATTTGTCGTTGTTCTTGTGCTTTGCAATATAATTTACCCTTGATCTTGTTCTTATGAACCTCATTTGTATTTGTTCTTCTGCCTAGGAACCTCATTTGCCCTTGTTTGTGTGCTTAACAACCTCAACTGCCGTTGTTCGTGTGCTGAACAAAATCTTTTGCCCTTGGTCTTGTGCTTATGAACCTCAATTGTATTTGTTCTTGTGCTTAGCAACCTGATTTGCCCTTGTTCGTTTGCTTAACAACCTCAATTGTCGTTGTTCATATCCTTCTAAACCTCTTTTGCTGTTGTACTTATGCTTAGCAACATCATTTACACATGTTCTTGTGCTTAACAACCTCATTTGTCGTTGTTCTTGCGCTTTGCAACATAATTTGCCCTTGATCTTGTGCTTATCAACCTCGTTTTCATTTGTTCTTGTGCTTAGGAACCTCATTTGCCCTTGTTTGTGTGCTTAACAACCTCAATTACCATTGTTCTTGTGCTGAAGAACCTCTTTTTCCCTTGGTCCTGTGCTTATGAACCTCAATTGTCTTTGTTCTTGTGCTTAGGAACTTCATTTGCCCTTGTTTGTATACTTAACAACCTCAATTGTCGTTGTTCGTGTGCTTAACAACCTGTTTTAGCCTTGATCTTATGCTCATGAACCTCATTTGCATTTGTTCTTGTGCTTAGGAACCTCATTTGCCCTTGTTCGTGTGCTTAACAACCTCAACTGTTGTTGTTTATCTGCTTCTTAACCTCTTTTGCCCTTGTTCTTACGTTTAGCAACATCATTTACACTTGTTCTTGTGCTTAACCTCATTTGTCGTTGTTCTTGCGCTTTGCAACATAATTTGCCTTTGATCTTGTGCTTATGAACCTCATTTGCATTTGTTCTTGTGCTTAGGACCCTCATTTGCCCTTGTTTGTGTGCTTAACAACCTCAATTGGCGTTGTTTGTCTGCTTAACAATCTCTTTTAACCTTGATCTTGTGCTTGCGAACCTCATTTGGATTTGTTCTTGTGCTTAGGAACCTTATTTTCCCCTGTTTGTGTGCTTAATAACCTCAATTGGAGTTGTTTGTGTGCTTAACAACCTCTGTTGCCCCTGATTTTGATTTTATGAACCTCATTTGCATTTGTTCTTGTGCTTGGAAACTCATTTCCCCTTGTTCATGTGCTTAACACCCTCAATTTTCGTTGTTAATATGCTTCTTAACCACTTTTGCCCATGTTCTTGTGCTTAGCTACATTATTTACACTTGTCCTTGTGCTTAACATCCTCATTTGTCGTTGTTCTTGTGCTTTGCAATATAATTTACCCTTGATCTTGTTCTTATGAACCTCATTTGTATTTGTTCTTCTGCCTAGGAACCTCATTTGCCCTTGTTTGTGTGCTTAACAACCTCAACTGCCGTTGTTCGTGTGCTGAACAAAATCTTTTGCCCTTGGTCTTGTGCTTATGAACCTCAATTGTATTTGTTCTTGTGCTTAGCAACCTGATTTGCCCTTGTTCGTTTGCTTAACAACCTCAATTGTCGTTGTTCATATCCTTCTAAACCTCTTTTGCTGTTGTACTTATGCTTAGCAACATCATTTACACATGTTCTTGTGCTTAACAACCTCATTTGTCGTTGTTCTTGCGCTTTGCAACATAATTTGCCCTTGATCTTGTGCTTATCAACCTCGTTTTCATTTGTTCTTGTGCTTAGGAACCTCATTTGCCCTTGTTTGTGTGCTTAACAACCTCAATTACCATTGTTCTTGTGCTGAAGAACCTCTTTTTCCCTTGGTCCTGTGCTTATGAACCTCAATTGTCTTTGTTCTTGTGCTTAGGAACTTCATTTGCCCTTGTTTGTATACTTAACAACCTCAATTGTCGTTGTTCGTGTGCTTAACAACCTGTTTTAGCCTTGATCTTATGCTCATGAACCTCATTTGCATTTGTTCTTGTGCTTAGGAACCTCATTTGCCCTTGTTCGTGTGCTTAACAACCTCAACTGTTGTTGTTTATCTGCTTCTTAACCTCTTTTGCCCTTGTTCTTACGTTTAGCAACATCATTTACACTTGTTCTTGTGCTTAACCTCATTTGTCGTTGTTCTTGCGCTTTGCAACATAATTTGCCTTTGATCTTGTGCTTATGAACCTCATTTGCATTTGTTCTTGTGCTTAGGACCCTCATTTGCCCTTGTTTGTGTGCTTAACAACCTCAATTGGCGTTGTTTGTCTGCTTAACAATCTCTTTTAACCTTGATCTTGTGCTTGCGAACCTCATTTGGATTTGTTCTTGTGCTTAGGAACCTTATTTTCCCCTGTTTGTGTGCTTAATAACCTCAATTGGAGTTGTTTGTGTGCTTAACAACCTCTGTTGCCCCTGATTTTGATTTTATGAACCACATTTGTATTTGTTCTTGTGCTTGGAAACTCATTTCCCCTTGTTCATGTGCTTAACACCCTCAATTTTCGTTGTTAATATGCTTCTTAACCACTTTTGCCCATGTTCTTGTGCTTAGCTACATTATTTACACTTGTCCTTGTGCTTAACATCCTCATTTGTCGTTGTTCTTGTGCTTTGCAATATAATTTACCCTTGATCTTGTTCTTATGAACCTCATTTGTATTTGTTCTTCTGCCTAGGAACCTCATTTGCCCTTGTTTGTGTGCTTAACAACCTCAACTGCCGTTGTTCGTGTGCTGAACAAAATCTTTTGCCCTTGGTCTTGTGCTTATGAACCTCAATTGTATTTGTTCTTGTGCTTAGCAACCTGATTTGCCCTTGTTCGTTTGCTTAACAACCTCAATTGTCGTTGTTCATATCCTTCTAAACCTCTTTTGCTGTTGTACTTATGCTTAGCAACATCATTTACACATGTTCTTGTGCTTAACAACCTCATTTGTCGTTGTTCTTGCGCTTTGCAACATAATTTGCCCTTGATCTTGTGCTTATCAACCTCGTTTTCATTTGTTCTTGTGCTTAGGAACCTCATTTGCCCTTGTTTGTGTGCTTAACAACCTCAATTACCATTGTTCTTGTGCTGAAGAACCTCTTTTTCCCTTGGTCCTGTGCTTATGAACCTCAATTGTCTTTGTTCTTGTGCTTAGGAACTTCATTTGCCCTTGTTTGTATACTTAACAACCTCAATTGTCGTTGTTCGTGTGCTTAACAACCTGTTTTAGCCTTGATCTTATGCTTATGAACCTCATTTGCATTTGTTCTTGTGCTTAGGAACCTCATTTGCCCTTGTTCGTGTGCTTAACAACCTCAACTGTTGTTGTTTATCTGCTTCTTAACCTCTTTTGCCCTTGTTCTTACGTTTAGCAACATCATTTACACTTGTTCTTGTGCTTAACCTCATTTGTCGTTGTTCTTGCGCTTTGCAACATAATTTGCCTTTGATCTTGTGCTTATGAACCTCATTTGCATTTGTTCTTGTGCTTAGGACCCTCATTTGCCCTTGTTTGTGTGCTTAACAACCTCAATTGGCGTTGTTTGTCTGCTTAACAATCTCTTTTAACCTTGATCTTGTGCTTGCGAACCTCATTTGGATTTGTTCTTGTGCTTAGGAACCTTATTTTCCCCTGTTTGTGTGCTTAATAACCTCAATTGGAGTTGTTTGTGTGCTTAACAACCTCTGTTGCCCCTGATTTTGATTTTATGAACCTCATTTGCATTTGTTCTTGTGCTTGGAAACTCATTTCCCCTTGTTCATGTGCTTAACACCCTCAATTTTCGTTGTTAATATGCTTCTTAACCACTTTTGCCCATGTTCTTGTGCTTAGCTACATTATTTACACTTGTCCTTGTGCTTAACATCCTCATTTGTCGTTGTTCTTGTGCTTTGCAATATAATTTACCCTTGATCTTGTTCTTATGAACCTCATTTGTATTTGTTCTTCTGCCTAGGAACCTCATTTGCCCTTGTTTGTGTGCTTAACAACCTCAACTGCCGTTGTTCGTGTGCTGAACAAAATCTTTTGCCCTTGGTCTTGTGCTTATGAACCTCAATTGTATTTGTTCTTGTGCTTAGCAACCTGATTTGCCCTTGTTCGTTTGCTTAACAACCTCAATTGTCGTTGTTCATATCCTTCTAAACCTCTTTTGCTGTTGTACTTATGCTTAGCAACATCATTTACACATGTTCTTGTGCTTAACAACCTCATTTGTCGTTGTTCTTGCGCTTTGCAACATAATTTGCCCTTGATCTTGTGCTTATCAACCTCGTTTTCATTTGTTCTTGTGCTTAGGAACCTCATTTGCCCTTGTTTGTGTGCTTAACAACCTCAATTACCATTGTTCTTGTGCTGAAGAACCTCTTTTTCCCTTGGTCCTGTGCTTATGAACCTCAATTGTCTTTGTTCTTGTGCTTAGGAACTTCATTTGCCCTTGTTTGTATACTTAACAACCTCAATTGTCGTTGTTCGTGTGCTTAACAACCTGTTTTAGCCTTGATCTTATGCTCATGAACCTCATTTGCATTTGTTCTTGTGCTTAGGAACCTCATTTGCCCTTGTTCGTGTGCTTAACAACCTCAACTGTTGTTGTTTATCTGCTTCTTAACCTCTTTTGCCCTTGTTCTTACGTTTAGCAACATCATTTACACTTGTTCTTGTGCTTAACCTCATTTGTCGTTGTTCTTGCGCTTTGCAACATAATTTGCCTTTGATCTTGTGCTTATGAACCTCATTTGCATTTGTTCTTGTGCTTAGGACCCTCATTTGCCCTTGTTTGTGTGCTTAACAACCTCAATTGGCGTTGTTTGTCTGCTTAACAATCTCTTTTAACCTTGATCTTGTGCTTGCGAACCTCATTTGGATTTGTTCTTGTGCTTAGGAACCTTATTTTCCCCTGTTTGTGTGCTTAATAACCTCAATTGGAGTTGTTTGTGTGCTTAACAACCTCTGTTGCCCCTGATTTTGATTTTATGAACCACATTTGTATTTGTTCTTGTGCTTGGAAACTCATTTCCCCTTGTTCATGTGCTTAACACCCTCAATTTTCGTTGTTAATATGCTTCTTAACCACTTTTGCCCATGTTCTTGTGCTTAGCTACATTATTTACACTTGTCCTTGTGCTTAACATCCTCATTTGTCGTTGTTCTTGTGCTTTGCAATATAATTTACCCTTGATCTTGTTCTTATGAACCTCATTTGTATTTGTTCTTCTGCCTAGGAACCTCATTTGCCCTTGTTTGTGTGCTTAACAACCTCAACTGCCGTTGTTCGTGTGCTGAACAAAATCTTTTGCCCTTGGTCTTGTGCTTATGAACCTCAATTGTATTTGTTCTTGTGCTTAGCAACCTGATTTGCCCTTGTTCGTTTGCTTAACAACCTCAATTGTCGTTGTTCATATCCTTCTAAACCTCTTTTGCTGTTGTACTTATGCTTAGCAACATCATTTACACATGTTCTTGTGCTTAACAACCTCATTTGTCGTTGTTCTTGCGCTTTGCAACATAATTTGCCCTTGATCTTGTGCTTATCAACCTCGTTTTCATTTGTTCTTGTGCTTAGGAACCTCATTTGCCCTTGTTTGTGTGCTTAACAACCTCAATTACCATTGTTCTTGTGCTGAAGAACCTCTTTTTCCCTTGGTCCTGTGCTTATGAACCTCAATTGTCTTTGTTCTTGTGCTTAGGAACTTCATTTGCCCTTGTTTGTATACTTAACAACCTCAATTGTCGTTGTTCGTGTGCTTAACAACCTGTTTTAGCCTTGATCTTATGCTTATGAACCTCATTTGCATTTGTTCTTGTGCTTAGGAACCTCATTTGCCCTTGTTCGTGTGCTTAACAACCTCAACTGTTGTTGTTTATCTGCTTCTTAACCTCTTTTGCCCTTGTTCTTACGTTTAGCAACATCATTTACACTTGTTCTTGTGCTTAACCTCATTTGTCGTTGTTCTTGCGCTTTGCAACATAATTTGCCTTTGATCTTGTGCTTATGAACCTCATTTGCATTTGTTCTTGTGCTTAGGACCCTCATTTGCCCTTGTTTGTGTGCTTAACAACCTCAATTGGCGTTGTTTGTCTGCTTAACAATCTCTTTTAACCTTGATCTTGTGCTTGCGAACCTCATTTGGATTTGTTCTTGTGCTTAGGAACCTTATTTTCCCCTGTTTGTGTGCTTAATAACCTCAATTGGAGTTGTTTGTGTGCTTAACAACCTCTGTTGCCCCTGATTTTGATTTTATGAACCTCATTTGCATTTGTTCTTGTGCTTGGAAACTCATTTCCCCTTGTTCATGTGCTTAACACCCTCAATTTTCGTTGTTAATATGCTTCTTAACCACTTTTGCCCATGTTCTTGTGCTTAGCTACATTATTTACACTTGTCCTTGTGCTTAACATCCTCATTTGTCGTTGTTCTTGTGCTTTGCAATATAATTTACCCTTGATCTTGTTCTTATGAACCTCATTTGTATTTGTTCTTCTGCCTAGGAACCTCATTTGCCCTTGTTTGTGTGCTTAACAACCTCAACTGCCGTTGTTCGTGTGCTGAACAAAATCTTTTGCCCTTGGTCTTGTGCTTATGAACCTCAATTGTATTTGTTCTTGTGCTTAGCAACCTGATTTGCCCTTGTTCGTTTGCTTAACAACCTCAATTGTCGTTGTTCATATCCTTCTAAACCTCTTTTGCTGTTGTACTTATGCTTAGCAACATCATTTACACATGTTCTTGTGCTTAACAACCTCATTTGTCGTTGTTCTTGCGCTTTGCAACATAATTTGCCCTTGATCTTGTGCTTATCAACCTCGTTTTCATTTGTTCTTGTGCTTAGGAACCTCATTTGCCCTTGTTTGTGTGCTTAACAACCTCAATTACCATTGTTCTTGTGCTGAAGAACCTCTTTTTCCCTTGGTCCTGTGCTTATGAACCTCAATTGTCTTTGTTCTTGTGCTTAGGAACTTCATTTGCCCTTGTTTGTATACTTAACAACCTCAATTGTCGTTGTTCGTGTGCTTAACAACCTGTTTTAGCCTTGATCTTATGCTCATGAACCTCATTTGCATTTGTTCTTGTGCTTAGGAACCTCATTTGCCCTTGTTCGTGTGCTTAACAACCTCAACTGTTGTTGTTTATCTGCTTCTTAACCTCTTTTGCCCTTGTTCTTACGTTTAGCAACATCATTTACACTTGTTCTTGTGCTTAACCTCATTTGTCGTTGTTCTTGCGCTTTGCAACATAATTTGCCTTTGATCTTGTGCTTATGAACCTCATTTGCATTTGTTCTTGTGCTTAGGACCCTCATTTGCCCTTGTTTGTGTGCTTAACAACCTCAATTGGCGTTGTTTGTCTGCTTAACAATCTCTTTTAACCTTGATCTTGTGCTTGCGAACCTCATTTGGATTTGTTCTTGTGCTTAGGAACCTTATTTTCCCCTGTTTGTGTGCTTAATAACCTCAATTGGAGTTGTTTGTGTGCTTAACAACCTCTGTTGCCCCTGATTTTGATTTTATGAACCTCATTTGCATTTGTTCTTGTGCTTGGAAACTCATTTCCCCTTGTTCATGTGCTTAACACCCTCAATTTTCGTTGTTAATATGCTTCTTAACCACTTTTGCCCATGTTCTTGTGCTTAGCTACATTATTTACACTTGTCCTTGTGCTTAACATCCTCATTTGTCGTTGTTCTTGTGCTTTGCAATATAATTTACCCTTGATCTTGTTCTTATGAACCTCATTTGTATTTGTTCTTCTGCCTAGGAACCTCATTTGCCCTTGTTTGTGTGCTTAACAACCTCAACTGCCGTTGTTCGTGTGCTGAACAAAATCTTTTGCCCTTGGTCTTGTGCTTATGAACCTCAATTGTATTTGTTCTTGTGCTTAGCAACCTGATTTGCCCTTGTTCGTTTGCTTAACAACCTCAATTGTCGTTGTTCATATCCTTCTAAACCTCTTTTGCTGTTGTACTTATGCTTAGCAACATCATTTACACATGTTCTTGTGCTTAACAACCTCATTTGTCGTTGTTCTTGCGCTTTGCAACATAATTTGCCCTTGATCTTGTGCTTATCAACCTCGTTTTCATTTGTTCTTGTGCTTAGGAACCTCATTTGCCCTTGTTTGTGTGCTTAACAACCTCAATTACCATTGTTCTTGTGCTGAAGAACCTCTTTTTCCCTTGGTCCTGTGCTTATGAACCTCAATTGTCTTTGTTCTTGTGCTTAGGAACTTCATTTGCCCTTGTTTGTATACTTAACAACCTCAATTGTCGTTGTTCGTGTGCTTAACAACCTGTTTTAGCCTTGATCTTATGCTCATGAACCTCATTTGCATTTGTTCTTGTGCTTAGGAACCTCATTTGCCCTTGTTCGTGTGCTTAACAACCTCAACTGTTGTTGTTTATCTGCTTCTTAACCTCTTTTGCCCTTGTTCTTACGTTTAGCAACATCATTTACACTTGTTCTTGTGCTTAACCTCATTTGTCGTTGTTCTTGCGCTTTGCAACATAATTTGCCTTTGATCTTGTGCTTATGAACCTCATTTGCATTTGTTCTTGTGCTTAGGACCCTCATTTGCCCTTGTTTGTGTGCTTAACAACCTCAATTGGCGTTGTTTGTCTGCTTAACAATCTCTTTTAACCTTGATCTTGTGCTTGCGAACCTCATTTGGATTTGTTCTTGTGCTTAGGAACCTTATTTTCCCCTGTTTGTGTGCTTAATAACCTCAATTGGAGTTGTTTGTGTGCTTAACAACCTCTGTTGCCCCTGATTTTGATTTTATGAACCTCATTTGCATTTGTTCTTGTGCTTGGAAACTCATTTCCCCTTGTTCATGTGCTTAACACCCTCAATTTTCGTTGTTAATATGCTTCTTAACCACTTTTGCCCATGTTCTTGTGCTTAGCTACATTATTTACACTTGTCCTTGTGCTTAACATCCTCATTTGTCGTTGTTCTTGTGCTTTGCAATATAATTTACCCTTGATCTTGTTCTTATGAACCTCATTTGTATTTGTTCTTCTGCCTAGGAACCTCATTTGCCCTTGTTTGTGTGCTTAACAACCTCAACTGCCGTTGTTCGTGTGCTGAACAAAATCTTTTGCCCTTGGTCTTGTGCTTATGAACCTCAATTGTATTTGTTCTTGTGCTTAGCAACCTGATTTGCCCTTGTTCGTTTGCTTAACAACCTCAATTGTCGTTGTTCATATCCTTCTAAACCTCTTTTGCTGTTGTACTTATGCTTAGCAACATCATTTACACATGTTCTTGTGCTTAACAACCTCATTTGTCGTTGTTCTTGCGCTTTGCAACATAATTTGCCCTTGATCTTGTGCTTATCAACCTCGTTTTCATTTGTTCTTGTGCTTAGGAACCTCATTTGCCCTTGTTTGTGTGCTTAACAACCTCAATTACCATTGTTCTTGTGCTGAAGAACCTCTTTTTCCCTTGGTCCTGTGCTTATGAACCTCAATTGTCTTTGTTCTTGTGCTTAGGAACTTCATTTGCCCTTGTTTGTATACTTAACAACCTCAATTGTCGTTGTTCGTGTGCTTAACAACCTGTTTTAGCCTTGATCTTATGCTCATGAACCTCATTTGCATTTGTTCTTGTGCTTAGGAACCTCATTTGCCCTTGTTCGTGTGCTTAACAACCTCAACTGTTGTTGTTTATCTGCTTCTTAACCTCTTTTGCCCTTGTTCTTACGTTTAGCAACATCATTTACACTTGTTCTTGTGCTTAACCTCATTTGTCGTTGTTCTTGCGCTTTGCAACATAATTTGCCTTTGATCTTGTGCTTATGAACCTCATTTGCATTTGTTCTTGTGCTTAGGACCCTCATTTGCCCTTGTTTGTGTGCTTAACAACCTCAATTGGCGTTGTTTGTCTGCTTAACAATCTCTTTTAACCTTGATCTTGTGCTTGCGAACCTCATTTGGATTTGTTCTTGTGCTTAGGAACCTTATTTTCCCCTGTTTGTGTGCTTAATAACCTCAATTGGAGTTGTTTGTGTGCTTAACAACCTCTGTTGCCCCTGATTTTGATTTTATGAACCTCATTTGCATTTGTTCTTGTGCTTGGAAACTCATTTCCCCTTGTTCATGTGCTTAACACCCTCAATTTTCGTTGTTAATATGCTTCTTAACCACTTTTGCCCATGTTCTTGTGCTTAGCTACATTATTTACACTTGTCCTTGTGCTTAACATCCTCATTTGTCGTTGTTCTTGTGCTTTGCAATATAATTTACCCTTGATCTTGTTCTTATGAACCTCATTTGTATTTGTTCTTCTGCCTAGGAACCTCATTTGCCCTTGTTTGTGTGCTTAACAACCTCAACTGCCGTTGTTCGTGTGCTGAACAAAATCTTTTGCCCTTGGTCTTGTGCTTATGAACCTCAATTGTATTTGTTCTTGTGCTTAGCAACCTGATTTGCCCTTGTTCGTTTGCTTAACAACCTCAATTGTCGTTGTTCATATCCTTCTAAACCTCTTTTGCTGTTGTACTTATGCTTAGCAACATCATTTACACATGTTCTTGTGCTTAACAACCTCATTTGTCGTTGTTCTTGCGCTTTGCAACATAATTTGCCCTTGATCTTGTGCTTATCAACCTCGTTTTCATTTGTTCTTGTGCTTAGGAACCTCATTTGCCCTTGTTTGTGTGCTTAACAACCTCAATTACCATTGTTCTTGTGCTGAAGAACCTCTTTTTCCCTTGGTCCTGTGCTTATGAACCTCAATTGTCTTTGTTCTTGTGCTTAGGAACTTCATTTGCCCTTGTTTGTATACTTAACAACCTCAATTGTCGTTGTTCGTGTGCTTAACAACCTGTTTTAGCCTTGATCTTATGCTCATGAACCTCATTTGCATTTGTTCTTGTGCTTAGGAACCTCATTTGCCCTTGTTCGTGTGCTTAACAACCTCAACTGTTGTTGTTTATCTGCTTCTTAACCTCTTTTGCCCTTGTTCTTACGTTTAGCAACATCATTTACACTTGTTCTTGTGCTTAACCTCATTTGTCGTTGTTCTTGCGCTTTGCAACATAATTTGCCTTTGATCTTGTGCTTATGAACCTCATTTGCATTTGTTCTTGTGCTTAGGACCCTCATTTGCCCTTGTTTGTGTGCTTAACAACCTCAATTGGCGTTGTTTGTCTGCTTAACAATCTCTTTTAACCTTGATCTTGTGCTTGCGAACCTCATTTGGATTTGTTCTTGTGCTTAGGAACCTTATTTTCCCCTGTTTGTGTGCTTAATAACCTCAATTGGAGTTGTTTGTGTGCTTAACAACCTCTGTTGCCCCTGATTTTGATTTTATGAACCTCATTTGCATTTGTTCTTGTGCTTGGAAACTCATTTCCCCTTGTTCATGTGCTTAACACCCTCAATTTTCGTTGTTAATATGCTTCTTAACCACTTTTGCCCATGTTCTTGTGCTTAGCTACATTATTTACACTTGTCCTTGTGCTTAACATCCTCATTTGTCGTTGTTCTTGTGCTTTGCAATATAATTTACCCTTGATCTTGTTCTTATGAACCTCATTTGTATTTGTTCTTCTGCCTAGGAACCTCATTTGCCCTTGTTTGTGTGCTTAACAACCTCAACTGCCGTTGTTCGTGTGCTGAACAAAATCTTTTGCCCTTGGTCTTGTGCTTATGAACCTCAATTGTATTTGTTCTTGTGCTTAGCAACCTGATTTGCCCTTGTTCGTTTGCTTAACAACCTCAATTGTCGTTGTTCATATCCTTCTAAACCTCTTTTGCTGTTGTACTTATGCTTAGCAACATCATTTACACATGTTCTTGTGCTTAACAACCTCATTTGTCGTTGTTCTTGCGCTTTGCAACATAATTTGCCCTTGATCTTGTGCTTATCAACCTCGTTTTCATTTGTTCTTGTGCTTAGGAACCTCATTTGCCCTTGTTTGTGTGCTTAACAACCTCAATTACCATTGTTCTTGTGCTGAAGAACCTCTTTTTCCCTTGGTCCTGTGCTTATGAACCTCAATTGTCTTTGTTCTTGTGCTTAGGAACTTCATTTGCCCTTGTTTGTATACTTAACAACCTCAATTGTCGTTGTTCGTGTGCTTAACAACCTGTTTTAGCCTTGATCTTATGCTTATGAACCTCATTTGCATTTGTTCTTGTGCTTAGGAACCTCATTTGCCCTTGTTCGTGTGCTTAAGAACCTCAACTGTTGTTGTTTATCTGCTTCTTAATCTCCTTTGCCCTTGTTCTTATGTTTAGCAACATCATTTACACTTGTTCTTGTGCTTAACCTCATTTGTCGTTGTTCTTGCGCTTTGCAACATAATTTGCCTTTGATCTTGTGCTTATGAACCTCATTTGCATTTGTTCTTGTGCTTAGGACCCTCATTTGCCCTTGTTTGTGTGCTTAACAACCTCAATTGGCGTTGTTTGTCTGCTTAACAATCTCTTTTAACCTTGATCTTGTGCTTGCGAACCTCATTTGGATTTGTTCTTGTGCTTAGGAACCTTATTTTCCCCTGTTTGTGTGCTTAATAACCTCAATTGGAGTTGTTTGTGTGCTTAACAACCTCTGTTGCCCCTGATTTTGATTTTATGAACCTCATTTGCATTTGTTCTTGTGCTTGGAAACTCATTTCCCCTTGTTCATGTGCTTAACACCCTCAATTTTCGTTGTTAATATGCTTCTTAACCACTTTTGCCCATGTTCTTGTGCTTAGCTACATTATTTACACTTGTCCTTGTGCTTAACATCCTCATTTGTCGTTGTTCTTGTGCTTTGCAATATAATTTACCCTTGATCTTGTTCTTATGAACCTCATTTGTATTTGTTCTTCTGCCTAGGAACCTCATTTGCCCTTGTTTGTGTGCTTAACAACCTCAACTGCCGTTGTTCGTGTGCTGAACAAAATCTTTTGCCCTTGGTCTTGTGCTTATGAACCTCAATTGTATTTGTTCTTGTGCTTAGCAACCTGATTTGCCCTTGTTCGTTTGCTTAACAACCTCAATTGTCGTTGTTCATATCCTTCTAAACCTCTTTTGCTGTTGTACTTATGCTTAGCAACATCATTTACACATGTTCTTGTGCTTAACAACCTCATTTGTCGTTGTTCTTGCGCTTTGCAACATAATTTGCCCTTGATCTTGTGCTTATCAACCTCGTTTTCATTTGTTCTTGTGCTTAGGAACCTCATTTGCCCTTGTTTGTGTGCTTAACAACCTCAATTACCATTGTTCTTGTGCTGAAGAACCTCTTTTTCCCTTGGTCCTGTGCTTATGAACCTCAATTGTCTTTGTTCTTGTGCTTAGGAACTTCATTTGCCCTTGTTTGTATACTTAACAACCTCAATTGTCGTTGTTCGTGTGCTTAACAACCTGTTTTAGCCTTGATCTTATGCTTATGAACCTCATTTGCATTTGTTCTTGTGCATAGGAACCTCATTTGCCCTTGTTCGTGTGCTTAACAACCTCAACTGTTGTTGTTTATCTGCTTCTTAACCTCTTTTGCCCTTGTTCTTACGTTTAGCAACATCATTTACACTTGTTCTTGTGCTTAACCTCATTTGTCGTTGTTCTTGCGCTTTGCAACATAATTTGCCTTTGATCTTGTGCTTATGAACCTCATTTGCATTTGTTCTTGTGCTTAGGACCCTCATTTGCCCTTGTTTGTGTGCTTAACAACCTCAATTGGCGTTGTTTGTCTGCTTAACAATCTCTTTTAACCTTGATCTTGTGCTTGCGAACCTCATTTGGATTTGTTCTTGTGCTTAGGAACCTTATTTTCCCCTGTTTGTGTGCTTAATAACCTCAATTGGAGTTGTTTGTGTGCTTAACAACCTCTGTTGCCCCTGATTTTGATTTTATGAACCTCATTTGCATTTGTTCTTGTGCTTGGAAACTCATTTCCCCTTGTTCATGTGCTTAACACCCTCAATTTTCGTTGTTAATATGCTTCTTAACCACTTTTGCCCATGTTCTTGTGCTTAGCTACATTATTTACACTTGTCCTTGTGCTTAACATCCTCATTTGTCGTTGTTCTTGTGCTTTGCAATATAATTTACCCTTGATCTTGTTCTTATGAACCTCATTTGTATTTGTTCTTCTGCCTAGGAACCTCATTTGCCCTTGTTTGTGTGCTTAACAACCTCAACTGCCGTTGTTCGTGTGCTGAACAAAATCTTTTGCCCTTGGTCTTGTGCTTATGAACCTCAATTGTATTTGTTCTTGTGCTTAGCAACCTGATTTGCCCTTGTTCGTTTGCTTAACAACCTCAATTGTCGTTGTTCATATCCTTCTAAACCTCTTTTGCTGTTGTACTTATGCTTAGCAACATCATTTACACATGTTCTTGTGCTTAACAACCTCATTTGTCGTTGTTCTTGCGCTTTGCAACATAATTTGCCCTTGATCTTGTGCTTATCAACCTCGTTTTCATTTGTTCTTGTGCTTAGGAACCTCATTTGCCCTTGTTTGTGTGCTTAACAACCTCAATTACCATTGTTCTTGTGCTGAAGAACCTCTTTTTCCCTTGGTCCTGTGCTTATGAACCTCAATTGTCTTTGTTCTTGTGCTTAGGAACTTCATTTGCCCTTGTTTGTATACTTAACAACCTCAATTGTCGTTGTTCGTGTGCTTAACAACCTGTTTTAGCCTTGATCTTATGCTCATGAACCTCATTTGCATTTGTTCTTGTGCTTAGGAACCTCATTTGCCCTTGTTCGTGTGCTTAAGAACCTCAACTGTTGTTGTTTATCTGCTTCTTAATCTCCTTTGCCCTTGTTCTTATGTTTAGCAACATCATTTACACTTGTTCTTGTGCTTAACCTCATTTGTCGTTGTTCTTGCGCTTTGCAACATAATTTGCCTTTGATCTTGTGCTTATGAACCTCATTTGCATTTGTTCTTGTGCTTAGGACCCTCATTTGCCCTTGTTTGTGTGCTTAACAACCTCAATTGGCGTTGTTTGTCTGCTTAACAATCTCTTTTAACCTTGATCTTGTGCTTGCGAACCTCATTTGGATTTGTTCTTGTGCTTAGGAACCTTATTTTCCCCTGTTTGTGTGCTTAATAACCTCAATTGGAGTTGTTTGTGTGCTTAACAACCTCTGTTGCCCCTGATTTTGATTTTATGAACCTCATTTGCATTTGTTCTTGTGCTTGGAAACTCATTTCCCCTTGTTCATGTGCTTAACACCCTCAATTTTCGTTGTTAATATGCTTCTTAACCACTTTTGCCCATGTTCTTGTGCTTAGCTACATTATTTACACTTGTCCTTGTGCTTAACATCCTCATTTGTCGTTGTTCTTGTGCTTTGCAATATAATTTACCCTTGATCTTGTTCTTATGAACCTCATTTGTATTTGTTCTTCTGCCTAGGAACCTCATTTGCCCTTGTTTGTGTGCTTAACAACCTCAACTGCCGTTGTTCGTGTGCTGAACAAAATCTTTTGCCCTTGGTCTTGTGCTTATGAACCTCAATTGTATTTGTTCTTGTGCTTAGCAACCTGATTTGCCCTTGTTCGTTTGCTTAACAACCTCAATTGTCGTTGTTCATATCCTTCTAAACCTCTTTTGCTGTTGTACTTATGCTTAGCAACATCATTTACACATGTTCTTGTGCTTAACAACCTCATTTGTCGTTGTTCTTGCGCTTTGCAACATAATTTGCCCTTGATCTTGTGCTTATCAACCTCGTTTTCATTTGTTCTTGTGCTTAGGAACCTCATTTGCCCTTGTTTGTGTGCTTAACAACCTCAATTACCATTGTTCTTGTGCTGAAGAACCTCTTTTTCCCTTGGTCCTGTGCTTATGAACCTCAATTGTCTTTGTTCTTGTGCTTAGGAACTTCATTTGCCCTTGTTTGTATACTTAACAACCTCAATTGTCGTTGTTCGTGTGCTTAACAACCTGTTTTAGCCTTGATCTTATGCTCATGAACCTCATTTGCATTTGTTCTTGTGCTTAGGAACCTCATTTGCCCTTGTTCGTGTGCTTAAGAACCTCAACTGTTGTTGTTTATCTGCTTCTTAATCTCCTTTGCCCTTGTTCTTATGTTTAGCAACATCATTTACACTTGTTCTTGTGCTTAACCTCATTTGTCGTTGTTCTTGCGCTTTGCAACATAATTTGCCTTTGATCTTGTGCTTATGAACCTCATTTGCATTTGTTCTTGTGCTTAGGACCCTCATTTGCCCTTGTTTGTGTGCTTAACAACCTCAATTGGCGTTGTTTGTCTGCTTAACAATCTCTTTTAACCTTGATCTTGTGCTTGCGAACCTCATTTGGATTTGTTCTTGTGCTTAGGAACCTTATTTTCCCCTGTTTGTGTGCTTAATAACCTCAATTGGAGTTGTTTGTGTGCTTAACAACCTCTGTTGCCCCTGATTTTGATTTTATGAACCTCATTTGCATTTGTTCTTGTGCTTGGAAACTCATTTCCCCTTGTTCATGTGCTTAACACCCTCAATTTTCGTTGTTAATATGCTTCTTAACCACTTTTGCCCATGTTCTTGTGCTTAGCTACATTATTTACACTTGTCCTTGTGCTTAACATCCTCATTTGTCGTTGTTCTTGTGCTTTGCAATATAATTTACCCTTGATCTTGTTCTTATGAACCTCATTTGTATTTGTTCTTCTGCCTAGGAACCTCATTTGCCCTTGTTTGTGTGCTTAACAACCTCAACTGCCGTTGTTCGTGTGCTGAACAAAATCTTTTGCCCTTGGTCTTGTGCTTATGAACCTCAATTGTATTTGTTCTTGTGCTTAGCAACCTGATTTGCCCTTGTTCGTTTGCTTAACAACCTCAATTGTCGTTGTTCATATCCTTCTAAACCTCTTTTGCTGTTGTACTTATGCTTAGCAACATCATTTACACATGTTCTTGTGCTTAACAACCTCATTTGTCGTTGTTCTTGAGCTTTGCAACATAATTTGCCCTTGATCTTGTGCTTATCAACCTCGTTTTCATTTGTTCTTGTGCTTAGGAACCTCATTTGCCCTTGTTTGTGTGCTTAACAACCTCAATTACCATTGTTCTTGTGCTGAAGAACCTCTTTTTCCCTTGGTCCTGTGCTTATGAACCTCAATTGTCTTTGTTCTTGTGCTTAGGAACTTCATTTGCCCTTGTTTGTATACTTAACAACCTCAATTGTCGTTGTTCGTGTGCTTAACAACCTGTTTTAGCCTTGATCTTATGCTCATGAACCTCATTTGCATTTGTTCTTGTGCTTAGGAACCTCATTTGCCCTTGTTCGTGTGCTTAACAACCTCAACTGTTGTTGTTTATCTGCTTCTTAACCTCTTTTGCCCTTGTTCTTACGTTTAGCAACATCATTTACACTTGTTCTTGTGCTTAACCTCATTTGTCGTTGTTCTTGCGCTTTGCAACATAATTTGCCTTTGATCTTGTGCTTATGAACCTCATTTGCATTTGTTCTTGTGCTTAGGACCCTCATTTGCCCTTGTTTGTGTGCTTAACAACCTCAATTGGCGTTGTTTGTCTGCTTAACAATCTCTTTTAACCTTGATCTTGTGCTTGCGAACCTCATTTGGATTTGTTCTTGTGCTTAGGAACCTTATTTTCCCCTGTTTGTGTGCTTAATAACCTCAATTGGAGTTGTTTGTGTGCTTAACAACCTCTGTTGCCCCTGATTTTGATTTTATGAACCTCATTTGCATTTGTTCTTGTGCTTGGAAACTCATTTCCCCTTGTTCATGTGCTTAACACCCTCAATTTTCGTTGTTAATATGCTTCTTAACCACTTTTGCCCATGTTCTTGTGCTTAGCTACATTATTTACACTTGTCCTTGTGCTTAACATCCTCATTTGTCGTTGTTCTTGTGCTTTGCAATATAATTTACCCTTGATCTTGTTCTTATGAACCTCATTTGTATTTGTTCTTCTGCCTAGGAACCTCATTTGCCCTTGTTTGTGTGCTTAACAACCTCAACTGCCGTTGTTCGTGTGCTGAACAAAATCTTTTGCCCTTGGTCTTGTGCTTATGAACCTCAATTGTATTTGTTCTTGTGCTTAGCAACCTGATTTGCCCTTGTTCGTTTGCTTAACAACCTCAATTGTCGTTGTTCATATCCTTCTAAACCTCTTTTGCTGTTGTACTTATGCTTAGCAACATCATTTACACATGTTCTTGTGCTTAACAACCTCATTTGTCGTTGTTCTTGCGCTTTGCAACATAATTTGCCCTTGATCTTGTGCTTATCAACCTCGTTTTCATTTGTTCTTGTGCTTAGGAACCTCATTTGCCCTTGTTTGTGTGCTTAACAACCTCAATTACCATTGTTCTTGTGCTGAAGAACCTCTTTTTCCCTTGGTCCTGTGCTTATGAACCTCAATTGTCTTTGTTCTTGTGCTTAGGAACTTCATTTGCCCTTGTTTGTATACTTAACAACCTCAATTGTCGTTGTTCGTGTGCTTAACAACCTGTTTTAGCCTTGATCTTATGCTCATGAACCTCATTTGCATTTGTTCTTGTGCTTAGGAACCTCATTTGCCCTTGTTCGTGTGCTTAACAACCTCAACTGTTGTTGTTTATCTGCTTCTTAACCTCTTTTGCCCTTGTTCTTACGTTTAGCAACATCATTTACACTTGTTCTTGTGCTTAACCTCATTTGTCGTTGTTCTTGCGCTTTGCAACATAATTTGCCTTTGATCTTGTGCTTATGAACCTCATTTGCATTTGTTCTTGTGCTTAGGACCCTCATTTGCCCTTGTTTGTGTGCTTAACAACCTCAATTGGCGTTGTTTGTCTGCTTAACAATCTCTTTTAACCTTGATCTTGTGCTTGCGAACCTCATTTGGATTTGTTCTTGTGCTTAGGAACCTTATTTTCCCCTGTTTGTGTGCTTAATAACCTCAATTGGAGTTGTTTGTGTGCTTAACAACCTCTGTTGCCCCTGATTTTGATTTTATGAACCTCATTTGCATTTGTTCTTGTGCTTGGAAACTCATTTCCCCTTGTTCATGTGCTTAACACCCTCAATTTTCGTTGTTAATATGCTTCTTAACCACTTTTGCCCATGTTCTTGTGCTTAGCTACATTATTTACACTTGTCCTTGTGCTTAACATCCTCATTTGTCGTTGTTCTTGTGCTTTGCAATATAATTTACCCTTGATCTTGTTCTTATGAACCTCATTTGTATTTGTTCTTCTGCCTAGGAACCTCATTTGCCCTTGTTTGTGTGCTTAACAACCTCAACTGCCGTTGTTCGTGTGCTGAACAAAATCTTTTGCCCTTGGTCTTGTGCTTATGAACCTCAATTGTATTTGTTCTTGTGCTTAGCAACCTGATTTGCCCTTGTTCGTTTGCTTAACAACCTCAATTGTCGTTGTTCATATCCTTCTAAACCTCTTTTGCTGTTGTACTTATGCTTAGCAACATCATTTACACATGTTCTTGTGCTTAACAACCTCATTTGTCGTTGTTCTTGCGCTTTGCAACATAATTTGCCCTTGATCTTGTGCTTATCAACCTCGTTTTCATTTGTTCTTGTGCTTAGGAACCTCATTTGCCCTTGTTTGTGTGCTTAACAACCTCAATTACCATTGTTCTTGTGCTGAAGAACCTCTTTTTCCCTTGGTCCTGTGCTTATGAACCTCAATTGTCTTTGTTCTTGTGCTTAGGAACTTCATTTGCCCTTGTTTGTATACTTAACAACCTCAATTGTCGTTGTTCGTGTGCTTAACAACCTGTTTTAGCCTTGATCTTATGCTCATGAACCTCATTTGCATTTGTTCTTGTGCTTAGGAACCTCATTTGCCCTTGTTCGTGTGCTTAACAACCTCAACTGTTGTTGTTTATCTGCTTCTTAACCTCTTTTGCCCTTGTTCTTACGTTTAGCAACATCATTTACACTTGTTCTTGTGCTTAACCTCATTTGTCGTTGTTCTTGCGCTTTGCAACATAATTTGCCTTTGATCTTGTGCTTATGAACCTCATTTGCATTTGTTCTTGTGCTTAGGACCCTCATTTGCCCTTGTTTGTGTGCTTAACAACCTCAATTGGCGTTGTTTGTCTGCTTAACAATCTCTTTTAACCTTGATCTTGTGCTTGCGAACCTCATTTGGATTTGTTCTTGTGCTTAGGAACCTTATTTTCCCCTGTTTGTGTGCTTAATAACCTCAATTGGAGTTGTTTGTGTGCTTAACAACCTCTGTTGCCCCTGATTTTGATTTTATGAACCTCATTTGCATTTGTTCTTGTGCTTGGAAACTCATTTCCCCTTGTTCATGTGCTTAACACCCTCAATTTTCGTTGTTAATATGCTTCTTAACCACTTTTGCCCATGTTCTTGTGCTTAGCTACATTATTTACACTTGTCCTTGTGCTTAACATCCTCATTTGTCGTTGTTCTTGTGCTTTGCAATATAATTTACCCTTGATCTTGTTCTTATGAACCTCATTTGTATTTGTTCTTCTGCCTAGGAACCTCATTTGCCCTTGTTTGTGTGCTTAACAACCTCAACTGCCGTTGTTCGTGTGCTGAACAAAATCTTTTGCCCTTGGTCTTGTGCTTATGAACCTCAATTGTATTTGTTCTTGTGCTTAGCAACCTGATTTGCCCTTGTTCGTTTGCTTAACAACCTCAATTGTCGTTGTTCATATCCTTCTAAACCTCTTTTGCTGTTGTACTTATGCTTAGCAACATCATTTACACATGTTCTTGTGCTTAACAACCTCATTTGTCGTTGTTCTTGCGCTTTGCAACATAATTTGCCCTTGATCTTGTGCTTATCAACCTCGTTTTCATTTGTTCTTGTGCTTAGGAACCTCATTTGCCCTTGTTTGTGTGCTTAACAACCTCAATTACCATTGTTCTTGTGCTGAAGAACCTCTTTTTCCCTTGGTCCTGTGCTTATGAACCTCAATTGTCTTTGTTCTTGTGCTTAGGAACTTCATTTGCCCTTGTTTGTATACTTAACAACCTCAATTGTCGTTGTTCGTGTGCTTAACAACCTGTTTTAGCCTTGATCTTATGCTCATGAACCTCATTTGCATTTGTTCTTGTGCTTAGGAACCTCATTTGCCCTTGTTCGTGTGCTTAACAACCTCAACTGTTGTTGTTTATCTGCTTCTTAACCTCTTTTGCCCTTGTTCTTACGTTTAGCAACATCATTTACACTTGTTCTTGTGCTTAACCTCATTTGTCGTTGTTCTTGCGCTTTGCAACATAATTTGCCTTTGATCTTGTGCTTATGAACCTCATTTGCATTTGTTCTTGTGCTTAGGACCCTCATTTGCCCTTGTTTGTGTGCTTAACAACCTCAATTGGCGTTGTTTGTCTGCTTAACAATCTCTTTTAACCTTGATCTTGTGCTTGCGAACCTCATTTGGATTTGTTCTTGTGCTTAGGAACCTTATTTTCCCCTGTTTGTGTGCTTAATAACCTCAATTGGAGTTGTTTGTGTGCTTAACAACCTCTGTTGCCCCTGATTTTGATTTTATGAACCTCATTTGCATTTGTTCTTGTGCTTGGAAACTCATTTCCCCTTGTTCATGTGCTTAACACCCTCAATTTTCGTTGTTAATATGCTTCTTAACCACTTTTGCCCATGTTCTTGTGCTTAGCTACATTATTTACACTTGTCCTTGTGCTTAACATCCTCATTTGTCGTTGTTCTTGTGCTTTGCAATATAATTTACCCTTGATCTTGTTCTTATGAACCTCATTTGTATTTGTTCTTCTGCCTAGGAACCTCATTTGCCCTTGTTTGTGTGCTTAACAACCTCAACTGCCGTTGTTCGTGTGCTGAACAAAATCTTTTGCCCTTGGTCTTGTGCTTATGAACCTCAATTGTATTTGTTCTTGTGCTTAGCAACCTGATTTGCCCTTGTTCGTTTGCTTAACAACCTCAATTGTCGTTGTTCATATCCTTCTAAACCTCTTTTGCTGTTGTACTTATGCTTAGCAACATCATTTACACATGTTCTTGTGCTTAACAACCTCATTTGTCGTTGTTCTTGAGCTTTGCAACATAATTTGCCCTTGATCTTGTGCTTATCAACCTCGTTTTCATTTGTTCTTGTGCTTAGGAACCTCATTTGCCCTTGTTTGTGTGCTTAACAACCTCAATTACCATTGTTCTTGTGCTGAAGAACCTCTTTTTCCCTTGGTCCTGTGCTTATGAACCTCAATTGTCTTTGTTCTTGTGCTTAGGAACTTCATTTGCCCTTGTTTGTATACTTAACAACCTCAATTGTCGTTGTTCGTGTGCTTAACAACCTGTTTTAGCCTTGATCTTATGCTCATGAACCTCATTTGCATTTGTTCTTGTGCTTAGGAACCTCATTTGCCCTTGTTCGTGTGCTTAACAACCTCAACTGTTGTTGTTTATCTGCTTCTTAACCTCTTTTGCCCTTGTTCTTACGTTTAGCAACATCATTTACACTTGTTCTTGTGCTTAACCTCATTTGTCGTTGTTCTTGCGCTTTGCAACATAATTTGCCTTTGATCTTGTGCTTATGAACCTCATTTGCATTTGTTCTTGTGCTTAGGACCCTCATTTGCCCTTGTTTGTGTGCTTAACAACCTCAATTGGCGTTGTTTGTCTGCTTAACAATCTCTTTTAACCTTGATCTTGTGCTTGCGAACCTCATTTGGATTTGTTCTTGTGCTTAGGAACCTTATTTTCCCCTGTTTGTGTGCTTAATAACCTCAATTGGAGTTGTTTGTGTGCTTAACAACCTCTGTTGCCCCTGATTTTGATTTTATGAACCTCATTTGCATTTGTTCTTGTGCTTGGAAACTCATTTCCCCTTGTTCATGTGCTTAACACCCTCAATTTTCGTTGTTAATATGCTTCTTAACCACTTTTGCCCATGTTCTTGTGCTTAGCTACATTATTTACACTTGTCCTTGTGCTTAACATCCTCATTTGTCGTTGTTCTTGTGCTTTGCAATATAATTTACCCTTGATCTTGTTCTTATGAACCTCATTTGTATTTGTTCTTCTGCCTAGGAACCTCATTTGCCCTTGTTTGTGTGCTTAACAACCTCAACTGCCGTTGTTCGTGTGCTGAACAAAATCTTTTGCCCTTGGTCTTGTGCTTATGAACCTCAATTGTATTTGTTCTTGTGCTTAGCAACCTGATTTGCCCTTGTTCGTTTGCTTAACAACCTCAATTGTCGTTGTTCATATCCTTCTAAACCTCTTTTGCTGTTGTACTTATGCTTAGCAACATCATTTACACATGTTCTTGTGCTTAACAACCTCATTTGTCGTTGTTCTTGCGCTTTGCAACATAATTTGCCCTTGATCTTGTGCTTATCAACCTCGTTTTCATTTGTTCTTGTGCTTAGGAACCTCATTTGCCCTTGTTTGTGTGCTTAACAACCTCAATTACCATTGTTCTTGTGCTGAAGAACCTCTTTTTCCCTTGGTCCTGTGCTTATGAACCTCAATTGTCTTTGTTCTTGTGCTTAGGAACTTCATTTGCCCTTGTTTGTATACTTAACAACCTCAATTGTCGTTGTTCGTGTGCTTAACAACCTGTTTTAGCCTTGATCTTATGCTCATGAACCTCATTTGCATTTGTTCTTGTGCTTAGGAACCTCATTTGCCCTTGTTCGTGTGCTTAACAACCTCAACTGTTGTTGTTTATCTGCTTCTTAACCTCTTTTGCCCTTGTTCTTACGTTTAGCAACATCATTTACACTTGTTCTTGTGCTTAACCTCATTTGTCGTTGTTCTTGCGCTTTGCAACATAATTTGCCTTTGATCTTGTGCTTATGAACCTCATTTGCATTTGTTCTTGTGCTTAGGACCCTCATTTGCCCTTGTTTGTGTGCTTAACAACCTCAATTGGCGTTGTTTGTCTGCTTAACAATCTCTTTTAACCTTGATCTTGTGCTTGCGAACCTCATTTGGATTTGTTCTTGTGCTTAGGAACCTTATTTTCCCCTGTTTGTGTGCTTAATAACCTCAATTGGAGTTGTTTGTGTGCTTAACAACCTCTGTTGCCCCTGATTTTGATTTTATGAACCTCATTTGCATTTGTTCTTGTGCTTGGAAACTCATTTCCCCTTGTTCATGTGCTTAACACCCTCAATTTTCGTTGTTAATATGCTTCTTAACCACTTTTGCCCATGTTCTTGTGCTTAGCTACATTATTTACACTTGTCCTTGTGCTTAACATCCTCATTTGTCGTTGTTCTTGTGCTTTGCAATATAATTTACCCTTGATCTTGTTCTTATGAACCTCATTTGTATTTGTTCTTCTGCCTAGGAACCTCATTTGCCCTTGTTTGTGTGCTTAACAACCTCAACTGCCGTTGTTCGTGTGCTGAACAAAATCTTTTGCCCTTGGTCTTGTGCTTATGAACCTCAATTGTATTTGTTCTTGTGCTTAGCAACCTGATTTGCCCTTGTTCGTTTGCTTAACAACCTCAATTGTCGTTGTTCATATCCTTCTAAACCTCTTTTGCTGTTGTACTTATGCTTAGCAACATCATTTACACATGTTCTTGTGCTTAACAACCTCATTTGTCGTTGTTCTTGCGCTTTGCAACATAATTTGCCCTTGATCTTGTGCTTATCAACCTCGTTTTCATTTGTTCTTGTGCTTAGGAACCTCATTTGCCCTTGTTTGTGTGCTTAACAACCTCAATTACCATTGTTCTTGTGCTGAAGAACCTCTTTTTCCCTTGGTCCTGTGCTTATGAACCTCAATTGTCTTTGTTCTTGTGCTTAGGAACTTCATTTGCCCTTGTTTGTATACTTAACAACCTCAATTGTCGTTGTTCGTGTGCTTAACAACCTGTTTTAGCCTTGATCTTATGCTCATGAACCTCATTTGCATTTGTTCTTGTGCTTAGGAACCTCATTTGCCCTTGTTCGTGTGCTTAACAACCTCAACTGTTGTTGTTTATCTGCTTCTTAACCTCTTTTGCCCTTGTTCTTACGTTTAGCAACATCATTTACACTTGTTCTTGTGCTTAACCTCATTTGTCGTTGTTCTTGCGCTTTGCAACATAATTTGCCTTTGATCTTGTGCTTATGAACCTCATTTGCATTTGTTCTTGTGCTTAGGACCCTCATTTGCCCTTGTTTGTGTGCTTAACAACCTCAATTGGCGTTGTTTGTCTGCTTAACAATCTCTTTTAACCTTGATCTTGTGCTTGCGAACCTCATTTGGATTTGTTCTTGTGCTTAGGAACCTTATTTTCCCATGTTTGTGTGCTTAATAACCTCAATTGGAGTTGTTTGTGTGCTTAACAACCTCTGTTGCCCCTGATTTTGATTTTATGAACCTCATTTGCATTTGTTCTTGTGCTTGGAAACTCATTTCCCCTTGTTCATGTGCTTAACACCCTCAATTTTCGTTGTTAATATGCTTCTTAACCACTTTTGCCCATGTTCTTGTGCTTAGCTACATTATTTACACTTGTCCTTGTGCTTAACATCCTCATTTGTCGTTGTTCTTGTGCTTTGCAATATAATTTACCCTTGATCTTGTTCTTATGAACCTCATTTGTATTTGTTCTTCTGCCTAGGAACCTCATTTGCCCTTGTTTGTGTGCTTAACAACCTCAACTGCCGTTGTTCGTGTGCTGAACAAAATCTTTTGCCCTTGGTCTTGTGCTTATGAACCTCAATTGTATTTGTTCTTGTGCTTAGCAACCTGATTTGCCCTTGTTCGTTTGCTTAACAACCTCAATTGTCGTTGTTCATATCCTTCTAAACCTCTTTTGCTGTTGTACTTATGCTTAGCAACATCATTTACACATGTTCTTGTGCTTAACAACCTCATTTGTCGTTGTTCTTGCGCTTTGCAACATAATTTGCCCTTGATCTTGTGCTTATCAACCTCGTTTTCATTTGTTCTTGTGCTTAGGAACCTCATTTGCCCTTGTTTGTGTGCTTAACAACCTCAATTACCATTGTTCTTGTGCTGAAGAACCTCTTTTTCCCTTGGTCCTGTGCTTATGAACCTCAATTGTCTTTGTTCTTGTGCTTAGGAACTTCATTTGCCCTTGTTTGTATACTTAACAACCTCAATTGTCGTTGTTCGTGTGCTTAACAACCTGTTTTAGCCTTGATCTTATGCTCATGAACCTCATTTGCATTTGTTCTTGTGCTTAGGAACCTCATTTGCCCTTGTTCGTGTGCTTAACAACCTCAACTGTTGTTGTTTATCTGCTTCTTAACCTCTTTTGCCCTTGTTCTTACGTTTAGCAACATCATTTACACTTGTTCTTGTGCTTAACCTCATTTGTCGTTGTTCTTGCGCTTTGCAACATAATTTGCCTTTGATCTTGTGCTTATGAACCTCATTTGCATTTGTTCTTGTGCTTAGGACCCTCATTTGCCCTTGTTTGTGTGCTTAACAACCTCAATTGGCGTTGTTTGTCTGCTTAACAATCTCTTTTAACCTTGATCTTGTGCTTGCGAACCTCATTTGGATTTGTTCTTGTGCTTAGGAACCTTATTTTCCCCTGTTTGTGTGCTTAATAACCTCAATTGGAGTTGTTTGTGTGCTTAACAACCTCTGTTGCCCCTGATTTTGATTTTATGAACCTCATTTGCATTTGTTCTTGTGCTTGGAAACTCATTTCCCCTTGTTCATGTGCTTAACACCCTCAATTTTCGTTGTTAATATGCTTCTTAACCACTTTTGCCCATGTTCTTGTGCTTAGCTACATTATTTACACTTGTCCTTGTGCTTAACATCCTCATTTGTCGTTGTTCTTGTGCTTTGCAATATAATTTACCCTTGATCTTGTTCTTATGAACCTCATTTGTATTTGTTCTTCTGCCTAGGAACCTCATTTGCCCTTGTTTGTGTGCTTAACAACCTCAACTGCCGTTGTTCGTGTGCTGAACAAAATCTTTTGCCCTTGGTCTTGTGCTTATGAACCTCAATTGTATTTGTTCTTGTGCTTAGCAACCTGATTTGCCCTTGTTCGTTTGCTTAACAACCTCAATTGTCGTTGTTCATATCCTTCTAAACCTCTTTTGCTGTTGTACTTATGCTTAGCAACATCATTTACACATGTTCTTGTGCTTAACAACCTCATTTGTCGTTGTTCTTGCGCTTTGCAACATAATTTGCCCTTGATCTTGTGCTTATCAACCTCGTTTTCATTTGTTCTTGTGCTTAGGAACCTCATTTGCCCTTGTTTGTGTGCTTAACAACCTCAATTACCATTGTTCTTGTGCTGAAGAACCTCTTTTTCCCTTGGTCCTGTGCTTATGAACCTCAATTGTCTTTGTTCTTGTGCTTAGGAACTTCATTTGCCCTTGTTTGTATACTTAACAACCTCAATTGTCGTTGTTCGTGTGCTTAACAACCTGTTTTAGCCTTGATCTTATGCTCATGAACCTCATTTGCATTTGTTCTTGTGCTTAGGAACCTCATTTGCCCTTGTTCGTGTGCTTAACAACCTCAACTGTTGTTGTTTATCTGCTTCTTAACCTCTTTTGCCCTTGTTCTTACGTTTAGCAACATCATTTACACTTGTTCTTGTGCTTAACCTCATTTGTCGTTGTTCTTGCGCTTTGCAACATAATTTGCCTTTGATCTTGTGCTTATGAACCTCATTTGCATTTGTTCTTGTGCTTAGGACCCTCATTTGCCCTTGTTTGTGTGCTTAACAACCTCAATTGGCGTTGTTTGTCTGCTTAACAATCTCTTTTAACCTTGATCTTGTGCTTGCGAACCTCATTTGGATTTGTTCTTGTGCTTAGGAACCTTATTTTCCCCTGTTTGTGTGCTTAATAACCTCAATTGGAGTTGTTTGTGTGCTTAACAACCTCTGTTGCCCCTGATTTTGATTTTATGAACCTCATTTGCATTTGTTCTTGTGCTTGGAAACTCATTTCCCCTTGTTCATGTGCTTAACACCCTCAATTTTCGTTGTTAATATGCTTCTTAACCACTTTTGCCCATGTTCTTGTGCTTAGCTACATTATTTACACTTGTCCTTGTGCTTAACATCCTCATTTGTCGTTGTTCTTGTGCTTTGCAATATAATTTACCCTTGATCTTGTTCTTATGAACCTCATTTGTATTTGTTCTTCTGCCTAGGAACCTCATTTGCCCTTGTTTGTGTGCTTAACAACCTCAACTGCCGTTGTTCGTGTGCTGAACAAAATCTTTTGCCCTTGGTCTTGTGCTTATGAACCTCAATTGTATTTGTTCTTGTGCTTAGCAACCTGATTTGCCCTTGTTCGTTTGCTTAACAACCTCAATTGTCGTTGTTCATATCCTTCTAAACCTCTTTTGCTGTTGTACTTATGCTTAGCAACATCATTTACACATGTTCTTGTGCTTAACAACCTCATTTGTCGTTGTTCTTGAGCTTTGCAACATAATTTGCCCTTGATCTTGTGCTTATCAACCTCGTTTTCATTTGTTCTTGTGCTTAGGAACCTCATTTGCCCTTGTTTGTGTGCTTAACAACCTCAATTACCATTGTTCTTGTGCTGAAGAACCTCTTTTTCCCTTGGTCCTGTGCTTATGAACCTCAATTGTCTTTGTTCTTGTGCTTAGGAACTTCATTTGCCCTTGTTTGTATACTTAACAACCTCAATTGTCGTTGTTCGTGTGCTTAACAACCTGTTTTAGCCTTGATCTTATGCTCATGAACCTCATTTGCATTTGTTCTTGTGCTTAGGAACCTCATTTGCCCTTGTTCGTGTGCTTAACAACCTCAACTGTTGTTGTTTATCTGCTTCTTAACCTCTTTTGCCCTTGTTCTTACGTTTAGCAACATCATTTACACTTGTTCTTGTGCTTAACCTCATTTGTCGTTGTTCTTGCGCTTTGCAACATAATTTGCCTTTGATCTTGTGCTTATGAACCTCATTTGCATTTGTTCTTGTGCTTAGGACCCTCATTTGCCCTTGTTTGTGTGCTTAACAACCTCAATTGGCGTTGTTTGTCTGCTTAACAATCTCTTTTAACCTTGATCTTGTGCTTGCGAACCTCATTTGGATTTGTTCTTGTGCTTAGGAACCTTATTTTCCCCTGTTTGTGTGCTTAATAACCTCAATTGGAGTTGTTTGTGTGCTTAACAACCTCTGTTGCCCCTGATTTTGATTTTATGAACCTCATTTGCATTTGTTCTTGTGCTTGGAAACTCATTTCCCCTTGTTCATGTGCTTAACACCCTCAATTTTCGTTGTTAATATGCTTCTTAACCACTTTTGCCCATGTTCTTGTGCTTAGCTACATTATTTACACTTGTCCTTGTGCTTAACATCCTCATTTGTCGTTGTTCTTGTGCTTTGCAATATAATTTACCCTTGATCTTGTTCTTATGAACCTCATTTGTATTTGTTCTTCTGCCTAGGAACCTCATTTGCCCTTGTTTGTGTGCTTAACAACCTCAACTGCCGTTGTTCGTGTGCTGAACAAAATCTTTTGCCCTTGGTCTTGTGCTTATGAACCTCAATTGTATTTGTTCTTGTGCTTAGCAACCTGATTTGCCCTTGTTCGTTTGCTTAACAACCTCAATTGTCGTTGTTCATATCCTTCTAAACCTCTTTTGCTGTTGTACTTATGCTTAGCAACATCATTTACACATGTTCTTGTGCTTAACAACCTCATTTGTCGTTGTTCTTGCGCTTTGCAACATAATTTGCCCTTGATCTTGTGCTTATCAACCTTGTTTTCATTTGTTCTTGTGCTTAGGAACCTCATTTGCCCTTGTTTGTGTGCTTAACAACCTCAATTACCATTGTTCTTGTGCTGAAGAACCTCTTTTTCCCTTGGTCCTGTGCTTATGAACCTCAATTGTCTTTGTTCTTGTGCTTAGGAACTTCATTTGCCCTTGTTTGTATACTTAACAACCTCAATTGTCGTTGTTCGTGTGCTTAACAACCTGTTTTAGCCTTGATCTTATGCTTATGAACCTCATTTGCATTTGTTCTTGTGCTTAGGAACCTCATTTGCCCTTGTTCGTGTGCTTAAGAACCTCAACTGTTGTTGTTTATCTGCTTCTTAATCTCCTTTGCCCTTGTTCTTATGTTTAGCAACATCATTTACACTTGTTCTTGTGCTTAACCTCATTTGTCGTTGTTCTTGCGCTTTGCAACATAATTTGCCTTTGATCTTGTGCTTATGAACCTCATTTGCATTTGTTCTTGTGCTTAGGACCCTCATTTGCCCTTGTTTGTGTGCTTAACAACCTCAATTGGCGTTGTTTGTCTGCTTAACAATCTCTTTTAACCTTGATCTTGTGCTTGCGAACCTCATTTGGATTTGTTCTTGTGCTTAGGAACCTTATTTTCCCCTGTTTGTGTGCTTAATAACCTCAATTGGAGTTGTTTGTGTGCTTAACAACCTCTGTTGCCCCTGATTTTGATTTTATGAACCTCATTTGCATTTGTTCTTGTGCTTGGAAACTCATTTCCCCTTGTTCATGTGCTTAACACCCTCAATTTTCGTTGTTAATATGCTTCTTAACCACTTTTGCCCATGTTCTTGTGCTTAGCTACATTATTTACACTTGTCCTTGTGCTTAACATCCTCATTTGTCGTTGTTCTTGTGCTTTGCAATATAATTTACCCTTGATCTTGTTCTTATGAACCTCATTTGTATTTGTTCTTCTGCCTAGGAACCTCATTTGCCCTTGTTTGTGTGCTTAACAACCTCAACTGCCGTTGTTCGTGTGCTGAACAAAATCTTTTGCCCTTGGTCTTGTGCTTATGAACCTCAATTGTATTTGTTCTTGTGCTTAGCAACCTGATTTGCCCTTGTTCGTTTGCTTAACAACCTCAATTGTCGTTGTTCATATCCTTCTAAACCTCTTTTGCTGTTGTACTATGCTTAGCAACATCATTTACACATGTTCTTGTGCTTAACAACCTCATTTGTCGTTGTTCTTGCGCTTTGCAACATAATTTGCCCTTGATCTTGTGCTTATCAACCTCGTTTTCATTTGTTCTTGTGCTTAGGAACCTCATTTGCCCTTGTTTGTGTGCTTAACAACCTCAATTACCATTGTTCTTGTGCTGAAGAACCTCTTTTTCCCTTGGTCCTGTGCTTATGAACCTCAATTGTCTTTGTTCTTGTGCTTAGGAACTTCATTTGCCCTTGTTTGTATACTTAACAACCTCAATTGTCGTTGTTCGTGTGCTTAACAACCTGTTTTAGCCTTGATCTTATGCTCATGAACCTCATTTGCATTTGTTCTTGTGCATAGGAACCTCATTTGCCCTTGTTCGTGTGCTTAACAACCTCAACTGTTGTTGTTTATCTGCTTCTTAACCTCTTTTGCCCTTGTTCTTACGTTTAGCAACATCATTTACACTTGTTCTTGTGCTTAACCTCATTTGTCGTTGTTCTTGCGCTTTGCAACATAATTTGCCTTTGATCTTGTGCTTATGAACCTCATTTGCATTTGTTCTTGTGCTTAGGACCCTCATTTGCCCTTGTTTGTGTGCTTAACAACCTCAATTGGCGTTGTTTGTCTGCTTAACAATCTCTTTTAACCTTGATCTTGTGCTTGCGAACCTCATTTGGATTTGTTCTTGTGCTTAGGAACCTTATTTTCCCCTGTTTGTGTGCTTAATAACCTCAATTGGAGTTGTTTGTGTGCTTAACAACCTCTGTTGCCCCTGATTTTGATTTTATGAACCTCATTTGCATTTGTTCTTGTGCTTGGAAACTCATTTCCCCTTGTTCATGTGCTTAACACCCTCAATTTTCGTTGTTAATATGCTTCTTAACCACTTTTGCCCATGTTCTTGTGCTTAGCTACATTATTTACACTTGTCCTTGTGCTTAACATCCTCATTTGTCGTTGTTCTTGTGCTTTGCAATATAATTTACCCTTGATCTTGTTCTTATGAACCTCATTTGTATTTGTTCTTCTGCCTAGGAACCTCATTTGCCCTTGTTTGTGTGCTTAACAACCTCAACTGCCGTTGTTCGTGTGCTGAACAAAATCTTTTGCCCTTGGTCTTGTGCTTATGAACCTCAATTGTATTTGTTCTTGTGCTTAGCAACCTGATTTGCCCTTGTTCGTTTGCTTAACAACCTCAATTGTCGTTGTTCATATCCTTCTAAACCTCTTTTGCTGTTGTACTTATGCTTAGCAACATCATTTACACATGTTCTTGTGCTTAACAACCTCATTTGTCGTTGTTCTTGCGCTTTGCAACATAATTTGCCCTTGATCTTGTGCTTATCAACCTCGTTTTCATTTGTTCTTGTGCTTAGGAACCTCATTTGCCCTTGTTTGTGTGCTTAACAACCTCAATTACCATTGTTCTTGTGCTGAAGAACCTCTTTTTCCCTTGGTCCTGTGCTTATGAACCTCAATTGTCTTTGTTCTTGTGCTTAGGAACTTCATTTGCCCTTGTTTGTATACTTAACAACCTCAATTGTCGTTGTTCGTGTGCTTAACAACCTGTTTTAGCCTTGATCTTATGCTCATGAACCTCATTTGCATTTGTTCTTGTGCTTAGGAACCTCATTTGCCCTTGTTCGTGTGCTTAGGAACCTCAACTGTTGTTGTTTATCTGCTTCTTAATCTCCTTTGCCCTTGTTCTTATGTTTAGCAACATCATTTACACTTGTTCTTGTGCTTAACCTCATTTGTCGTTGTTCTTGCGCTTTGCAACATAATTTGCCTTTGATCTTGTGCTTATGAACCTCATTTGCATTTGTTCTTGTGCTTAGGACCCTCATTTGCCCTTGTTTGTGTGCTTAACAACCTCAATTGGCGTTGTTTGTCTGCTTAACAATCTCTTTTAACCTTGATCTTGTGCTTGCGAACCTCATTTGGATTTGTTCTTGTGCTTAGGAACCTTATTTTCCCCTGTTTGTGTGCTTAATAACCTCAATTGGAGTTGTTTGTGTGCTTAACAACCTCTGTTGCCCCTGATTTTGATTTTATGAACCTCATTTGCATTTGTTCTTGTGCTTGGAAACTCATTTCCCCTTGTTCATGTGCTTAACACCCTCAATTTTCGTTGTTAATATGCTTCTTAACCACTTTTGCCCATGTTCTTGTGCTTAGCTACATTATTTACACTTGTCCTTGTGCTTAACATCCTCATTTGTCGTTGTTCTTGTGCTTTGCAATATAATTTACCCTTGATCTTGTTCTTATGAACCTCATTTGTATTTGTTCTTCTGCCTAGGAACCTCATTTGCCCTTGTTTGTGTGCTTAACAACCTCAACTGCCGTTGTTCGTGTGCTGAACAAAATCTTTTGCCCTTGGTCTTGTGCTTATGAACCTCAATTGTATTTGTTCTTGTGCTTAGCAACCTGATTTGCCCTTGTTCGTTTGCTTAACAACCTCAATTGTCGTTGTTCATATCCTTCTAAACCTCTTTTGCTGTTGTACTTATGCTTAGCAACATCATTTACACATGTTCTTGTGCTTAACAACCTCATTTGTCGTTGTTCTTGCGCTTTGCAACATAATTTGCCCTTGATCTTGTGCTTATCAACCTCGTTTTCATTTGTTCTTGTGCTTAGGAACCTCATTTGCCCTTGTTTGTGTGCTTAACAACCTCAATTACCATTGTTCTTGTGCTGAAGAACCTCTTTTTCCCTTGGTCCTGTGCTTATGAACCTCAATTGTCTTTGTTCTTGTGCTTAGGAACTTCATTTGCCCTTGTTTGTATACTTAACAACCTCAATTGTCGTTGTTCGTGTGCTTAACAACCTGTTTTAGCCTTGATCTTATGCTTATGAACCTCATTTGCATTTGTTCTTGTGCTTAGGAACCTCATTTGCCCTTGTTCGTGTGCTTAACAACCTCAACTGTTGTTGTTTATCTGCTTCTTAATCTCCTTTGCCCTTGTTCTTATGTTTAGCAACATCATTTACACTTGTTCTTGTGCTTAACCTCATTTGTCGTTGTTCTTGCGCTTTGCAACATAATTTGCCTTTGATCTTGTGCTTATGAACCTCATTTGCATTTGTTCTTGTGCTTAGGACCCTCATTTGCCCTTGTTTGTGTGCTTAACAACCTCAATTGGCGTTGTTTGTCTGCTTAACAATCTCTTTTAACCTTGATCTTGTGCTTGCGAACCTCATTTGGATTTGTTCTTGTGCTTAGGAACCTTATTTTCCCCTGTTTGTGTGCTTAATAACCTCAATTGGAGTTGTTTGTGTGCTTAACAACCTCTGTTGCCCCTGATTTTGATTTTATGAACCTCATTTGCATTTGTTCTTGTGCTTGGAAACTCATTTCCCCTTGTTCATGTGCTTAACACCCTCAATTTTCGTTGTTAATATGCTTCTTAACCACTTTTGCCCATGTTCTTGTGCTTAGCTACATTATTTACACTTGTCCTTGTGCTTAACATCCTCATTTGTCGTTGTTCTTGTGCTTTGCAATATAATTTACCCTTGATCTTGTTCTTATGAACCTCATTTGTATTTGTTCTTCTGCCTAGGAACCTCATTTGCCCTTGTTTGTGTGCTTAACAACCTCAACTGCCGTTGTTCGTGTGCTGAACAAAATCTTTTGCCCTTGGTCTTGTGCTTATGAACCTCAATTGTATTTGTTCTTGTGCTTAGCAACCTGATTTGCCCTTGTTCGTTTGCTTAACAACCTCAATTGTCGTTGTTCATATCCTTCTAAACCTCTTTTGCTGTTGTACTTATGCTTAGCAACATCATTTACACATGTTCTTGTGCTTAACAACCTCATTTGTCGTTGTTCTTGCGCTTTGCAACATAATTTGCCCTTGATCTTGTGCTTATCAACCTCGTTTTCATTTGTTCTTGTGCTTAGGAACCTCATTTGCCCTTGTTTGTGTGCTTAACAACCTCAATTACCATTGTTCTTGTGCTGAAGAACCTCTTTTTCCCTTGGTCCTGTGCTTATGAACCTCAATTGTCTTTGTTCTTGTGCTTAGGAACTTCATTTGCCCTTGTTTGTATACTTAACAACCTCAATTGTCGTTGTTCGTGTGCTTAACAACCTGTTTTAGCCTTGATCTTATGCTCATGAACCTCATTTGCATTTGTTCTTGTGCTTAGGAACCTCATTTGCCCTTGTTCGTGTGCTTAAGAACCTCAACTGTTGTTGTTTATCTGCTTCTTAATCTCCTTTGCCCTTGTTCTTATGTTTAGCAACATCATTTACACTTGTTCTTGTGCTTAACCTCATTTGTCGTTGTTCTTGCGCTTTGCAACATAATTTGCCTTTGATCTTGTGCTTATGAACCTCATTTGCATTTGTTCTTGTGCTTAGGACCCTCATTTGCCCTTGTTTGTGTGCTTAACAACCTCAATTGGCGTTGTTTGTCTGCTTAACAATCTCTTTTAACCTTGATCTTGTGCTTGCGAACCTCATTTGGATTTGTTCTTGTGCTTAGGAACCTTATTTTCCCCTGTTCGTGTGCTTAACAACCTCAATTGGAGTTGTTTGTGTGCTTAACAACCTCTGTTGCCCCTGATTTTGATTTTATGAACCTCATTTGCATTTGTTCTTGTGCTTGGAAACTCATTTCCCCTTGTTCATGTGCTTAACACCCTCAATTTTCGTTGTTAATATGCTTCTTAACCACTTTTGCCCATGTTCTTGTGCTTAGCTACATTATTTACACTTGTCCTTGTGCTTAACATCCTCATTTGTCGTTGTTCTTGTGCTTTGCAATATAATTTACCCTTGATCTTGTTCTTATGAACCTCATTTGTATTTGTTCTTCTGCCTAGGAACCTCATTTGCCCTTGTTTGTGTGCTTAACAACCTCAACTGCCGTTGTTCGTGTGCTGAACAAAATCTTTTGCCCTTGGTCTTGTGCTTATGAACCTCAATTGTATTTGTTCTTGTGCTTAGCAACCTGATTTGCCCTTGTTCGTTTGCTTAACAACCTCAATTGTCGTTGTTCATATCCTTCTAAACCTCTTTTGCTGTTGTACTTATGCTTAGCAACATCATTTACACATGTTCTTGTGCTTAACAACCTCATTTGTCGTTGTTCTTGCGCTTTGCAACATAATTTGCCCTTGATCTTGTGCTTATCAACCTCGTTTTCATTTGTTCTTGTGCTTAGGAACCTCATTTGCCCTTGTTTGTGTGCTTAACAACCTCAATTACCATTGTTCTTGTGCTGAAGAACCTCTTTTTCCCTTGGTCCTGTGCTTATGAACCTCAATTGTCTTTGTTCTTGTGCTTAGGAACTTCATTTGCCCTTGTTTGTATACTTAACAACCTCAATTGTCGTTGTTCGTGTGCTTAACAACCTGTTTTAGCCTTGATCTTATGCTCATGAACCTCATTTGCATTTGTTCTTGTGCTTAGGAACCTCATTTGCCCTTGTTCGTGTGCTTAACAACCTCAACTGTTGTTGTTTATCTGCTTCTTAACCTCTTTTGCCCTTGTTCTTACGTTTAGCAACATCATTTACACTTGTTCTTGTGCTTAACCTCATTTGTCGTTGTTCTTGCGCTTTGCAACATAATTTGCCTTTGATCTTGTGCTTATGAACCTCATTTGCATTTGTTCTTGTGCTTAGGACCCTCATTTGCCCTTGTTTGTGTGCTTAACAACCTCAATTGGCGTTGTTTGTCTGCTTAACAATATCTTTTAACCTTGATCTTGTGCTTGCGAACCTCATTTGGATTTGTTCTTGTGCTTAGGAACCTTATTTTCCCCTGTTTGTGTGCTTAATAACCTCAATTGGAGTTGTTTGTGTGCTTAACAACCTCTGTTGCCCCTGATTTTGATTTTATGAACCTCATTTGCATTTGTTCTTGTGCTTGGAAACTCATTTCCCCTTGTTCATGTGCTTAACACCCTCAATTTTCGTTGTTAATATGCTTCTTAACCACTTTTGCCCATGTTCTTGTGCTTAGCTACATTATTTACACTTGTCCTTGTGCTTAACATCCTCATTTGTCGTTGTTCTTGTGCTTTGCAATATAATTTACCCTTGATCTTGTTCTTATGAACCTCATTTGTATTTGTTCTTCTGCCTAGGAACCTCATTTGCCCTTGTTTGTGTGCTTAACAACCTCAACTGCCGTTGTTCGTGTGCTGAACAAAATCTTTTGCCCTTGGTCTTGTGCTTATGAACCTCAATTGTATTTGTTCTTGTGCTTAGCAACCTGATTTGCCCTTGTTCGTTTGCTTAACAACCTCAATTGTCGTTGTTCATATCCTTCTAAACCTCTTTTGCTGTTGTACTTATGCTTAGCAACATCATTTACACATGTTCTTGTGCTTAACAACCTCATTTGTCGTTGTTCTTGCGCTTTGCAACATAATTTGCCCTTGATCTTGTGCTTATCAACCTCGTTTTCATTTGTTCTTGTGCTTAGGAACCTCATTTGCCCTTGTTTGTGTGCTTAACAACCTCAATTACCATTGTTCTTGTGCTGAAGAACCTCTTTTTCCCTTGGTCCTGTGCTTATGAACCTCAATTGTCTTTGTTCTTGTGCTTAGGAACTTCATTTGCCCTTGTTTGTATACTTAACAACCTCAATTGTCGTTGTTCGTGTGCTTAACAACCTGTTTTAGCCTTGATCTTATGCTCATGAACCTCATTTGCATTTGTTCTTGTGCTTAGGAACCTCATTTGCCCTTGTTCGTGTGCTTAACAACCTCAACTGTTGTTGTTTATCTGCTTCTTAACCTCTTTTGCCCTTGTTCTTACGTTTAGCAACATCATTTACACTTGTTCTTGTGCTTAACCTCATTTGTCGTTGTTCTTGCGCTTTGCAACATAATTTGCCTTTGATCTTGTGCTTATGAACCTCATTTGCATTTGTTCTTGTGCTTAGGACCCTCATTTGCCCTTGTTTGTGTGCTTAACAACCTCAATTGGCGTTGTTTGTCTGCTTAACAATATCTTTTAACCTTGATCTTGTGCTTGCGAACCTCATTTGGATTTGTTCTTGTGCTTAGGAACCTTATTTTCCCCTGTTTGTGTGCTTAATAACCTCAATTGGAGTTGTTTGTGTGCTTAACAACCTCTGTTGCCCCTGATTTTGATTTTATGAACCTCATTTGCATTTGTTCTTGTGCTTGGAAACTCATTTCCCCTTGTTCATGTGCTTAACACCCTCAATTTTCGCTGTTAATATGCTTCTTAACCACTTTTGCCTATGTTCTTTTGCTTAGCTACATTATTTACACTTGTCCTTGTGCTTAACATCCTCATTTGTCGTTGTTCTTGTGCTTTGCAATATAATTTACCCTTGATCTTGTTCTTATGAACCTCATTTGTATTTGTTCTTCTGCCTAGGAACCTCATTTGCCCTTGTTTGTGTGCTTAACAACCTCAACTGCCGTTGTTCGTGTGCTGAACAAAATCTTTTGCCCTTGGTCTTGTGCTTATGAACCTCAATTGTATTTGTTCTTGTGCTTAGCAACCTGATTTGCCCTTGTTCGTTTGCTTAACAACCTCAATTGTCGTTGTTCATATCCTTCTAAACCTCTTTTGCTGTTGTACTTATGCTTAGCAACATCATTTACACATGTTCTTGTGCTTAACAACCTCATTTGTCGTTGTTCTTGCGCTTTGCAACATAATTTGCCCTTGATCTTGTGCTTATCAACCTCGTTTTCATTTGTTCTTGTGCTTAGGAACCTCATTTGCCCTTGTTTGTGTGCTTAACAACCTCAATTACCATTGTTCTTGTGCTGAAGAACCTCTTTTTCCCTTGGTCCTGTGCTTATGAACCTCAATTGTCTTTGTTCTTGTGCTTAGGAACTTCATTTGCCCTTGTTTGTATACTTAACAACCTCAATTGTCGTTGTTCGTGTGCTTAACAACCTGTTTTAGCCTTGATCTTATGCTCATGAACCTCATTTGCATTTGTTCTTGTGCTTAGGAACCTCATTTGCCCTTGTTCGTGTGCTTAACAACCTCAACTGTTGTTGTTTATCTGCTTCTTAACCTCTTTTGCCCTTGTTCTTACGTTTAGCAACATCATTTACACTTGTTCTTGTGCTTAACCTCATTTGTCGTTGTTCTTGCGCTTTGCAACATAATTTGCCTTTGATCTTGTGCTTATGAACCTCATTTGCATTTGTTCTTGTGCTTAGGACCCTCATTTGCCCTTGTTTGTGTGCTTAACAACCTCAATTGGCGTTGTTTGTCTGCTTAACAATATCTTTTAACCTTGATCTTGTGCTTGCGAACCTCATTTGGATTTGTTCTTGTGCTTAGGAACCTTATTTTCCCCTGTTTGTGTGCTTAATAACCTCAATTGGAGTTGTTTGTGTGCTTAACAACCTCTGTTGCCCCTGATTTTGATTTTATGAACCTCATTTGCATTTGTTCTTGTGCTTGGAAACTCATTTCCCCTTGTTCATGTGCTTAACACCCTCAATTTTCGCTGTTAATATGCTTCTTAACCACTTTTGCCTATGTTCTTTTGCTTAGCTACATTATTTACACTTGTCCTTGTGCTTAACATCCTCATTTGTCGTTGTTCTTGTGCTTTGCAATATAATTTACCCTTGATCTTGTTCTTATGAACCTCATTTGTATTTGTTCTTCTGCCTAGGAACCTCATTTGCCCTTGTTTGTGTGCTTAACAACCTCAACTGCCGTTGTTCGTGTGCTGAACAAAATCTTTTGCCCTTGGTCTTGTGCTTATGAACCTCAATTGTATTTGTTCTTGTGCTTAGCAACCTGATTTGCCCTTGTTCGTTTGCTTAACAACCTCAATTGTCGTTGTTCATATCCTTCTAAACCTCTTTTGCTGTTGTACTTATGCTTAGCAACATCATTTACACATGTTCTTGTGCTTAACAACCTCATTTGTCGTTGTTCTTGAGCTTTGCAACATAATTTGCCCTTGATCTTGTGCTTATCAACCTCGTTTTCATTTGTTCTTGTGCTTAGGAACCTCATTTGCCCTTGTTTGTGTGCTTAACAACCTCAATTACCATTGTTCTTGTGCTGAAGAACCTCTTTTTCCCTTGGTCCTGTGCTTATGAACCTCAATTGTCTTTGTTCTTGTGCTTAGGAACTTCATTTGCCCTTGTTTGTATACTTAACAACCTCAATTGTCGTTGTTCGTGTGCTTAACAACCTGTTTTAGCCTTGATCTTATGCTTATGAACCTCATTTGCATTTGTTCTTGTGCTTAGGAACCTCATTTGCCCTTGTTCGTGTGCTTAACAACCTCAACTGTTGTTGTTTATCTGCTTCTTAACCTCTTTTGCCCTTGTTCTTACGTTTAGCAACATCATTTACACTTGTTCTTGTGCTTAACCTCATTTGTCGTTGTTCTTGCGCTTTGCAACATAATTTGCCTTTGATCTTGTGCTTATGAACCTCATTTGCATTTGTTCTTGTGCTTAGGACCCTCATTTGCCCTTGTTTGTGTGCTTAACAACCTCAATTGGCGTTGTTTGTCTGCTTAACAATCTCTTTTAACCTTGATCTTGTGCTTGCGAACCTCATTTGGATTTGTTCTTGTGCTTAGGAACCTTATTTTCCCCTGTTTGTGTGCTTAATAACCTCAATTGGAGTTGTTTGTGTGCTTAACAACCTCTGTTGCCCCTGATTTTGATTTTATGAACCTCATTTGCATTTGTTCTTGTGCTTGGAAACTCATTTCCCCTTGTTCATGTGCTTAACACCCTCAATTTTCGTTGTTAATATGCTTCTTAACCACTTTTGCCCATGTTCTTGTGCTTAGCTACATTATTTACACTTGTCCTTGTGCTTAACATCCTCATTTGTCGTTGTTCTTGTGCTTTGCAATATAATTTACCCTTGATCTTGTTCTTATGAACCTCATTTGTATTTGTTCTTCTGCCTAGGAACCTCATTTGCCCTTGTTTGTGTGCTTAACAACCTCAACTGCCGTTGTTCGTGTGCTGAACAAAATCTTTTGCCCTTGGTCTTGTGCTTATGAACCTCAATTGTATTTGTTCTTGTGCTTAGCAACCTGATTTGCCCTTGTTCGTTTGCTTAACAACCTCAATTGTCGTTGTTCATATCCTTCTAAACCTCTTTTGCTGTTGTACTTATGCTTAGCAACATCATTTACACATGTTCTTGTGCTTAACAACCTCATTTGTCGTTGTTCTTGCGCTTTGCAACATAATTTGCCCTTGATCTTGTGCTTATCAACCTCGTTTTCATTTGTTCTTGTGCTTAGGAACCTCATTTGCCCTTGTTTGTGTGCTTAACAACCTCAATTACCATTGTTCTTGTGCTGAAGAACCTCTTTTTCCCTTGGTCCTGTGCTTATGAACCTCAATTGTCTTTGTTCTTGTGCTTAGGAACTTCATTTGCCCTTGTTTGTATACTTAACAACCTCAATTGTCGTTGTTCGTGTGCTTAACAACCTGTTTTAGCCTTGATCTTATGCTCATGAACCTCATTTGCATTTGTTCTTGTGCTTAGGAACCTCATTTGCCCTTGTTCGTGTGCTTAACAACCTCAACTGTTGTTGTTTATCTGCTTCTTAACCTCTTTTGCCCTTGTTCTTACGTTTAGCAACATCATTTACACTTGTTCTTGTGCTTAACCTCATTTGTCGTTGTTCTTGCGCTTTGCAACATAATTTGCCTTTGATCTTGTGCTTATGAACCTCATTTGCATTTGTTCTTGTGCTTAGGACCCTCATTTGCCCTTGTTTGTGTGCTTAACAACCTCAATTGGCGTTGTTTGTCTGCTTAACAATCTCTTTTAACCTTGATCTTGTGCTTGCGAACCTCATTTGGATTTGTTCTTGTGCTTAGGAACCTTATTTTCCCATGTTTGTGTGCTTAATAACCTCAATTGGAGTTGTTTGTGTGCTTAACAACCTCTGTTGCCCCTGATTTTGATTTTATGAACCTCATTTGCATTTGTTCTTGTGCTTGGAAACTCATTTCCCCTTGTTCATGTGCTTAACACCCTCAATTTTCGTTGTTAATATGCTTCTTAACCACTTTTGCCCATGTTCTTGTGCTTAGCTACATTATTTACACTTGTCCTTGTGCTTAACATCCTCATTTGTCGTTGTTCTTGTGCTTTGCAATATAATTTACCCTTGATCTTGTTCTTATGAACCTCATTTGTATTTGTTCTTCTGCCTAGGAACCTCATTTGCCCTTGTTTGTGTGCTTAACAACCTCAACTGCCGTTGTTCGTGTGCTGAACAAAATCTTTTGCCCTTGGTCTTGTGCTTATGAACCTCAATTGTATTTGTTCTTGTGCTTAGCAACCTGATTTGCCCTTGTTCGTTTGCTTAACAACCTCAATTGTCGTTGTTCATATCCTTCTAAACCTCTTTTGCTGTTGTACTTATGCTTAGCAACATCATTTACACATGTTCTTGTGCTTAACAACCTCATTTGTCGTTGTTCTTGCGCTTTGCAACATAATTTGCCCTTGATCTTGTGCTTATCAACCTCGTTTTCATTTGTTCTTGTGCTTAGGAACCTCATTTGCCCTTGTTTGTGTGCTTAACAACCTCAATTACCATTGTTCTTGTGCTGAAGAACCTCTTTTTCCCTTGGTCCTGTGCTTATGAACCTCAATTGTCTTTGTTCTTGTGCTTAGGAACTTCATTTGCCCTTGTTTGTATACTTAACAACCTCAATTGTCGTTGTTCGTGTGCTTAACAACCTGTTTTAGCCTTGATCTTATGCTCATGAACCTCATTTGCATTTGTTCTTGTGCTTAGGAACCTCATTTGCCCTTGTTCGTGTGCTTAACAACCTCAACTGTTGTTGTTTATCTGCTTCTTAACCTCTTTTGCCCTTGTTCTTACGTTTAGCAACATCATTTACACTTGTTCTTGTGCTTAACCTCATTTGTCGTTGTTCTTGCGCTTTGCAACATAATTTGCCTTTGATCTTGTGCTTATGAACCTCATTTGCATTTGTTCTTTTGCTTAGGACCCTCATTTGTCCTTGTTTGTGTGCTTAACAACCTCAATTGGCGTTGTTTGTCTGCTTAACAATCTCTTTTAACCTTGATCTTGTGCTTGCGAACCTCATTTGGATTTGTTCTTGTGCTTAGGAACCTTATTTTCCCCTGTTTGTGTGCTTAATAACCTCAATTGGAGTTGTTTGTGTGCTTAACAACCTATGTTGCCCCTGATTTTGATTTTATGAACCTCATTTGCATTTGTTCTTGTGCTTGGAAACTCATTTCCCCTTGTTCATGTGCTTAACACCCTCAATTTTCGTTGTTAATATGCTTCTTAACCACTTTTGCCCATGTTCTTGTGCTTAGCTACATTATTTACATTTGTCCTTGTGCTTAACATCCTCATTTGTCGTTGTTCTTGTGCTTTGCAATATAATTTACCCTTGACCTTGTTCTTATGAACCTCATTTGTATTTGTTCTTCTGCCTAGGAACCTCATTTGCCCTTGTTTGTGTGCTTAACAACCTCAACTGCCGTTGTTCGTGTGCTGAACAAAATCTTTTGCCCTTGGTCTTGTGCTTATGAATCTCAATTGTATTTGTTCTTGTGCTTAGCAACCTGATTTGCCCTTGTTCGTTTGCTTAACAACCTCAATTGTCGTTGTTCATATCCTTCTAAACCTCTTTTGCTGTTGTACTTATGCTTAGCAACGTCATTTACACATGTTCTTGTGCTTAACAACCTCATTTGTCGTTGTTCTTGCGCTTTGCAACATAATTTGCCCTTGATCTTGTGCTTATCAACCTCGTTTTCATTTGTTCTTGTGCTTAGGAACCTCATTTGCCCTTGTTTGTGTGCTTAACAACCTCAATTACCATTGTTCTTGTGCTGAAGAACCTCTTTTTCCCTTGGTCCTGTGCTTATGAACCTCAATTGTCTTTGTTCTTGTGCTTAGGAACTTCATTTGCCCTTGTTTGTATACTTGACAACCTCAATTGTCGTTGTTCGTGTGCTTAACAACCTGTTTTAGCCTTGATCTTATGCTTATGAACCTCATTTGCATTCGTTCTTGTGCTTAGGAACCTCATTTGCCCTTGTTCGTGTGCTTAACAACCTCAATTGTTGTTGTTTATCTGCTTCTTAACCTCCTTTGCCCTTGTTCTTACGTTTAGCAACATCATTTACACTTGTTCTTGTGCTTAACCTCATTTGTCGTTGTTCTTGTGCTTTGCAACATAATTTGCCTTTGATCTTGTGCTTATGAACCTCATTTGCATTTGTTCTTGTGCTTAGGACCCTCATTTGCCCTTGTTTGTGTGCTTAACAACCTCAATTGGCGTTGTTTGTCTGCTTAACAATCTCTTTTAACCTTGATCTTGTGCTTGCGAACCTCATTTGGATTTGTTCTTGTGCTTAGGAACTTTATTTTCCCCTGTTTGTGTGCTTAATAACCTCAATTGGAGTTGTTTGTGTGCATAGCAACCTCTGTTGCCCCTGATTTTGATTTTATGAACCCCGTTTGCATTTGTTCTTGTGCTTGGAAACTCATTTCCCCTTTTTCATGTGCTTAACACCCTCAATTTTCGTTGTTAATATGCTTCTTAACCACTTTTGCCCATGTTCTTGTGCTTAGCTACATTATTTACACTTGGCCTTGTGCTTAACATCCTCATTTGTCGTTGTTCTTGTGCTTTGCAATATAATTTACCCTTGATCTTGTTCTTATGAACCTCATTTGTATTTGTTCTTCTGCCTAGGAACCTCATTTGCCCTTGTTTGTGTGCTTAACAACCTCAACTGCCGTTGTTCGTGTGCTGAACAAAATCTTTTGCCCTTGGTCTTGTGCTTATGAACCTCAATTGTATTTGTTCTTGTGCTTAGCAACCTGATTTGCCCTTGTTCGTTTGCTTAACAACCTCAATTGTCGTTGTTCATATCCTTCTAAACCTCTTTTGCTGTTGTACTTATGCTTAGCAACATCATTTACACATGTTCTTGTGCTTAACAACCTCATTTGTCGTTGTTCTTGCAATTTGCAACATAATTTGCCCTTGATCTTGTGCTTATCAACCTCGTTTTCATTTGTTCTTGTGCTTAGGAACCTCATTTGCCCTTGTTTGTGTGCTTAACAACCTCAATTACCATTGTTCTTGTGCTGAAGAACCTCTTTTTCCCTTGGTCCTGTGCTTATGAACCTCAATTGTCTTTGTTCTTGTGCTTAGGAACTTCATTTGCCCTTGTTTGTATACTTAACAACCTCAATTGTCGTTGTTCGTGTGCTTAACAACCTGTTTTAGCCTTGATCTTATGCTTATGAACCTCATTTGCATTTGTTCTTGTGCTTAGGAACCTCATTTGCCCTTGTTCGTGTGCTTAACAACCTCAATTGTTGTTGTTTATCTGCTTCTTAACCTCTTTTGCCCTTGTTCTTATGTTTAGCAACATCATTTACACTTGTTCTTGTGCTTAACCTCATTTGTCGTTGTTCTTGTGCTTTGCAACATAATTTGCCTTTGATCTTGTGCTTATGAACCTCATTTGCATTTGTTCTTGTGCTTAGGACCCTCATTTGCCCTTGTTTGTGTGCTTAACAACCTCAATTGGCGTTGTTTGTCTGCTTAACAATCTCTTTTAACCTTGATCTTGTACTTGCGAACCTCATTTGGATTTGTTCTTGTGCTTAGGAACCTTATTTTCCCCTGTTTGTGTGCTTAATAACCTCAATTGGAGTTGTTTGTGTGCTTAACAACCTCTGTTGCCCCTGATTTTGATTTTATGAACCTCATTTGCATTTGTTCTTGTGCTTGGAAACTCATTTCCCCTTGTTCATGTGCTTAACACCCTCAATTTTCGTTGTTAATATGCTTCTTAACCACTTTTGCCCATGTTCTTGTGCTTAGCTACATTATTTACACTTGTCCTTGTGCTTAACATCCTCATTTGTCGTTGTTCTTGTGCTTTGCAATATAATTTACCCTTGATCTTGTTCTTATGAACCTCATTTGTATTTGTTCTTCTGCCTAGGAACCTCATTTGCCCTTGTTTGTGTGCTTAACAACCTCAACTGCCGTTGTTCGTGTGCTGAACAAAATCTTTTGCCCTTGGTCTTGTGCTTATGAACCTCAATTGTATTTGTTCTTGTGCTTAGCAACCTGATTTGCCCTTGTTCGTTTGCTTAACAACCTCAATTGTCGTTGTTCATATCCTTCTAAACCTCTTTTGCTGTTGTACTTATGCTTAGCAACATCATTTACACATGTTCTTGTGCTTAACAAACTCATTTGTCGTTGTTCTTGCGCTTTGCAACATAATTTGCCCTTGATCTTGTGCTTATCAACCTCGTTTTCATTTGTTCTTGTGCTTAGGAACTTCATTTGCCCTTGTTTGTGTGCTTAACAACCTCAATTACCATTGTTCTTGTGCTGAAGAACCTCTTTTTCCCTTGGTCCTGTGCTTATGAACCTCAATTGTCTTTGTTCTTGTGCTTAGGAACTTCATTTGCCCTTGTTTGTATACTTAACAACCTCAATTGTCGTTGTTCGTGTGCTTAACAACCTGTTTTAGCCTTGATCTTATGCTTATGAACCTCATTTGCATTTGTTCTTGTGCTTAGGAACCTCATTTGCCCTTGTTCGTGTGCTTAACAACCTCAATTGTTGTTGTTTATCTGCTTCTTAACCTCTTTTGCCCTTGTTCTGATGTTTAGCAACATCATTTACACTTGTTCTTGTGCTTAACCTCATTTGTCGTTGTTCTTGCGCTTTGCAACATAATTTGCCTTTGATCTTGTGCTTATGAACCTCATTTGCATTTGTTCTTGTGCTTAGGACCCTCATTTGCCCTTGTTTGTGTGCTTAACAACCTCAATTGGCGTTGTTTGTCTGCTTAACAATCTCTTTTAACCTTGATCTTGTGCTTGCGAACCTCATTTGGATTTGTTCTTGTGCTTAGGAACCTTATTTTCCCCTGTTTGTGTGCTTAATAACCTCAATTGGAGTTGTTTGTATGCTTAACAACCTCTGTTGCCCCTGATTTTGATTTTATGAACCTCATTTGCATTTGTTCTTGTGCTTGGAAACTCATTTCCCCTTGTTCATGTGCTTAACACCCTCAATTTTCGTTGTTAATATGCTTCTTAACCACTTTTGCCCATGTTCTTGTGCTTAGCTACATTATTTACACTTGTCCTTGTGCTTAACATCCTCATTTGTCGTTGTTCTTGTGCTTTGCAATATAATTTACCCTTGATATTGTTCTTATGAACCTCATTTGTATTTGTTCTTCTGCCTAGGAACCTCATTTGCCCTTGTTTGTGTGCTTAACAACCTCAACTGCCGTTGTTCGTGTGCTGAACAAAATCTTTTGCCCTTGGTCTTGTGCTTATGAACCTCAATTGTATTTGTTCTTGTGCTTAGCAACCTGATTTGCCCTTGTTCGTTTGCTTAACAACCTCAATTGTCGTTGTTCATATCCTTCTAAACCTCTTTTGCTGTTGTACTTATGCTTAGCAACATCATTTACACATGTTCTTGTGCTTAACAACCTCATTTGTCGTTGTTCTTGCGCTTTGCAACATAATTTGCCCTTGATCTTGTGCTTATCAACCTCGTTTTCATTTGTTCTTGTGCTTAGGAACCTCATTTGCCCTTGTTTGTGTGCTTAACAACCTCAATTACCATTGTTCTTCTGCTGAAGAACCTCTTTTTCCCTTGGTCCTGTGCTTATGAACCTCAAGTGTCTTTGTTCTTGTGCTTAGGAACTTCATTTGCCCTTGTTTGTATACTTAACAACCTCAATTGTCGTTGTTCGTGTGCTTAACAACCTGTTTTAGCCTTGATCTTATGCTTATGAACCTCATTTGCATTTGTTCTTGTGCTTAGGAACCTCATTTGCCCTTGTTCGTGTGCTTAACAACCTCAACTGTTGTTGTTTATCTGCTTCTTAACCTCTTTTGCCCCTGTTCTTATGTTTAGCAACATCATTTACACTTGTTCTTGTGCTTAACCTCATTTGTCGTTGTTCTTGCGCTTTGCAACATAATTTGCCTTTGATCTTGTGCTTATGAACCTCATTTGCATTTGTTCTTGTGCTTAGGACCCTCATTTGCCCTTGTTTGTGTGCTTAACAACCTCAATTGGCGTTGTTTGTCTGCTTAACAATCTCTTTTAACCTTGATCTTGTGCTTGCGAACCTCATTTGGATTTGTTCTTGTGCTTAGGAACCTTATTTTCCCTTGTTTGTGTGCTTAATAACCTCAATTGGAGTTGTTTGTGTGCTTAACAACCTCTGTTGCCCCTGATTTTGATTTTATGAACCCCATTTGCATTTGTTCTTTTGCTTGGAAACTCATTTCCCCTTGTTCATGTGCTTAACACCCTCAATTTTCGTTGTTAATATGCTTCTTAACCACTTTTGCCCATGTTCTTGTGCTTAGCTACATTATTTACACTTGTCCTTGTGCTTAACATCCTCATTTGTCGTTGTTCTTGTGCTTTGCAATATAATTTACCCTTGATCTTGTTCTTATGAACCTCATTTGTATTTGTTCTTCTGCCTAGGAACTTCATTTGCCCTTGTTTGTGTGCTTAACAACCTCAACTGCCGTTGTTCGTGTGCTGAACAAAATCTTTTGCCCTTGGTCTTGTGCTTATGAACCTCAATTGTATTTGTTCTTGTGCTTAGCAACCTGATTTGCCCTTGTTCGTTTGCTTAACAACCTCAATTGTCGTTGTTCATATCCTTCTAAACCCCTTTTGCTGTTGTACTTATGCTTAGCAATGTCATTTACACATGTTCTTGTACTTAACAACCTCATTTGTCGTTGTTCTTGCGCTTTGCAACATAATTTGCCCTTGATCTTGTGCTTATCAACCTCGTTTTCATTTGTTCTTGTGCTTAGGAACCTCATTTGCCCTTGTTTGTGTGCTTAACAACCTCAATTACCATTGTTCTTCTGCTGAAGAACCTCTTTTTCCCTTGGTCCTGTGCTTATGAACCTCAATTGTCTTTGTTCTTGTGCTTAGGAACTTCATTTGCCCTTGTTTGTATACTTAACAACCTCAATTGTCGTTGTTCGTGTGCTTAACAACCTGTTTTAGCCTTGATCTTATGCTTATGAACCTCATTTGCATTTGTTCTTGTGCTTAGGAACCTCATTTGCCCTTGTTCGTGTGCTTAACAACCTCAACTGTTGTTGTTTATCTGCTTCTTAACCTCTTTTGCCCTTGTTCTTACGTTTAGCAACATCATTTACACTTGTTCTTGTGCTTAACCTCATTTGTCGTTGTTCTTGCGCTTTGCAACATAATTTGCCTTTGATCTTGTGCTTATGAACCTCATTTGCATTTGTTCTTGTGCTTAGGACCCTCATTTGCCCTTGTTTGTGTGCTTAACAACCTCAATTGGCGTTGTTTGTCTGCTTAACAATCTCTTTTAACCTTGATCTTGTGCTTGCGAACCTCATTTGGATTTGTTCTTGTGCTTAGGAACCTTATTTTCCCATGTTTGTGTGCTTAATAACGTCAATTGGAGTTGTTTGTGTGCTTAACAACCTCTGTTGCCCCTGATTTTGATTTTATGAACCCCATTTGCATTTGTTCTTTTGCTTGGAAACTCATTTCCCCTTGTTCATGTGCTTAACACCCTCAATTTTCGTTGTTAATATGCTTCTTAACCACTTTTGCCCATGTTCTTGTGCTTAGCTACATTATTTACACTTGTCCTTGTGCTTAACATCCTCATTTGTCGTTGTTCTTGTGCTTTGCAATATAATTTACCCTTGATCTTGTTCTTATGAACCTCATTTGTATTTGTTCTTCTGCCTAGGAACTTCATTTGCCCTTGTTTGTGTGCTTAACAACCTCAACTGCCGTTGTTCGTGTGCTGAACAAAATCTTTTGCCCTTGGTCTTGTGCTTATGAACCTCAATTGTATTTGTTCTTGTGCTTAGCAACCTGATTTGCCCTTGTTCGTTTGCTTAACAACCTTAATTGTCGTTGTTCATATCCTTCTAAACCCCTTTTGCTGTTGTACTTATGCTTAGCAATGTCATTTACACATGTTCTTGTACTTAACAACCTCATTTGTCGTTGTTCTTGCGCTTTGCAACATAATTTGCCCTTGATCTTGTGCTTATCAACCTCGTTTTCATTTGTTCTTGTGCTTAGGAACCTCATTTGCCCTTGTTTGTGTGCTTAACAACCTCAATTACCATTGTTCTTGTGCTGAAGAACCTCTTTTTCCCTTGGTCCTGTGCTTATGAACCTCAATTGTCTTTGTTCTTGTGCTTAGGAACTTCATTTGCCCTTGTTTGTATACTTAACAACCTCAATTGTCGTTGTTCGTGTGCTTAACAACCTGTTTTAGCCTTGATCTTATGCTTATGAACCTCATTTGCATTTGTTCTTGTGCTTAGGAACCTCATTTGCCCTTGTTCGTGTGCTTAACAACCTCAACTGTTGTTGTTTATCTGCTTCTTAACCTCTTTTGCCCTTGTTCTTACGTTTAGCAACATCATTTACACTTGTTCTTGTGCTTAACCTCATTTGTCGTTGTTCTTGCGCTTTGCAACATAATTTGCCTTTGATCTTGTGCTTATGAACCTCATTTGCATTTGTTCTTGTGCTTAGGACCCTCATTTGCCCTTGTTTGTGTGCTTAACAACCTCAATTGGCGTTGTTTGTCTGCTTAACAATCTCTTTTAACCTTGATCTTGTGCTTGCGAACCTCATTTGGATTTGTTCTTGTGCTTAGGAACCTTATTTTCCCATGTTTGTGTGCTTAATAACGTCAATTGGAGTTGTTTGTGTGCTTAACAACCTCTGTTGCCCCTGATTTTGATTTTATGAACCCCATTTGCATTTGTTCTTTTGCTTGGAAACTCATTTCCCCTTGTTCATGTGCTTAACACCCTCAATTTTCGTTGTTAATATGCTTCTTAACCACTTTTGCCCATGTTCTTGTGCTTAGCTACATTATTTACACTTGTCCTTGTGCTTAACATCCTCATTTGTCGTTGTTCTTGTGCTTTGCAATATAATTTACCCTTGATCTTGTTCTTATGAACCTCATTTGTATTTGTTCTTCTGCCTAGGAACTTCATTTGCCCTTGTTTGTGTGCTTAACAACCTCAACTGCCGTTGTTCGTGTGCTGAACAAAATCTTTTGCCCTTGGTCTTGTGCTTATGAACCTCAATTGTATTTGTTCTTGTGCTTAGCAACCTGATTTGCCCTTGTTCGTTTGCTTAACAACCTCAATTGTCGTTGTTCATATCCTTCTAAACCCCTTTTGCTGTTGTACTTATGCTTAGCAATGTCATTTACACATGTTCTTGTACTTAACAACCTCATTTGTCGTTGTTCTTGCGCTTTGCAACATAATTTGCCCTTGATCTTGTGCTTATCAACCTCGTTTTCATTTGTTCTTGTGCTTAGGAACCTCATTTGCCCTTGTTTGTGTGCTTAACAACCTCAATTACCATTGTTCTTGTGCTGAAGAACCTCTTTTTCCCTTGGTCCTGTGCTTATGAACCTCAATTGTCTTTGTTCTTGTGCTTAGGAACTTCATTTGCCCTTGTTTGTATACTTAACAACCTCAATTGTCGTTGTTCGTGTGCTTAACAACCTGTTTTAGCCTTGATCTTATGCTTATGAACCTCATTTGCATTTGTTCTTGTGCTTAGGAACCTCATTTGCCCTTGTTCGTGTGCTTAACAACCTCAACTGTTGTTGTTTATCTGCTTCTTAACCTCTTTTGCCCTTGTTCTTACGTTTAGCAACATCATTTACACTTGTTCTTGTGCTTAACCTCATTTGTCGTTGTTCTTGCGCTTTGCAACATAATTTGCCTTTGATCTTGTGCTTATGAACCTCATTTGCATTTGTTCTTGTGCTTAGGACCCTCATTTGCCCTTGTTTGTGTGCTTAACAACCTCAATTGGCGTTGTTTGTCTGCTTAACAATCTCTTTTAACCTTGATCTTGTGCTTGCGAACCTCATTTGGATTTGTTCTTGTGCTTAGGAACCTTATTTTCCCATGTTTGTGTGCTTAATAACGTCAATTGGAGTTGTTTGTGTGCTTAACAACCTCTGTTGCCCCTGATTTTGATTTTATGAACCCCATTTGCATTTGTTCTTTTGCTTGGAAACTCATTTCCCCTTGTTCATGTGCTTAACACCCTCAATTTTCGTTGTTAATATGCTTCTTAACCACTTTTGCCCATGTTCTTGTGCTTAGCTACATTATTTACACTTGTCCTTGTGCTTAACATCCTCATTTGTCGTTGTTCTTGTGCTTTGCAATATAATTTACCCTTGATCTTGTTCTTATGAACCTCATTTGTATTTGTTCTTCTGCCTAGGAACTTCATTTGCCCTTGTTTGTGTGCTTAACAACCTCAACTGCCGTTGTTCGTGTGCTGAACAAAATCTTTTGCCCTTGGTCTTGTGCTTATGAACCTCAATTGTATTTGTTCTTGTGCTTAGCAACCTGATTTGCCCTTGTTCGTTTGCTTAACAACCTTAATTGTCGTTGTTCATATCCTTCTAAACCCCTTTTGCTGTTGTACTTATGCTTAGCAATGTCATTTACACATGTTCTTGTACTTAACAACCTCATTTGTCGTTGTTCTTGCGCTTTGCAACATAATTTGCCCTTGATCTTGTGCTTATCAACCTCGTTTTCATTTGTTCTTGTGCTTAGGAACCTCATTTGCCCTTGTTTGTGTGCTTAACAACCTCAATTACCATTGTTCTTGTGCTGAAGAACCTCTTTTTCCCTTGGTCCTGTGCTTATGAACCTCAATTGTCTTTGTTCTTGTGCTTAGGAACTTCATTTGCCCTTGTTTGTATACTTAACAACCTCAATTGTCGTTGTTCGTGTGCTTAACAACCTGTTTTAGCCTTGATCTTATGCTTATGAACCTCATTTGCATTTGTTCTTGTGCTTAGGAACCTCATTTGCCCTTGTTCGTGTGCTTAACAACCTCAACTGTTGTTGTTTATCTGCTTCTTAACCTCTTTTGCCCTTGTTCTTACGTTTAGCAACATCATTTACACTTGTTCTTGTGCTTAACCTCATTTGTCGTTGTTCTTGCGCTTTGCAACATAATTTGCCTTTGATCTTGTGCTTATGAACCTCATTTGCATTTGTTCTTGTGCTTAGGACCCTCATTTGCCCTTGTTTGTGTGCTTAACAACCTCAATTGGCGTTGTTTGTCTGCTTAACAATCTCTTTTAACCTTGATCTTGTGCTTGCGAACCTCATTTGGATTTGTTCTTGTGCTTAGGAACCTTATTTTCCCATGTTTGTGTGCTTAATAACGTCAATTGGAGTTGTTTGTGTGCTTAACAACCTCTGTTGCCCCTGATTTTGATTTTATGAACCCCATTTGCATTTGTTCTTTTGCTTGGAAACTCATTTCCCCTTGTTCATGTGCTTAACACCCTCAATTTTCGTTGTTAATATGCTTCTTAACCACTTTTGCCCATGTTCTTGTGCTTAGCTACATTATTTACACTTGTCCTTGTGCTTAACATCCTCATTTGTCGTTGTTCTTGTGCTTTGCAATATAATTTACCCTTGATCTTGTTCTTATGAACCTCATTTGTATTTGTTCTTCTGCCTAGGAACTTCATTTGCCCTTGTTTGTGTGCTTAACAACCTCAACTGCCGTTGTTCGTGTGCTGAACAAAATCTTTTGCCCTTGGTCTTGTGCTTATGAACCTCAATTGTATTTGTTCTTGTGCTTAGCAACCTGATTTGCCCTTGTTCGTTTGCTTAACAACCTCAATTGTCGTTGTTCATATCCTTCTAAACCCCTTTTGCTGTTGTACTTATGCTTAGCAATGTCATTTACACATGTTCTTGTACTTAACAACCTCATTTGTCGTTGTTCTTGCGCTTTGCAACATAATTTGCCCTTGATCTTGTGCTTATCAACCTCGTTTTCATTTGTTCTTGTGCTTAGGAACCTCATTTGCCCTTGTTTGTGTGCTTAACAACCTCAATTACCATTGTTCTTCTGCTGAAGAACCTCTTTTTCCCTTGGTCCTGTGCTTATGAACCTCAATTGTCTTTGTTCTTGTGCTTAGGAACTTCATTTGCCCTTGTTTGTATACTTAACAACCTCAATTGTCGTTGTTCGTGTGCTTAACAACCTGTTTTAGCCTTGATCTTATGCTTATGAACCTCATTTGCATTTGTTCTTGTGCTTAGGAACCTCATTTGCCCTTGTTCGTGTGCTTAACAACCTCAACTGTTGTTGTTTATCTGCTTCTTAACCTCTTTTGCCCTTGTTCTTACGTTTAGCAACATCATTTACACTTGTTCTTGTGCTTAACCTCATTTGTCGTTGTTCTTGCGCTTTGCAACATAATTTGCCTTTGATCTTGTGCTTATGAACCTCATTTGCATTTGTTCTTGTGCTTAGGACCCTCATTTGCCCTTGTTTGTGTGCTTAACAACCTCAATTGGCGTTGTTTGTCTGCTTAACAATCTCTTTTAACCTTGATCTTGTGCTTGCGAACCTCATTTGGATTTGTTCTTGTGCTTAGGAACCTTATTTTCCCATGTTTGTGTGCTTAATAACGTCAATTGGAGTTGTTTGTGTGCTTAACAACCTCTGTTGCCCCTGATTTTGATTTTATGAACCCCATTTGCATTTGTTCTTTTGCTTGGAAACTCATTTCCCCTTGTTCATGTGCTTAACACCCTCAATTTTCGTTGTTAATATGCTTCTTAACCACTTTTGCCCATGTTCTTGTGCTTAGCTACATTATTTACACTTGTCCTTGTGCTTAACATCCTCATTTGTCGTTGTTCTTGTGCTTTGCAATATAATTTACCCTTGATCTTGTTCTTATGAACCTCATTTGTATTTGTTCTTCTGCCTAGGAACTTCATTTGCCCTTGTTTGTGTGCTTAACAACCTCAACTGCCGTTGTTCGTGTGCTGAACAAAATCTTTTGCCCTTGGTCTTGTGCTTATGAACCTCAATTGTATTTGTTCTTGTGCTTAGCAACCTGATTTGCCCTTGTTCGTTTGCTTAACAACCTTAATTGTCGTTGTTCATATCCTTCTAAACCCCTTTTGCTGTTGTACTTATGCTTAGCAATGTCATTTACACATGTTCTTGTACTTAACAACCTCATTTGTCGTTGTTCTTGCGCTTTGCAACATAATTTGCCCTTGATCTTGTGCTTATCAACCTCGTTTTCATTTGTTCTTGTGCTTAGGAACCTCATTTGCCCTTGTTTGTGTGCTTAACAACCTCAATTACCATTGTTCTTGTGCTGAAGAACCTCTTTTTCCCTTGGTCCTGTGCTTATGAACCTCAATTGTCTTTGTTCTTGTGCTTAGGAACTTCATTTGCCCTTGTTTGTATACTTAACAACCTCAATTGTCGTTGTTCGTGTGCTTAACAACCTGTTTTAGCCTTGATCTTATGCTTATGAACCTCATTTGCATTTGTTCTTGTGCTTAGGAACCTCATTTGCCCTTGTTCGTGTGCTTAACAACCTCAACTGTTGTTGTTTATCTGCTTCTTAACCTCTTTTGCCCTTGTTCTTACGTTTAGCAACATCATTTACACTTGTTCTTGTGCTTAACCTCATTTGTCGTTGTTCTTGCGCTTTGCAACATAATTTGCCTTTGATCTTGTGCTTATGAACCTCATTTGCATTTGTTCTTGTGCTTAGGACCCTCATTTGCCCTTGTTTGTGTGCTTAACAACCTCAATTGGCGTTGTTTGTCTGCTTAACAATCTCTTTTAACCTTGATCTTGTGCTTGCGAACCTCATTTGGATTTGTTCTTGTGCTTAGGAACCTTATTTTCCCATGTTTGTGTGCTTAATAACGTCAATTGGAGTTGTTTGTGTGCTTAACAACCTCTGTTGCCCCTGATTTTGATTTTATGAACCCCATTTGCATTTGTTCTTTTGCTTGGAAACTCATTTCCCCTTGTTCATGTGCTTAACACCCTCAATTTTCGTTGTTAATATGCTTCTTAACCACTTTTGCCCATGTTCTTGTGCTTAGCTACATTATTTACACTTGTCCTTGTGCTTAACATCCTCATTTGTCGTTGTTCTTGTGCTTTGCAATATAATTTACCCTTGATCTTGTTCTTATGAACCTCATTTGTATTTGTTCTTCTGCCTAGGAACTTCATTTGCCCTTGTTTGTGTGCTTAACAACCTCAACTGCCGTTGTTCGTGTGCTGAACAAAATCTTTTGCCCTTGGTCTTGTGCTTATGAACCTCAATTGTATTTGTTCTTGTGCTTAGCAACCTGATTTGCCCTTGTTCGTTTGCTTAACAACCTTAATTGTCGTTGTTCATATCCTTCTAAACCCCTTTTGCTGTTGTACTTATGCTTAGCAATGTCATTTACACATGTTCTTGTACTTAACAACCTCATTTGTCGTTGTTCTTGCGCTTTGCAACATAATTTGCCCTTGATCTTGTGCTTATCAACCTCGTTTTCATTTGTTCTTGTGCTTAGGAACCTCATTTGCCCTTGTTTGTGTGCTTAACAACCTCAATTACCATTGTTCTTGTGCTGAAGAACCTCTTTTTCCCTTGGTCCTGTGCTTATGAACCTCAATTGTCTTTGTTCTTGTGCTTAGGAACTTCATTTGCCCTTGTTTGTATACTTAACAACCTCAATTGTCGTTGTTCGTGTGCTTAACAACCTGTTTTAGCCTTGATCTTATGCTTATGAACCTCATTTGCATTTGTTCTTGTGCTTAGGAACCTCATTTGCCCTTGTTCGTGTGCTTAACAACCTCAACTGTTGTTGTTTATCTGCTTCTTAACCTCTTTTGCCCTTGTTCTTACGTTTAGCAACATCATTTACACTTGTTCTTGTGCTTAACCTCATTTGTCGTTGTTCTTGCGCTTTGCAACATAATTTGCCTTTGATCTTGTGCTTATGAACCTCATTTGCATTTGTTCTTGTGCTTAGGACCCTCATTTGCCCTTGTTTGTGTGCTTAACAACCTCAATTGGCGTTGTTTGTCTGCTTAACAATCTCTTTTAACCTTGATCTTGTGCTTGCGAACCTCATTTGGATTTGTTCTTGTGCTTAGGAACCTTATTTTCCCATGTTTGTGTGCTTAATAACGTCAATTGGAGTTGTTTGTGTGCTTAACAACCTCTGTTGCCCCTGATTTTGATTTTATGAACCCCATTTGCATTTGTTCTTTTGCTTGGAAACTCATTTCCCCTTGTTCATGTGCTTAACACCCTCAATTTTCGTTGTTAATATGCTTCTTAACCACTTTTGCCCATGTTCTTGTGCTTAGCTACATTATTTACACTTGTCCTTGTGCTTAACATCCTCATTTGTCGTTGTTCTTGTGCTTTGCAATATAATTTACCCTTGATCTTGTTCTTATGAACCTCATTTGTATTTGTTCTTCTGCCTAGGAACTTCATTTGCCCTTGTTTGTGTGCTTAACAACCTCAACTGCCGTTGTTCGTGTGCTGAACAAAATCTTTTGCCCTTGGTCTTGTGCTTATGAACCTCAATTGTATTTGTTCTTGTGCTTAGCAACCTGATTTGCCCTTGTTCGTTTGCTTAACAACCTCAATTGTCATTGTTCATATCCTTCTAAACCTCTTTTGCTGTTGTACTTATGCTTAGCAACATCATTTACACATGTTCTTGTGCTTAACAACCTCATTTGTCGTTGTTCTTGCGCTTTGCAACATAAATTGCCCTTGATCTTGTGCTTATCAACCTCGTTTTCATTTGTTCTTGTGCTTAGGAACCTCATTTGCCCTTGTTTGTGTGCTTAACAACCTCAATTACCATTGTTCTTGTGCTGAAGAACCTCCTTTTCCCTTGGTCCTGTGCTTATGAACCTCAATTGTCTTTGTTCTTGTGCTTAGGAACTTCATTTGCCCTTGTTTGTATACTTAACAACCTCAATTGTCGTTGTTCGTGTGCTTAACAACCTGTTTTAGCCTTGATCTTATGCTCATGAACCTCATTTGCATTTGTTCTTGTGCTTAGGAACCTCATTTGCCCTTGTTCGTGTGCTTAACAACCTCAACTGTTGTTGTTTATCTGCTTCTTAACCTCTTTTGCCCTTGTTCTTACGTTTAGCAACATCATTTACACTTGTTCTTGTGCTTAACCTCATTTGTCGTTGTTCTTGCGCTTTGCAACATAATTTGCCTTTGATCTTGTGCTTATGAACCTCATTTGCATTTGTTCTTGTGCTTAGGACCCTCATTTGCCCTTGTTTGTGTGCTTAACAACCTCAATTGGCGTTGTTTGTCTGCTTAACAATCTCTTTTAACCTTGATCTTGTGCTTGCGAACCTCATTTGGATTTGTTCTTGTACTTAGGAACCTTATTTTCCCTTGTTTGTGTGCTTAATAACCTCAATTGGAGTTGTTTGTGTGCTTAACAACCTCTGTTGCCCCTGATTTTGATTTTATGAACCCCATTTGCATTTGTTCTTTTGCTTGGAAACTCATTTCCCCTTGTTCATGTGCTTAACACCCTCAATTTCCGTTGTTAATATGCTTCTTAACCACTTTTGCCCATGTTCTTGTGCTTAGCTACATTATTTACACTTGTCCTTGTGCTTAACATCCTCATTTGTCGTTGTTCTTGTGCTTTGCAATATAATTTACCCTTGATCTTGTTCTTATGAACCTCATTTGTATTTGTTCTTCTGCCTAGGAACTTCATTTGCCCTTGTTTGTGTGCTTAACAACCTCAACTGCCGTTGTTCGTGTGCTGAACAAAATCTTTTGCCCTTGGTCTTGTGCTTATGAACCTCAATTGTATTTGTTCTTGTGCTTAGCAACCTGATTTGCCCTTGTTCGTTTGCTTAACAACCTCAATTGTCGTTGTTCATATCCTTCTAAACCTCTTTTGCTGTTGTACTTATGCTTAGCAACATCATTTACACATGTTCTTGTGCTTAACAACCTCATTTGTCGTTGTTCTTGCGCTTTGCAACATAAATTGCCCTTGATCTTGTGCTTATCAACCTCGTTTTCATTTGTTCTTGTGCTTAGGAACCTCATTTGCCCTTGTTTGTGTGCTTAACAACCTCAATTACCATTGTTCTTGTGCTGAAGAACCTCCTTTTCCCTTGGTCCTGTGCTTATGAACCTCAATTGTCTTTGTTCTTGTGCTTAGGAACTTCATTTGCCCTTGTTTGTATACTTAACAACCTCAATTGTCGTTGTTCGTGTGCTTAACAACCTGTTTTAGCCTTGATCTTATGCTTATGAACCTCATTTGCATTTGTTCTTGTGCTTAGGAACCTCATTTGCCCTTGTTCGTGTGCTTAACAACCTCAATTGTTGTTGTTTATTTGCTTCTTAACCTCTTTTGCCCTTGTTATTACGTTTAGCAACATCATTTACACTTGTTCTTGTGCTTAACCTCATTTGTCGTTGTTCTTGCGCTTTGCAACATAATTTGCCTTTGATCTTGTGCTTATGAACCTCATTTGCATTTGTTCTTGTGCTTAGGACCCTCATTTGCCCTTGTTTGTGTTCTTAACAACCTCAATTGGCGTTGTTTGTCTGCTTAACAATCTCTTTTAACCTTGATCTTGTGCTTGCGAACCTCATTTGGATTTGTTCTTGTGCTTAGGAACCTTATTTTCCCTTGTTTGTGTGCTTAATAACCTCAATTGGAGTTGTTTGTGTGCTTAACAACCTCTGTTGCCCCTGATTTTGATTTTATGAACCCCATTTGCATTTGTTCTTTTGCTTGGAAACTCATTTCCCCTTGTTCATGTGCTTAACACCCTCAATTTTCGTTGTTAATATGCTTCTTAACCACTTTTGCCCATGTTCTTGTGCTTAGCTACATTATTTACACTTGTCCTTGTGCTTAACATCCTCATTTGTCGTTGTTCTTGTGCTTTGCAATATAATTTACCCTTGATCTTGTTCTTATGAACCTCATTTGTATTTGTTCTTCTGCCTAGGAACCTCATTTGCCCTTGTTTGTGTGCTTAACAACCTCAACTGCCGTTGTTCGTGTGCTGAACAAAATCTTTTGCCCTTGGTCTTGTGCTTATGAACCTCAATTGTATTTGTTCTTGTGCTTAGCAACCTGATTTGCCCTTCTTCGTTTGCTTAACAACCTCAATTGTCGTTGTTCATATCCTTCTAAACCTCTTTTGCTGTTGTACTTATGCTTAGCAACGTCATTTACACATGTTCTTGTACTTAACAACCTCATTTGTCGTTGTTCTTGCGCTTTGCAACATAATTTGCCCTTGATCTTGTGCTTATCAACCTCGTTTTCATTTGTTCTTGTGCTTAGGAACCTCATTTGCCCTTGTTTGTGTGCTTAACAACCTCAATTACCATTGTTCTTCTGCTGAAGAACCTCTTTTTCCCTTGGTCCTGTGCTTATGAACCTCAATTGTCTTTGTTCTTGTGCTTAGGAACTTCATTTGCCCTTGTTTGTATACTTAACAACCTCAATTGTCGTTGTTCGTGTGCTTAACAACCTGTTTTAGCCTTGATCTTATGCTTATGAACCTCATTTGCATTTGTTCTTGTGCTTAGGAACCTCATTTGCCCTTGTTCGTGTGATTAACAACCTCAATTGTTGTTGTTTATTTGCTTCTTAACCTCTTTTGCCCTTGTTCTTATGTTTAGCAACATCATTTACACTTGTTCTTGTGCTTAACCTCATTTGTCGTTGTTCTTGCGCTTTGCAACATAATTTGCCTTTGATCTTGTGCTTATGAACCTCATTTGCATTTGTTCTTGTGCTTAGGACCCTCATTTGCCCTTGTTTGTGTGCTTAACAACCTCAATTGGCGTTGTTTGTCTGCTTAACAATCTCTTTTAACCTTGATCTTGTGCTTGCGAACCTCATTTGGATTTGTTCTTGTGCTTAGGAACCTTATTTTCCCTTGTTTGTGTGCTTAATAACCTCAATTGGAGTTGTTTGTGTGCTTAACAACCTCTGTTGCCCCTGATTTTGATTTTATGAACCTCATTTGCATTTGTTCTTGTGCTTGGAAACTCATTTCCCCTTGTTCATGTGCTTAACACCCTCAATTTTCGTTGTTAATATGCTTCTTAACCACTTTTGCCCATGTTCTTGTGCTTAGCTACATTGTTTACACTTGTCCTTGTGCTTAACATCCTCATTTGTCGTTGTTCTTGTGCTTTGCAATATAATTTACCCTTGATCTTGTGCTTGCGAACCTCATTTGTATTTGTTCTTCTGCCTAGGAACCTCATTTGCCCTTGTTTGTGTGCTTAACAACCTCAACTGCCGTTGTTCGTGTGCTGAACAAAATCTTTTGCCCTTGGTCTTGTGCTTATGAACCTCAATTGTATTTGTTCTTGTGCTTAGCAACCTGATTTGCCCTTGTTCGTTTGCTTAACAACCTCAATTGTCGTTGTTCATATCCTTCTAAACCTCTTTTGCTGTTGTACTTATGCTTAGCAACATCATTTACACATGTTCTTGTGCTTAACAACCTCATTTGTCGTTGTTCTTGCGCTTTGCAACATAATTTGCCCTTGATCTTGTGCTTATCAACCTCGTTTTCATTTGTTCTTGTGCTGAGGAACCTCATTTGCCCTTGTTTGTGTGTTTAACAACCTCAATTACCATTGTTCTTGTGCTGAAGAACCTCCTTTTCCCTTGGTCCTGTGCTTATGAACCTCAATTGTCTTTGTTCTTGTGCTTAGGAACTTCATTTGCCCTTGTTTGTATACTTAACAACCTCAATTGTCGTTGTTCGTGTGCTTAACAACCTGTTTTAGCCTTGATCTTATGCTTATGAACCTCATTTGCATTTGTTCTTGTGCTTAGGAACCTCATTTGCCCTTGTTCGTGTGCTTAACAACCTCAATTGTTGTTGTTTATTTGCTTCTTAACCTCTTTTGCCCTTGTTCTTACGTTTAGCAACATCATTTACACTTGTTCTTGTGCTTAAACTCATTTGTCGTTGTTCTTGCGCTTTGCAACATAATTTGCCTTTGATCTTGTGCTTATGAACCTCATTTGCATTTGTTCTTGTGCTTAGGACCCTCATTTACCCTTGTTTGTGTGCTTAACAACCTCAATTGGCGTTGTTTGTCTGCTTAACAATCTCTTTTAACCTTGATCTTGTGCTTGCGAACCTCATTTGGATTTGTTCTTGTGCTTAGGAACCTTATTTTCCCTTGTTTGTGTGCTTAATAACCTCAATTGGAGTTGTTTGTGTGCTTAACAACCTCTGTTGCCCCTGATTTTGATTTTATGAACCTCATTTGCATTTGTTCTTGTGCTTGGAAACTCATTTCCCCTTGTTCATGTGCTTAACACCCTCAATTTTCGTTGTTAATATGCTTCTTAACCACTTTTGCCCATGTTCTTGTGCTTAGCTACATTGTTTACACTTGTCCTTGTGCTTAACATCCTCATTTGTCGTTGTTCTTGTGCTTTGCAATATAATTTACCCTTGATCTTGTGCTTGCGAACCTCATTTGTATTTGTTCTTCTGCCTAGGAACCTCATTTGCCCTTGTTTGTGTGCTTAACAACCTCAACTGCCGTTGTTCGTGTGCTGAACAAAATCTTTTGCCCTTGGTCTTGTGCTTATGAACCTCAATTGTATTTGTTCTTGTGCTTAGCAACCTGATTTGCCCTTGTTCGTTTGCTTAACAACCTCAATTGTCGTTGTTCATATCCTTCTAAACCTCTTTTGCTGTTGTACTTATGCTTAGCAACATCATTTACACATGTTCTTGTGCTTAACAACCTCATTTGTCGTTGTTCTTGCGCTTTGCAACATAATTTGCCCTTGATCTTGTGCTTATCAACCTCGTTTTCATTTGTTCTTGTGCTGAGGAACCTCATTTGCCCTTGTTTGTGTGCTTAACAACCTCAATTACCATTGTTCTTGTGCTGAAGAACCTCCTTTTCCCTTGGTCCTGTGCTTATGAACCTCAATTGTCTTTGTTCTTGTGCTTAGGAACTTCATTTGCCCTTGTTTGTATACTTAACAACCTCAATTGTCGTTGTTCGTGTGCTTAACAACCTGTTTTAGCCTTGATCTTATGCTTATGAACCTCATTTGCATTTGTTCTTGTGCTTAGGAACCTCATTTGCCCTTGTTCGTGAGCTTAACAACCTCAATTGTTGTTGTTTATTTGCTTCTTAACCTCTTTTGCCCTTGTTCTTACGTTTAGCAACATCATTTACACTTGTTCTTGTGCTTAAACTCATTTGTCGTTGTTCTTGCGCTTTGCAACATAATTTGCCTTTGATCTTGTGCTTATGAACCTCATTTGCATTTGTTCTTGTGCTTAGGACCCTCATTTACCCTTGTTTGTGTGCTTAACAACCTCAATTGGCGTTGTTTGTCTGCTTAACAATCTCTTTTAACCTTGATCTTGTGCTTGCGAACCTCATTTGGATTTGTTCTTGTGCTTAGGAACCTTATTTTCCCTTGTTTGTGTGCTTAATAACCTCAATTGGAGTTGTTTGTGTGGTTAACAACCTCTGTTGCCCCTGATTTTGATTTTATGAACCCCATTTGCATTTGTTCTTGTGCTTGGAAACTCATTTCCCCTTGTTCATGTGCTTAACACCCTCAATTTTCGTTGTTAATATGCTTTTTAACCACTTTTGCCCATGTTCTTGTGCTTAGCTACATTATTTACACTTGTTCTTGTGCTTGACATCCTCATTTGTCGTTGTTCTTGTGCTTTGCAATATAATTTACCCTTGATCTTGTTCTTATGAACCTCATTTGTATTTGTTCTTCTGCCTAGGAACCTCATTTGCCCTTGTTTGTGTGCTTAAGAACCTCAACTGCCGTTGTTCGTGTGCTGAACAAAATCTTTTGCCCTTGGTCTTGTGCTTATGAACCTCAATTGTATTTGTTCTTGTGCTTAGCAACCTGATTTGCCGTTGTTCGTTTGCTTAACAACCTCAATTGTCGTTGTTCATATCCTTCTAAACCTCTTTTGCTGTTGTACTTATGCTTAGCAACATCATTTACACATGTTCTTGTGCTTAACAACCTCATTTGTCGTTGTTCTTGCGCTTTGCAACATAATTTGCCCTTGATCTTGTGCTTATCAACCTCGTTTTCATTTGTTCTTGTGCTTAGGAACCTCATTTGCCCTTGTTTGTGTGCTTAACAACCTCAATTACCATTGTTCTTCTACTGAAGAACATCTTTTTCCCTTGGTCCTGTGCTTATGAACCTCAATTGTCTTTGTTCTTGTGCTTAGGAACTTCATTTGCCCTTGTTTCTATACTTAACAACCTCAATTGTCGTTGTTCGTGTGCTTAACAACCTGTTTTAGCCTTGATCTTATGCTTATGAACCTCATTTGCATTTGTTCTTGTGCTTAGGAACCTCATTTGCCCTTGTTCGTGTGATTAACAACCTCAATTGTTGTTGTTTATTTGCTTCTTAACCTCTTTTGCCCTTGTTCTTATGTTTAGCAACATCATTTACACTTGTTCTTGTGCTTAACCTCATTTGTCGTTGTTCTTGCGCTTTGCAACATAATTTGCCTTTGATCTTGTGCTTATGAACCTCATTTGCATTTGTTCTTGTGCTTAGGACCCTCATTTGCCCTTGTTTGTGTGCTTAACAACCTCAATTGGCGTTGTTTGTCTGCTTAACAATCTCTTTTAACCTTGATCTTGTGCTTGCGAACCTCATTTGGATTTGTTCTTGTGCTTAGGAACCTTATTTTCCCTTGTTTGTGTGCTTAATAACCTAAATTGGAGTTGTTTGTGTGCTTAACAACCTCTGTTGCCCCTGATTTTGATTTTATGAACCCCATTTGCATTTGTTCTTGTGCTTGGAAACTCATTTCCCCTTGTTCATGTGCTTAACACCCTCAATTTTCGTTGTTAATATGCTTCTTAACCACTTTTGCCCATGTTCTTGTGCTTAGCTACATTATTTACACTTGTCCTTGTGCTTAACATCCTCATTTGTCGTTGTTCTTGTGCTTTGCAATATAATTTACCCTTGATCTTGTGCTTGCGAACCTCATTTGTATTTGTTCTTCTGCCTAGGAACCTCATTTGCCCTTGTTTGTGTGCTTAACAACCTCAACTGCCGTTGTTCGTGTGCTGAACAAAATCTTTTGCCCTTGGTCTTGTGCTTATGAACCTCAATTGTATTTGTTCTTGTGCTTAGCAACCTGATTTGCCCTTGTTCGTTTGCTTAACAACCTCAATTGTCGTTGTTCATATCCTTCTAAACCTCTTTTGCTGTTGTACTTATGCTTAGCAACATCATTTACACATGTTCTTGTGCTTAACAACCTCATTTGTCGTTGTTCTTGCGCTTTGCAACATAATTTGCCCTTGATCTTGTGCTTATCAACCTCGTTTTCATTTGTTCTTGTGCTGAGGAACCTCATTTGCCCTTGTTTGTGTGCTTAACAACCTCAATTACCATTGTTCTTGTGCTGAAGAACCTCCTTTTCCCTTGGTCCTGTGCTTATGAACCTCAATTGTCTTTGTTCTTGTGCTTAGGAACTTCATTTGCCCTTGTTTGTATACTTAACAACCTCAATTGTCGTTGTTCGTGTGCTTAACAACCTGTTTTAGCCTTGATCTTATGCTTATGAACCTCATTTGCATTTGTTCTTGTGCTTAGGAACCTCATTTGCCCTTGTTCGTGTGCTTAACAACCTCAATTATTGTTGTTTATTTGCTTCTTAACCTCTTTTGCCCTTGTTCTTACGTTTAGCAACATCATTTACACTTGTTCTTGTGCTTAAACTCATTTGTCGTTGTTCTTGCGCTTTGCAACATAATTTGCCTTTGATCTTGTGCTTATGAACCTCATTTGCATTTGTTCTTGTGCTTAGGACCCTCATTTACCCTTGTTTGTGTGCTTAACAACCTCAATTGGCGTTGTTTGTCTGCTTAACAATCTCTTTTAACCTTGATCTTGTGCTTGCGAACCTCATTTGGATTTGTTCTTGTGCTTAGGAACCTTATTTTCCCTTGTTTGTGTGCTTAATAACCTCAATTGGAGTTGTTTGTGTGGTTAACAACCTCTGTTGCCCCTGATTTTGATTTTATGAACCCCATTTGCATTTGTTCTTGTGCTTGGAAACTCATTTCCCCTTGTTCATGTGCTTAACACCCTCAATTTTCGTTGTTAATATGCTTTTTAACCACTTTTGCCCATGTTCTTGTGCTTAGCTACATTATTTACACTTGTTCTTGTGCTTGACATCCTCATTTGTCGTTGTTCTTGTGCTTTGCAATATAATTTACCCTTGATCTTGTTCTTATGAACCTCATTTGTATTTGTTCTTCTGCCTAGGAACCTCATTTGCCCTTGTTTGTGTGCTTAAGAACCTCAACTGCCGTTGTTCGTGTGCTGAACAAAATCTTTTGCCCTTGGTCTTGTGCTTATGAACCTCAATTGTATTTGTTCTTGTGCTTAGCAACCTGATTTGCCGTTGTTCGTTTGCTTAACAACCTCAATTGTCGTTGTTCATATCCTTCTAAACCTCTTTTGCTGTTGTACTTATGCTTAGCAACATCATTTACACATGTTCTTGTGCTTAACAATCTCATTTGTCGTTGTTCTTGCGCTTTGCAACATAATTTGCCCTTGATCTTGTGCTTATCAACCTCGTTTTCATTTGTTCTTGTGCTTAGGAACCTCATTTGCCCTTTTTTGTGTGCTTAACAACCTCAATTACCATTGTTCTTCTGCTGAAGAACCTCTTTTTCCCTTGGTCCTGTGCTTATGAACCTCAATTGTCTTTGTTCTTGTGCTTAGGAACTTCATTTGCCCTTGTTTGTATACTTAACAACCTCAATTGTCGTTGTTCGTGTGCTTAACAACCTGTTTTAGCCTTTATCTTATGCTTATGAACCTCATTTGCATTTGTTCTTGTGCTTAGGAACCTCATTTGCCCTTGTTCGTGTGCTTAACAACCTCAATTGTTGTTGTTTATTTGCTTCTTAACCTCTTTTGCCCTTGTTCTTATGTTTAGCAACATCATTTACACTTGTTCTTGTGCTTAACCTCATTTGTCGTTGTTCTTGCGCTTTGCAACATAATTTGCCTTTGATCTTGTGCTTATGAACCTCATTTGCATTTGTTCTTGTGCTTAGGACCCTCATTTGCCCTTGTTTGTGTGCTTAACAACCTCAATTGGCGTTGTTTGTCTGCTTAACAATCTCTTTTAACCTTGATCTTGTGCTTGCGAACCTCATTTGGATTTGTTCTTGTGCTTAGGAACCTTATTTTCCCTTGTTTGTGTGCTTGATAACCTAAATTGGAGTTGTTTGTGTGCTTAACAACCTCTGTTGCCCCTGATTTTGATTTTATGAACCCCATTTGCATTTGTTCTTGTGCTTGGAAACTCATTTCCCCTTGTTCATGTGCTTAACACCCTCAATTTTCGTTGTTAATATGCTTCTTAACCACTTTTGCCCATGTTCTTGTGCTTAGATACATTATTTACACTTGTCCTTGTGCTTAACATCCTCATTTGTCGTTGTTCTTGTGCTTTGCAATATAATTTACCCTTGATCTTGTGCTTGCGAACCTCATTTGTATTTGTTCTTCTGCCTAGGAACCTCATTTGCCCTTGTTTGTGTGCTTAACAACCTCAACTGCCGTTGTTCGTGTGCTGAACAAAATCTTTTGCCCTTGGTCTTGTGCTTATGAACCTCAATTGTATTTGTTCTTGTGCTTAGCATCCTGATTTGCCCTTGTTCGTTTGCTTAACAACCTCAATTGTCGTTGTTCATATCCTTCTAAACCTCTTTTGCTGTTGTACTTATGCTTAGCAACATCATTTACACATGTTCTTGTGCTTAACAACCTCATTTGTCGTTGTTCTTGCGCTTTGCAACATAATTTGCCCTTGATCTTGTGCTTATCAACCTCGATTTCATTTGTTCTTGTGCTCAGGAACCTCATTTGCCCTTGTTTGTGTGCTTAACAACCTCAATTACCATTGTTCTTGTGCTGAAGAACCTCCTTTTCCCTTGGTCCTGTGCTTATGAACCTCAATTGTCTTTGTTCTTGTGCTTAGGAACTTCATTTGCCCTTGTTTGTATACTTAACAACCTCAATTGTCGCTGTTCGTGTGCTTAACAACCTGTTTTAGCCTTGATCTTATGCTTATGAACCTCATTTGCATTTGTTCTTGTGCTTAGGAACCTCATTTGCCCTTGTTCGTGTGCTTAACAACCTCAATTGTTGTTGTTTATTTGCTTCTTAACCTCTTTTGCCCTTGTTCTTACGTTTAGCAACATCATTTACACTTGTTCTTGTGCTTAACCTCATTTGTCGTTGTTCTTGCGCTTTGCAACATAATTTGCCTTTGATCTTGTGCTTATGAACCTCATTTGCATTTGTTCTTGTGCTTAGGACCCTCATTTGCCCTTGTTTGTGTGCTTAACAACCTCAATTGGCGTTGTTTGTCTGCTTAACAATCTCTTTTAACCTTGATCTTGTGCTTGCGAACCTCATTTGGATTTGTTCTTGTGCTTAGGAACCTTATTTTCCCTTGTTTGTGTGCTTAATAACCTCAATTGGAGTTGTTTGTGTGGTTAACAACCTCTGTTGCCCCTGATTTTGATTTTATGAACCCCATTTGCATTTGTTCTTGTGCTTGGAAACTCATTTCCCCTTGTTCATGTGCTTAACACCCTCAATTTTCGTTGTTAATATGCTTCTTAACCACTTTTGCCCATGTTCTTGTGCTTAGCTACATTATTTACACTTGTACTTGTGCTTAACATCCTCATTTGTCGTTGTTCTTGTGCTTTGCAATATAATTTACCCTTGATCTTGTTCTTATGAACCTCATTTGTATTTGTTCTTCTGCCTAGGAACCTCATTTGCCCTTGTTTGTGTGCTTAACAACCTCAACTGCCGTTGTTCGTGTGCTGAACAAAATCTTTTGCCCTTGGTCTTGCGCTTATGAACCTCAATTGTATTTGTTCTTGTGCTTAGCAACCTGATTTGCCCTTGTTCGTTTGCTTAACAACCTCAATTGTCGTTGTTCATATCCTTCTAAACCTCTTTTGCTGTTGTACTTATGCTTAGCAACATCATTTACACATGTTCTTGTGCTTAACAACCTCATTTGTCGTTGTTCTTGCGCTTTGCAACATAATTTGCCCTTGATCTTGTGCTTATCAACCTCGTTTTCATTTGTTCTTGTGCTGAGGAACCTCATTTGCCCTTGTTTGTGTGCTTAACAACCTCAATTACCATTGTTCTTGTGCTGAAGAACCTCCTTTTCCCTTGGTCCTGTGCTTATGAACCTCAATTGTCTTTGTTCTTGTGCTTAGGAACTTCATTTGCCCTTGTTTGTATACTTAACAACCTCAATTGTCGTTGTTCGTGTGCTTAACAACCTGTTTTAGCCTTGATCTTATGCTTATGAACCTCATTTGCATTTGTTCTTGTGCTTAGGAACCTCATTTGCCCTTGTTCGTGTGCTTAACAACCTCAATTGTTGTTGTTTATTTGCTTCTTAACCTCTTTTGCCCTTGTTCTTACGTTTAGCAACATCATTTACACTTGTTCTTGTGCTTAAACTCATTTGTCGTTGTTCTTGCGCTTTGCAACATAATTTGCCTTTGATCTTGTGCTTATGAACCTCATTTGCATTTGTTCTTGTGCTTAGGACCCTCATTTACCCTTGTTTGTGTGCTTAACAACCTCAATTGGCGTTGTTTGTCTGCTTAACAATCTCTTTTAACCTTGATCTTGTGCTTGCGAACCTCATTTGGATTTGTTCTTGTGCTTAGGAACCTTATTTTCCCTTGTTTGTGTGCTTAATAACCTCAATTGGAGTTGTTTGTGTGGTTAACAACCTCTGTTGCCCCTGATTTTGATTTTATGAACCCCATTTGCATTTGTTCTTGTGCTTGGAAACTCATTTCCCCTTGTTCATGTGCTTAACACCCTCAATTTTCGTTGTTAATATGCTTTTTAACCACTTTTGCCCATGTTCTTGTGCTTAGCTACATTATTTACACTTGTTCTTGTGCTTGACATCCTCATTTGTCGTTGTTCTTGTGCTTTGCAATATAATTTACCCTTGATCTTGTTCTTATGAACCTCATTTGTATTTGTTCTTCTGCCTAGGAACCTCATTTGCCCTTGTTTGTGTGCTTAAGAACCTCAACTGCCGTTGTTCGTGTGCTGAACAAAATCTTTTGCCCTTGGTCTTGTGCTTATGAACCTCAATTGTATTTGTTCTTGTGCTTAGCAACCTGATTTGCCGTTGTTCGTTTGCTTAACAACCTCAATTGTCGTTGTTCATATCCTTCTAAACCTCTTTTGCTGTTGTACTTATGCTTAGCAACATCATTTACACATGTTCTTGTGCTTAACAATCTCATTTGTCGTTGTTCTTGCGCTTTGCAACATAATTTGCCCTTGATCTTGTGCTTATCAACCTCGTTTTCATTTGTTCTTGTGCTTAGGAACCTCATTTGCCCTTGTTTGTGTGCTTAACAACCTCAATTACCATTGTTCTTCTGCTGAAGAACCTCTTTTTCCCTTGGTCCTGTGCTTATGAACCTCAATTGTCTTTGTTCTTGTGCTTAGGAACTTCATTTGCCCTTGTTTGTATACTTAACAACCTCAATTGTCGTTGTTCGTGTGCTTAACAACCTGTTTTAGCCTTTATCTTATGCTTATGAACCTCATTTGCATTTGTTCTTGTGCTTAGGAACCTCATTTGCCCTTGTTCGTGTGCTTAACAACCTCAATTGTTGTTGTTTATTTGCTTCTTAACCTCTTTTGCCCTTGTTCTTATGTTTAGCAACATCATTTACACTTGTTCTTGTGCTTAACCTCATTTGTCGTTGTTCTTGCGCTTTGCAACATAATTTGCCTTTGATCTTGTGCTTATGAACCTCATTTGCATTTGTTCTTGTGCTTAGGACCCTCATTTGCCCTTGTTTGTGTGCTTAACAACCTCAATTGGCGTTGTTTGTCTGCTTAACAATCTCTTTTAACCTTGATCTTGTGCTTGCGAACCTCATTTGGATTTGTTCTTGTGCTTAGGAACCTTATTTTCCCTTGTTTGTGTGCTTGATAACCTAAATTGGAGTTGTTTGTGTGCTTAACAACCTCTGTTGCCCCTGATTTTGATTTTATGAACCCCATTTGCATTTGTTCTTGTGCTTGGAAACTCATTTCCCCTTGTTCATGTGCTTAACACCCTCAATTTTCGTTGTTAATATGCTTCTTAACCACTTTTGCCCATGTTCTTGTGCTTAGATACATTATTTACACTTGTCCTTGTGCTTAACATCCTCATTTGTCGTTGTTCTTGTGCTTTGCAATATAATTTACCCTTGATCTTGTGCTTGCGAACCTCATTTGTATTTGTTCTTCTGCCTAGGAACCTCATTTGCCCTTGTTTGTGTGCTTAACAACCTCAACTGCCGTTGTTCGTGTGCTGAACAAAATCTTTTGCCCTTGGTCTTGTGCTTATGAACCTCAATTGTATTTGTTCTTGTGCTTAGCATCCTGATTTGCCCTTGTTCGTTTGCTTAACAACCTCAATTGTCGTTGTTCATATCCTTCTAAACCTCTTTTGCTGTTGTACTTATGCTTAGCAACATCATTTACACATGTTCTTGTGCTTAACAACCTCATTTGTCGTTGTTCTTGCGCTTTGCAACATAATTTGCCCTTGATCTTGTGCTTATCAACCTCGATTTCATTTGTTCTTGTGCTCAGGAACCTCATTTGCCCTTGTTTGTGTGCTTAACAACCTCAATTACCATTGTTCTTGTGCTGAAGAACCTCCTTTTCCCTTGGTCCTGTGCTTATGAACCTCAATTGTCTTTGTTCTTGTGCTTAGGAACTTCATTTGCCCTTGTTTGTATACTTAACAACCTCAATTGTCGTTGTTCGTGTGCTTAACAACCTGTTTTAGCCTTGATCTTATGCTTATGAACCTCATTTGCATTTGTTCTTGTGCTTAGGAACCTCATTTGCCCTTGTTCGTGTGCTTAAGAACCTCAATTTTTGTTGTTTATTTGCTTCTTAACCTCTTTTGCCCTTGTTCTTATGTTTAGCAACATCATTTACACTTGTTCTTGTGCTTAACCTCATTTGTCGTTGTTCTTGCGCTTTGCAACATAATTTGCCTTTGATCTTGTGCTTATGAACCTCATTTGCATTTGTTCTTGTGCTTAGGACCCTCATTTGCCCTTGTTTGTGTGCTTAACAACCTCAATTGGCGTTGTTTGTCTGCTTAACAATCTCTTTTAACCTTGATCTTGTGCTTGCGAACCTCATTTGGATTTGTTCTTGTGCTTAGGAACCTTATTTTCCCTTGTTTGTGTGCTTAATAACCTCAATTGGAGTTGTTTGTGTGCTTAACAACCTCTGTTGCCCCTGATTTTGATTTTATGAACCCCATTTGCATTTGTTCTTGTGCTTGGAAACTCATTTCCCCTTGTTCATGTGCTTAACACCCTCAATTTTCGTTGTTAATATGCTTCTTAACCACTTTTGCCCATGTTCTTGTGCTTAGCTACATTATTTACACTTGTTCTTGTGCTTGACATCCTCATTTGTCGTTGTTCTTGTGCTTTGCAATATAATTTACCCTTGATCTTGTTCTTATGAACCTCATTTGTATTTGTTCTTCTGCCTAGGAACCTCATTTGCCCTTGTTTGTGTGCTTAAGAACCTCAACTGCCGTTGTTCGTGTGCTGAACAAAATCTTTTCCCCTTGGTCTTGTGCTTATGAACCTCAATTGTATTTGTTCTTGTGCTTAGCAACCTGATTTGCCCTTGTTCGTTTGCTTAACAACCTCAATTGTCGTTGTTCATATCTTTCTAAACCTCTTTTGCTGTTGTACTTATGCTTAGCAACATCATTTACACATGTTCTTGTGCTTAACAACCTCATTTGTCGTTGTTCTTGCGCTTTGCAACATAATTTGCCCTTGATCTTGTGCTTATCAACCTCGTTTTCATTTGTTCTTGTCCTTAGGAACCTCATTTGCCCTTGTTTGTGTGCTTAACAACCTCAATTACCATTGTTCTTGTGCTGAAGAACCTCTTTTTCCCTTGGTCCTGTGCTTATGAACCTCAATTGTCTTTGTTCTTGCGCTTAGGAACTTCATTTGCCCTTGTTTGTATACTTAACAACCTCAATTGTCGTTGTTCGTGTGCTTAACAACCTGTTTTAGCCTTTATCTTATGCTTATGAACCTCATTTGCATTTGTTCTTGTGCTTAGGAACCTCATTTGCCCTTGTTCGTGTGCTTAACAACCTCAATTGTTGTTGTTTATTTGCTTCTTAACCTCTTTTGCCCTTGTTCTTATGTTTAGCAACATCATTTACACTTGTTCTTGTGCTTAACCTCATTTGTCGTTGTTCTTGCGCTTTGCAACATAATTTGCCTTTGATCTTGTGCTTATGAACCTCATTTGCATTTGTTCTTGTGCTTAGGACCCTCATTTGCCCTTGTTTGTGTGCTTAACAACCTCAATTGGCGTTGTTTGTCTGCTTAACAATCTCTTTTAACCTTGATCTTGTGCTTGCGAACCTCATTTGGATTTGTTCTTGTGCTTAGGAACCTTATTTTCCCTTGTTTGTGTGCTTAATAACCTCAATTGGAGTTGTTTGTGTGCTTAACAACCTCTGTTGCCCCTGATTTTGATTTTATGAACCCCATTTGCATTTGTTCTTGTGCTTGGAAACTCATTTCCCCTTGTTCATGTGCTTAACACCCTCAATTTTCGTTGTTAATATGCTTCTTAACCACTTTTGCCCATGTTCTTGTGCTTAGCTACATTGTTTACACTTGTCCTTGTGCTTAACATCCTCATTTGTCGTTGTTCTTGTGCTTTGCAATATAATTTACCCTTGATCTTGTTCTTATGAACCTCATTTGTATTTGTTCTTCTGCCTAGGAACCTCATTTGCCCTTGTTTGTGTGCTTAACAACCTCAACTGCCGTTGTTCGTGTGCTGAACAAAATCTTTTGCCCTTGGTCTTGTGCTTATGAACCTCAATTGTATTTGTTCTTGTGCTTAGCAACCTGATTTGCCCTTGTTCGTTTGCTTAACAACCTCAATTGTCGTTGTTCATATCCTTCTAAACCTCTTTTGCTGTTGTACTTATGCTTAGCAACATCATTTACACATGTTCTTGTGCTTAACAACCTCATTTGTCGTTGTTCTTGCGCTTTGCAACATAATTTGCCCTTGATCTTGTGCTTATCAACCTCGTTTTCATTTGTTCTTGTGCTCAGGAACCTCATTTGCCCTTGTTTGTGTGCTTAACAACCTCAATTACCATTGTTCTTGTGCTGAAGAACCTCATTTTCCCTTGGTCCTGTGCTTATGAACCTCAATTGTCTTTGTTCTTGTGCTTAGGAACTTCATTTGCCCTTGTTTGTATACTTAACAACCTCAATTGTCGTTGTTCGTGTGCTTAACAACCTGTTTTAGCCTTGATCTTATGCTTATGAACCTCATTTGCATTTGTTCTTGTGCTTAGGAACCTCATTTGCCCTTGTTCGTGTGCTTAACAACCTCAATTGTTGTTGTTTATTTGCTTCTTAACCTCTTTTGCCCTTGTTCTTACGTTTAGCAACATCATTTACACTTGTTCTTGTGCTTAACCTCATTTGTCGTTGTTCTTGCGCTTTGCAACATAATTTGCCTTTGATCTTGTGCTTATGAACCTCATTTGCATTTGTTCTTGTGCTTAGGACCCTCATTTGCCCTTGTTTGTGTGCTTAACAACCTCAATTGGCGTTGTTTGTCTGCTTAACAATCTCTTTTAACCTTGATCTTGTGCTTGCGAACCTCATTTGGATTTGTTCTTGTGCTTAGGAACCTTATTTTCCCTTGTTTGTGTGCTTAATAACCTCAATTGGAGTTGTTTGTGTGCTTAACAACCTCTGTTGCCCCTGATTTTGATTTTATGAACCCCATTTGCATTTGTTCTTGTGCTTGGAAACTCATTTTCCCTTGTTCATGTGCTTAACACCCTCAATTTTCGTTGTTAATATGCTTCTTAACCACTTTTGCCCATGTTCTTGTGCTTAGCTACATTATTTACACTTGTCCTTGTGCTTAACATCCTCATTTGTCGTTGTTCTTGTGCTTTGCAATATAATTTACCCTTGATCTTGTTCTTATGAACCTCATTTGTATTTGTTCTTCTGCCTAGGAACCTCATTTGCCCTTGTTTGTGTGCTTAACAACCTCAACTGCCGTTGTTCGTGTGCTGAACAAAATCTTTTGCCCTTGGTCATGTGCTTATGAACCTCAATTGTATTTGTTCTTGTGCTTAGCAACCTGATTTGCCCTTGTTCGTTTGCTTAACAACCTCAATTGTCGTTGTTCATATCCTTCTAAACCTCTTTTGCTGTTGTACTTATGCTTAGCAACATCATTTACACATGTTCTTGTGCTTAACAACCTCATTTGTCGTTGTTCTTGCGCTTTGCAACATAATTTGCCCTTGATCTTGTGCTTATCAACCTCGTTTTCATTTGTTCTTGTCCTTAGGAACCTCATTTGCCCTTGTTTGTGTGCTTAACAACCTCAATTACCATTGTTCTTCTGCTGAAGAACCTCTTTTTCCCTTGGTCCTGTGCTTATGAACCTCAATTGTCTTTGTTCTTGTGCTTAGGAACTTCATTTGCCCTTGTTTGTATACTTAACAACCTCAATTGTCGTTGTTCGTGTGCTTAACAACCTGTTTTAACCTTGATCTTATGCTTATGAACCTCATTTGCATTTGTTCTTGTGCTTAGGAACCTCATTTGCCCTTGTTCGTGTGCTTAACAACCTCAATTGTTGTTGTTTATTTGCTTCTTAACCTCTTTTGCCCTTGTTCTTATGTTTAGCAACATCATTTACACTTGTTCTTGTGCTTAACCTCATTTGTCGTTGTTCTTGCGCTTTGCAACATAATTTGCCTTTGATCTTGTGCTTATGAACCTCATTTGCATTTGTTCTTGTGCTTAGGACCCTCATTTGCCCTTGTTTGTGTGCTTAACAACCTCAATTGGCGTTGTTTGTCTGCTTAACAATCTCTTTTAACCTTGATCTTGTGCTTGCGAACCTTATTTGGATTTGTTCTTGTGCTTAGGAACCTTATTTTCCCTTGTTTGTGTGCTTAATAACCTCAATTGGAGTTGTTTGTGTGCTTAACAACCTCTGTTGCCCCTGATTTTATTTTATGAACCCCATTTGCATTTGTTCTTGTGCTTGGAAACTCATTTCCCCTTGTTCATGTGCTTAACACCCTCAATTTTCATTGTTAATATGCTTCTTAACCACTTTTGCCCATGTTCTTGTGCTTAGCTACATTATTTACACTTGTTCTTGTGCTTGACATCCTCATTTGTCGTTGTTCTTGTGCTTTGCAATATAATTTACCCTTGATCTTGTTCTTATGAACCTCATTTGTATTTGTTCTTCTGCCTAGGAACCTCATTTGCCCTTGTTTGTGTGCTTAACAACCTCAACTGCCGTTGTTCGTGTGCTGAACAAAATCTTTTGCCCTTGGTCTTGTGCTTATGAACCTCAATTGTATTTGTTCTTGTGCTTAGCAACCTGATTTGCCCTTGTTCGTTTGCTTAACAACCTCAATTGTCGTTGTTCATATCCTTCTAAACCTCTTTTGCTGTTGTACTTATGCTTAGCAACATCATTTACACATGTTCTTGTGCTTAACAACCTCATTTGTCGTTGTTCTTGCGCTTTGCAACATAATTTGCCCTTGATCTTGTGCTTATCAACCTCGTTTTCATTTGTTCTTGTGCTCAGGAACCTCATTTGCCCTTGTTTGTGTGCTTAACAACCTCAATTACCATTGTTCTTGTGCTGAAGAACCTCATTTTCCCTTGGTCCTGTGCTTATGAACCTCAATTGTCTTTGTTCTTGTGCTTAGGAACTTCATTTGCCCTTGTTTGTATACTTAACAACCTCAATTGTCGTTGTTCGTGTGCTTAACAACCTGTTTTAGCCTTGATCTTATGCTTATGAACCTCATTTGCATTTGTTCTTGTGCTTAGGAACCTCATTTGCCCTTGTTCGTGTGCTTAACAACCTCAATTGTTGTTGTTTATTTGCTTCTTAACCTCTTTTGCCCTTGTTCTTACGTTTAGCAACATCATTTACACTTGTTCTTGTGCTTAACCTCATTTGTCGTTGTTCTTGCGCTTTGCAACATAATTTGCCTTTGATCTTGTGCTTATGAACCTCATTTGCATTTGTTCTTGTGCTTAGGACCCTCATTTGCCCTTGTTTGTGTGCTTAACAACCTCAATTGGCGTTGTTTGTCTGCTTAACAATCTCTTTTAACCTTGATCTTGTGCTTGCGAACCTCATTTGGATTTGTTCTTGTGCTTAGGAACCTTATTTTCCCTTGTTTGTGTGCTTAATAACCTCAATTGGAGTTGTTTGTGTGCTTAACAACCTCTGTTGCCCCTGATTTTGATTTTATGAACCCCATTTGCATTTGTTCTTGTGCTTGGAAACTCATTTTCCCTTGTTCATGTGCTTAACACCCTCAATTTTCGTTGTTAATATGCTTCTTAACCACTTTTGCCCATGTTCTTGTGCTTAGCTACATTATTTACACTTGTCCTTGTGCTTAACATCCTCATTTGTCGTTGTTCTTGTGCTTTGCAATATAATTTACCCTTGATCTTGTTCTTATGAACCTCATTTGTATTTGTTCTTCTGCCTAGGAACCTCATTTGCCCTTGTTTGTGTGCTTAACAACCTCAACTGCCGTTGTTCGTGTGCTGAACAAAATCTTTTGCCCTTGGTCTTGTGCTTATGAACCTCAATTGTATTTGTTCTTGTGCTTAGCAACCTGATTTGCCCTTGTTCGTTTGCTTAACAACCTCAATTGTCGTTGTTCATATCCTTCTAAACCTCTTTTGCTGTTGTACTTATGCTTAGCAACATCATTTACACATGTTCTTGTGCTTAACAACCTCATTTGTCGTTGTTCTTGCGCTTTGCAACATAATTTGCCCTTGATCTTGTGCTTATCAACCTCGTTTTCATTTGTTCTTGTCCTTAGGAACCTCATTTGCCCTTGTTTGTGTGCTTAACAACCTCAATTACCATTGTTCTTCTGCTGAAGAACCTCTTTTTCCCTTGGTCCTGTGCTTATGAACCTCAATTGTCTTTGTTCTTGTGCTTAGGAACTTCATTTGCCCTTGTTTGTATACTTAACAACCTCAATTGTCGTTGTTCGTGTGCTTAACAACCTGTTTTAACCTTGATCTTATGCTTATGAACCTCATTTGCATTTGTTCTTGTGCTTAGGAACCTCATTTGCCCTTGTTCGTGTGCTTAACAACCTCAATTGTTGTTGTTTATTTGCTTCTTAACCTCTTTTGCCCTTGTTCTTACGTTTAGCAACATCATTTACACTTGTTCTTGTGCTTAACCTCATTTGTCGTTGTTCTTGCGCTTTGCAACATAATTTGCCTTTGATCTTGTGCTTATGAACCTCATTTGCATTTGTTCTTGTGCTTAGGACCCTCATTTGCCCTTGTTTGTGTGCTTAACAACCTCAATTGGCGTTGTTTGTCTGCTTAACAATCTCTTTTAACCTTGATCTTGTGCTTGCGAACCTTATTTGGATTTGTTCTTGTGCTTAGGAACCTTATTTTCCCTTGTTTGTGTGCTTAATAACCTCAATTGGAGTTGTTTGTGTGCTTAACAACCTCTGTTGCCCCTGATTTTATTTTATGAACCCCATTTGCATTTGTTCTTGTGCTTGGAAACTCATTTCCCCTTGTTCATGTGCTTAACACCCTCAATTTTCATTGTTAATATGCTTCTTAACCACTTTTGCCCATGTTCTTGTGCTTAGCTACATTATTTACACTTGTTCTTGTGCTTGACATCCTCATTTGTCGTTGTTCTTGTGCTTTGCAATATAATTTACCCTTGATCTTGTTCTTATGAACCTCATTTGTATTTGTTCTTCTGCCTAGGAACCTCATTTGCCCTTGTTTGTGTGCTTAACAACCTCAACTGCCGTTGTTCGTGTGCTGAACAAAATCTTTTGCCCTTGGTCTTGTGCTTATGAACCTCAATTGTATTTGTTCTTGTGCTTAGCAACCTGATTTGCCCTTGTTCGTTTGCTTAACAACCTCAATTGTCGTTGTTCATATCCTTCTAAACCTCTTTTGCTGTTGTACTTATGCTTAGCAACATCATTTACACATGTTCTTGTGCTTAACAACCTCATTTGTCGTTGTTCTTGCGCTTTGCAACATAATTTGCCCTTGATCTTGTGCTTATCAACCTCGTTTTCATTTGTTCTTGTGCTCAGGAACCTCATTTGCCCTTGTTTGTGTGCTTAACAACCTCAATTACCATTGTTCTTGTGCTGAAGAACCTCATTTTCCCTTGGTCCTGTGCTTATGAACCTCAATTGTCTTTGTTCTTGTGCTTAGGAACTTCATTTGCCCTTGTTTGTATACTTAACAACCTCAATTGTCGTTGTTCGTGTGCTTAACAACCTGTTTTAGCCTTGATCTTATGCTTATGAACCTCATTTGCATTTGTTCTTGTGCTTAGGAACCTCATTTGCCCTTGTTCGTGTGCTTAACAACCTCAATTGTTGTTGTTTATTTGCTTCTTAACCTCTTTTGCCCTTGTTCTTACGTTTAGCAACATCATTTACACTTGTTCTTGTGCTTAACCTCATTTGTCGTTGTTCTTGCGCTTTGCAACATAATTTGCCTTTGATCTTGTGCTTATGAACCTCATTTGCATTTGTTCTTGTGCTTAGGACCCTCATTTGCCCTTGTTTGTGTGCTTAACAACCTCAATTGGCGTTGTTTGTCTGCTTAACAATCTCTTTTAACCTTGATCTTGTGCTTGCGAACCTCATTTGGATTTGTTCTTGTGCTTAGGAACCTTATTTTCCCTTGTTTGTGTGCTTAATAACCTCAATTGGAGTTGTTTGTGTGCTTAACAACCTCTGTTGCCCCTGATTTTGATTTTATGAACCCCATTTGCATTTGTTCTTGTGCTTGGAAACTCATTTTCCCTTGTTCATGTGCTTAACACCCTCAATTTTCGTTGTTAATATGCTTCTTAACCACTTTTGCCCATGGTCTTGTGCTTAGCTACATTATTTACACTTGTCCTTGTGCTTAACATCCTCATTTGTCGTTGTTCTTGTGCTTTGCAATATAATTTACCCTTGATCTTGTTCTTATGAACCTCATTTGTATTTGTTCTTCTGCCTAGGAACCTCATTTGCCCTTGTTTGTGTGCTTAACAACCTCAACTGCCGTTGTTCGTGTGCTGAACAAAATCTTTTGCCCTTGGTCTTGTGCTTATGAACCTCAATTGTATTTGTTCTTGTGCTTAGCAACCTGATTTGCCCTTGTTCGTTTGCTTAACAACCTCAATTGTCGTTGTTCATATCCTTCTAAACCTCTTTTGCTGTTGTACTTATGCTTAGCAACATCATTTACACATGTTCTTGTGCTTAACAACCTCATTTGTCGTTGTTCTTGCGCTTTGCAACATAATTTGCCCTTGATCTTGTGCTTATCAACCTCGTTTTCATTTGTTCTTGTCCTTAGGAACCTCATTTGCCCTTGTTTGTGTGCTTAACAACCTCAATTACCATTGTTCTTCTGCTGAAGAACCTCTTTTTCCCTTGGTCCTGTGCTTATGAACCTCAATTGTCTTTGTTCTTGTGCTTAGGAACTTCATTTGCCCTTGTTTGTATACTTAACAACCTCAATTGTCGTTGTTCGTGTGCTGAACAACCTGTTTTAACCTTGATCTTATGCTTATGAACCTCATTTGCATTTGTTCTTGTGCTTAGGAACCTCATTTGCCCTTGTTCGTGTGCTTAACAACCTCAATTGTTGTTGTTTATTTGCTTCTTAACCTCTTTTGCCCTTGTTCTTATGTTTAGCAACATCATTTACACTTGTTCTTGTGCTTAACCTCATTTGTCGTTGTTCTTGCGCTTTGCAACATAATTTGCCTTTGATCTTGTGCTTATGAACCTCATTTGCATTTGTTCTTGTGCTTAGGACCCTCATTTGCCCTTGTTTGTGTGCTTAACAACCTCAATTGGCGTTGTTTGTCTGCTTAACAATCTCTTTTAACCTTGATCTTGTGCTTGCGAACCTTATTTGGATTTGTTCTTGTGCTTAGGAACCTTATTTTCCCTTGTTTGTGTGCTTAATAACCTCAATTGGAGTTGTTTGTGTGCTTAACAACCTCTGTTGCCCCTGATTTTATTTTATGAACCCCATTTGCATTTGTTCTTGTGCTTGGAAACTCATTTCCCCTTGTTCATGTGCTTAACACCCTCAATTTTCATTGTTAATATGCTTCTTAACCACTTTTGCCCATGTTCTTGTGCTTAGCTACATTATTTACACTTGTTCTTGTGCTTGACATCCTCATTTGTCGTTGTTCTTGTGCTTTGCAATATAATTTACCCTTGATCTTGTTCTTATGAACCTCATTTGTATTTGTTCTTCTGCCTAGGAACCTCATTTGCCCTTGTTTGTGTGCTTAACAACCTCAACTGCCGTTGTTCGTGTGCTGAACAAAATCTTTTGCCCTTGGTCTTGTGCTTATGAACCTCAATTGTATTTGTTCTTGTGCTTAGCAACCTGATTTGCCCTTGTTCGTTTGCTTAACAACCTCAATTGTCGTTGTTCATATCCTTCTAAACCTCTTTTGCTGTTGTACTTATGCTTAGCAACATCATTTACACATGTTCTTGTGCTTAACAACCTCATTTGTCGTTGTTCTTGCGCTTTGCAACATAATTTGCCCTTGATCTTGTGCTTATCAACCTCGTTTTCATTTGTTCTTGTGCTCAGGAACCTCATTTGCCCTTGTTTGTGTGCTTAACAACCTCAATTACCATTGTTCTTGTGCTGAAGAACCTCATTTTCCCTTGGTCCTGTGCTTATGAACCTCAATTGTCTTTGTTCTTGTGCTTAGGAACTTCATTTGCCCTTGTTTGTATACTTAACAACCTCAATTGTCGTTGTTCGTGTGCTTAACAACCTGTTTTAGCCTTGATCTTATGCTTATGAACCTCATTTGCATTTGTTCTTGTGCTTAGGAACCTCATTTGCCCTTGTTCGTGTGCTTAACAACCTCAATTGTTGTTGTTTATTTGCTTCTTAACCTCTTTTGCCCTTGTTCTTACGTTTAGCAACATCATTTACACTTGTTCTTGTGCTTAACCTCATTTGTCGTTGTTCTTGCGCTTTGCAACATAATTTGCCTTTGATCTTGTGCTTATGAACCTCATTTGCATTTGTTCTTGTGCTTAGGACCCTCATTTGCCCTTGTTTGTGTGCTTAACAACCTCAATTGGCGTTGTTTGTCTGCTTAACAATCTCTTTTAACCTTGATCTTGTGCTTGCGAACCTCATTTGGATTTGTTCTTGTGCTTAGGAACCTTATTTTCCCTTGTTTGTGTGCTTAATAACCTCAATTGGAGTTGTTTGTGTGCTTAACAACCTCTGTTGCCCCTGATTTTGATTTTATGAACCCCATTTGCATTTGTTCTTGTGCTTGGAAACTCATTTTCCCTTGTTCATGTGCTTAACACCCTCAATTTTCGTTGTTAATATGCTTCTTAACCACTTTTGCCCATGTTCTTGTGCTTAGCTACATTATTTACACTTGTCCTTGTGCTTAACATCCTCATTTGTCGTTGTTCTTGTGCTTTGCAATATAATTTACCCTTGATCTTGTTCTTATGAACCTCATTTGTATTTGTTCTTCTGCCTAGGAACCTCATTTGCCCTTGTTTGTGTGCTTAACAACCTCAACTGCCGTTGTTCGTGTGCTGAACAAAATCTTTTGCCCTTGGTCTTGTGCTTATGAACCTCAATTGTATTTGTTCTTGTGCTTAGCAACCTGATTTGCCCTTGTTCGTTTGCTTAACAACCTCAATTGTCGTTGTTCATATCCTTCTAAACCTCTTTTGCTGTTGTACTTATGCTTAGCAACATCATTTACACATGTTCTTGTGATTAACACCCTCATTTGTCGTTGTTCTTTTGCTTTGCAACATAATTTGCCCTTGATCTTGTGCTTATCAACCTCGTTTTCATTTGTTCTTGTCCTTAGGAACCTCATTTGCCCTTGTTTGTGTGCTTAACAACCTCAATTACCATTGTTCTTCTGCTGAAGAACCTCTTTTTCCCTTGGTCCTGTGCTTATGAACCTCAATTGTCTTTGTTCTTGTGCTTAGGAACTTCATTTGCCCTTGTTTGTGTACTTAACAACCTCAATTGTCGTTGTTCGTGTGCTTAACAACCTGTTTTAACCTTGATCTTATGCTTATGAACCTCATTTGCATTTGTTCTTGTGCTTAGGAACCTCATTTGCCCTTGTTCGTGTGCTTAACAACCTCAATTGTTGTTGTTTATTTGCTTCTTAACCTCTTTTGCCCTTGTTCTTATGTTTAGCAACATCATTTACACTTGTTCTTGTGCTTAACCTCATTTGTCGTTGTTCTTGCGCTTTGCAACATAATTTGCCTTTGATCTTGTGCTTATGAACCTCATTTGCATTTGTTCTTGTGCTTAGGACCCTCATTTGCCCTTGTTTGTGTGCTTAACAACCTCAATTGGCGTTGTTTGTCTGCTTAACAATCTCTTTTAACCTTGATCTTGTGCTTGCGAACCTTATTTGGATTTGTTCTTGTGCTTAGGAACCTTATTTTCCCTTGTTTGTGTGCTTAATAACCTCAATTGGAGTTGTTTGTGTGCTTAACAACCTCTGTTGCCCCTGATTTTATTTTATGAACCCCATTTGCATTTGTTCTTGTGCTTGGAAACTCATTTCCCCTTGTTCATGTGCTTAACACCCTCAATTTTCATTGTTAATATGCTTCTTAACCACTTTTGCCCATGTTCTTGTGCTTAGCTACATTATTTACACTTGTTCTTGTGCTTGACATCCTCATTTGTCGTTGTTCTTGTGCTTTGCAATATAATTTACCCTTGATCTTGTTCTTATGAACCTCATTTGTATTTGTTCTTCTGCCTAGGAACCTCATTTGCCCTTGTTTGTGTGCTTAACAACCTCAACTGCCGTTGTTCGTGTGCTGAACAAAATCTTTTGCCCTTGGTCTTGTGCTTATGAACCTCAATTGTATTTGTTCTTGTGCTTAGCAACCTGATTTGCCGTTGTTCGTTTGCTTAACAACCTCAATTGTCGTTGTTCATATCCTTCTAAACCTCTTTTGCTGTTGTACTTATGCTTAGCAACATCATTTTCACATGTTCTTGTGCTTAACAACCTCATTTGTCGTTGTTCTTGTGCTTTGCAACATAATTTGCCCTTGATCTTGTGCTTATCAACCTCGTTTTCATTTGTTCTTGTGCTTAGGAACCTCATTTGCCCTTGTTTGTGTGCTTAACAACCTCAATTACCAATGTTCTTGTGCTGAAGAACCTCTTTTTCCCTTGGTCCTGTGCTTATGAACCTCAATTGTCTTTGTTCTTGTGCTTAGGAACTTCATTTGCCCTTGTTTGTATACTTAACAACCTCAATTGTCGTTGTTCGTGTGCTTAACAACCTGTTTTAGCCTTGATCTTATGCTTATGAACCTCATTTGCATTTGTTCTTGTGTTTAGGAACCTCATTTGCCCTTGTTCGTGTGCTTAACAACCTCAATTGTTGTTGTTTATTTGCTTCTTAACCTCTTTTGCCCTTGTTCTTATGTTTAGCAACATCATTTACACTTGTTCTTGTGCTTAACCTCATTTGTCGTTGTTCTTGCACTTTGCAACATAATTTGCCTTTGATCTTGTGCTTATGAACCTCATTTGCAGTTGTTCTTGTGCTTAGGACCCTCATTTGCCCTTGTTTGTGTGCTTAACAACCTCAATTGGCGTTGTTTGTCTGCTTAACAATCTCTTTTAACCTTGATCTTGTGCTTGCGAACCTCATTTGGATTTGTTCTTGTGCTTAGGAACCTTATTTTCCCTTGTTTGTGTGCTTAATAACCTCAATTGGAGTTGTTTGTGTGCTTAACAACCTCTGTTGCCCCTGATTTTGATTTTATGAACCCCATTTGCATTTGTTCTTGTGCTTGGAAACTCATTTCCCCTTGTTCATGTGCTTAACACCCTCAATTTTCATTGTTAATATGCTTCTTAACCACTTTTGCCCATGTTCTTGTGCTTAGCTACATTATTTACACTTGTCCTTGTGCTTAACATCCTCATTTGTCGTTGTTCTTGTGCTTTGCAATATAATTTACCCTTGATCTTGTTCTTATGAACCTCATTTGTATTTGTTCTTCTGCCTAGGAACTTCATTTGCCCTTGTTTGTGTGCTTAACAACCTCAACTGCCGTTGTTCGTGTGCTGAACAAAATCTTTTGCCCTTGGTCTTGTGCTTATGAACCTCAATTGTATTTGTTCTTGTGCTTAGCAACCTGATTTGCCCTTGTTCGTTTGCTTAACAACCTCAATTGTCGTTGGTCATATCCTTCTAAACCTCTTTTGCTGTTGTACTTATGCTTAGCAACGTCATTTACACATGTTCTTGTACTTAACAACCTCATTTGTCGTTGTTCTTGCGCTTTGCAACATAATTTGCCCTTGATCTTGTGCTTATCAACCTCGTTTTCATTTGTTCTTGTGCTTAGGAACCTCATTTGCCCTTGTTTGTGTGCTTAACAACCTCAATTACCATTGTTCTTCTGCTGAAGAACCTCTTTTTCCCTTGGTCCTGTGCTTATGAACCTCAATTGTCTTTGTTCTTGTGCTTAGGAACTTCATTTGCCCTTGTTTGTATACTTAACAACCTCAATTGTCGTTGTTCGTGTGCTTAACAACCTGTTTTAGCCTTGATCTTATGCTTATGAACCTCATTTGCATTTGTTCTTGTGCTTACGAACCTCATTTGCCCTTGCTCGTGTGATTAACAACCTCAATTGTTGTTGTTTATTTGCTTCTTAACCTCTTTTGCCCTTGTTCTTATGTTTAGCAACATCATTTACACTTGTTCTTGTGCTTAACCTCATTTGTCGTTGTTCTTGCGCTTTGCAACATAATTTGCCTTTGATCTTGTGCTTATGAACCTCATTTGCATTTGTTCTTGTGCTTAGGACCCTCATTTACCCTTGTTTTTGTGCTTAACAACCTCAATTGGCGTTGTTTGTCTGCTTAACAATCTCTTTTAACCTTGATCTTGTGCTTGCGAACCTCATTTGGATTTGTTCTTGTGCTTAGGAACCTTATTTTCCCTTGTTTGTGTGCTTAATAACCTCAATTGGAGTTGTTTGTGTGCTTAACAACCTCTGTTGCCCCTGATTTTGATTTTATGAACCTCATTTGCATTTGTTCTTGTGCTTGGAAACTCATTTCCCCTTGTTCATGTGCTTAACACCCTCAATTTTCGTTGTTAATATGCTTCTTAACCACTTTTGCCCATGTTCTTGTGCTTAGCTACATTGTTTACACTTGTCCTTGTGCTTAACATCCTCATTTGTCGTTGTTCTTGTGCTTTGCAATATAATTTACCCTTGATCTTGTGCTTGCGAACCTCATTTGTATTTGTTCTTCTGCCTAGGAACCTCATTTGCCCTTGTTTGTGTGCTTAACAACCTCAACTGCCGTTGTTCGTGTGCTGAACAAAATCTTTTGCCCTTGGTCTTGTGCTTATGAACCTCAATTGTATTTGTTCTTGTGCTTAGCAACCTGATTTGCCCTTGTTCGTTTGCTTAACAACCTCAATTGTCGTTGTTCATATCCTTCTAAACCTCTTTTGCTGTTGTACTTATGCTTAGCAACATCATTTACACATGTTCTTGTGCTTAACAACCTCATTTGTCGTTGTTCTTGCGCTTTGCAACATAATTTGCCCTTGATCTTGTGCTTATCAACCTCGTTTTCATTTGTTCTTGTCCTTAGGAACCTCATTTGCCCTTGTTTGTGTGCTTAACAACCTCAATTACCATTGTTCTTGTGCTGAAGAACCTCCTTTTCCCTTGGTCCTGTGCTTATGAACCTCAATTGTCTTTGTTCTTGTGCTTAGGAACTTCATTTGCCCTTGTTTGTCTACTTAACAACCTCAATTGTCGTTGTTCGTGTGCTTAACAACCTGTTTTCGCCTTCATCTTATGCTTATCAAGCTCATTTGCATTTGTTCTTGTGCTTAGGAACCTCATTTGCCCTTGTTCGTGTGCTTAACAACCTCAATTGTTGTTGTTTATTTGCTTCTTAACCTCTTTTGCCCTTGTTCTTACGTTTAGCAACATCATTTACACTTGTTCTTGTGCTTAACCTCATTTGTCGTTGTTCTTGCGCTTTGCAACATAATTTGCCTTTGATCTTGTGCTTATGAACCTCATTTGCATTTGTTCTTGTGCTTAGGACCCTCATTTGCCCTTGTTTGTGTGCTTAACAACATCAATTGGCGTTGTTTGTCTGCTTAACAATCTCTTTTAACCTTGATCTTGTGCTTGCGAACCTCATTTGGATTTGTTCTTGTGCTTAGCAACCTTATTTTCCCTTGTTTGTGTGCTTAATAACCTCAATTGGAGTTGTTTGTGTGCTTAACAACCTCTGTTGCCCCTGATTTTGATTTTATGAACCCCATTTGCATTTGTTCTTGTGCTTGGAAACTCATTTCCCCTTGTTCATGTGCTTAACACCCTCAATTTTCGTTGTTAATATGCTTCTTAACCACTTTTGCCCATGTTCTTGTGCTTAGCTACATTATTTACACTTGTCCTTGTGCTTAACATCCTCATTTGTCGTTGTTCTTGTGCTTTGCAATATAATTCACCCTTGATCTTGTTCTTATGAACCTCATTTGTATTTGTTCTTCTGCCTAGGAACCTCATTTGCCCTTGTTTGTGTGCTTAACAACCTCAACTGCCGTTGATCGTGTGCTGAACAAAATCTTTTGCCCTTGGTCTTGTGCTTATGAACCTCAATTGTATTTGTTCTTGTGCTTAGCAACCTGATTTGCCCTTGTTCGTTTGCTTAACAACCTCAATTGTCGTTGTTCATATCCTTCTAAACCTCTTTTGCTGTTGTACTTATGCTTAGCAACATCATTTACACATGTTCTTGTGCTTAACAACCTCATTTGTCGTTGTTCTTGCGCTTTGCAACATAATTTGCCCTTGATCTTGTGCTTATCAACCTCGTTTTTTCATTTGTTCTTGTGCTTAGGAACCTCATTTGCCCTTGTTTGTGTGCTTAACAACCTCAATTACCATTGTTCTTGTGCTGAAGAACCTCTTTTTCCCTTGGTCCTGTGCTTATGAACCTCAATTGTCTTTGTTCTTGTGCTTAGGAACTTCATTTGCCCTTGTTTGTATACTTAACAACCTCAATTGTCGTTGTTCGTGTGCTTAACAACTTGTTTTAGCCTTGATCTTATGCTTATGAACCTCATTTGCATTTGTTCTTGTGCTTAGGGACCTCATTTGCCCTTGTTCGTGTGCTTAACAACCTCAATTGTTGTTGTTTATTTGCTTCTTAACCTCTTTTGCCCTTGTTCTTACGTTTAGCAACATCATATACACTTGTTCTTGTGCTTAACCTCATTTGTCGTTGTTCTTGCGCTTTGCAACATAATTTGCCTTTGATCTTGTGCTTATGAACCTCATTTGCATTTGTTCTTGTGCTTAGGACCCTCATTTGCCCTTGTTTGTGTGCTTAACAACCTCAATTGGCGTTGTTTGTCTGCTTAACAATCTCTTTTAACCTTGATCTTGTGCTTGCGAACCTCATTTGGATTTGTTCTTGTGCTTAGGAACCTTATTTTCCCTTGTTTGTGTGCTTAATAACCTCAATTGGAGTTGTTTGTGTGCTTAACAACCTCTGTTGCCCCTGATTTTGATTTTATGAACCCCATTTGCATTTGTTCTTGTGCTTGGAAACTCATTTCCCCTTGTTCATGTGCTTAACACCCTCAATTTTCGTTGTTAATATGCTTCTTAACCACTTTTGCCCATGTTCTTGTGCTTAGCTACATTGTTTACACTTGTCCTTGTGCTTAACATCCTCATTTGTCGTTGTTCTTGTGCTTTGCAATATAATTTACCCTTGATCTTGTGCTTGCGAACCTCATTTGTATTTGTTCTTCTGCCTAGGAACCTCATTTGCCCTTGTTTGTGTGCTTAACAACCTCAACTGCCGTTGTTCGTGTGCTGAACAAAATCTTTTGCCCTTGGTCTTGTGCTTATGAACCTCAATTGTATTTGTTCTTGTGCTTAGCAACCTGATTTGCCCTTGTTCGTTTGCTTAACAACCTCAATTGTCGTTGTTCATATCCTTCTAAACCTCTTTTGCTGTTGTACTTATGCTTAGCAACATCATTTACACATGTTCTTGTGCTTAACAACCTCATTTGTCGTTGTTCTTGCGCTTTGCAACATAATTTGCCCTTGATCTTGTGCTTATCAACCTCGTTATCATTTGTTCTTGTCCTTAGGAACCTCATTTGCCCTTGTTTGTGTGCTTAACAACCTCAATTACCATTGTTCTTGTGCTGAAGAACCTCCTTTTCCCTTGGTCCTGTGCTTATGAACCTCAATTGTCTTTGTTCTTGTGCTTAGGAACTTCATTTGCCCTTGTTTGTCTACTTAACAACCTCAATTGTCGTTGTTCGTGTGCTTAACAACCTGTTTTCGCCTTCATCTTATGCTTATCAAGCTCATTTGCATTTGTTCTTGTGCTTAGGAACCTCATTTGCCCTTGTTCGTGTGCTTAACAACCTCAATTGTTGTTGTTTATTTGCTTCTTAACCTCTTTTGCCCTTGTTCTTACGTTTAGCAACATCATTTACACTTGTTCTTGTGCTTAACCTCATTTGTCGTTGTTCTTGCGCTTTGCAACATAATTTGCCTTTGATCTTGTGCTTATGAACCTCATTTGCATTTGTTCTTGTGCTTAGGACCCTCATTTGCCCTTGTTTGTGTGCTTAACAACATCAATTGGCGTTGTTTGTCTGCTTAACAATCTCTTTTAACCTTGATCTTGTGCTTGCGAACCTCATTTGGATTTGTTCTTGTGCTTAGCAACCTTATTTTCCCTTGTTTGTGTGCTTAATAACCTCAATTGGAGTTGTTTGTGTGCTTAACAACCTCTGTTGCCCCTGATTTTGATTTTATGAACCCCATTTGCATTTGTTCTTGTGCTTGGAAACTCATTTCCCCTTGTTCATGTGCTTAACACCCTCAATTTTCGTTGTTAATATGCTTCTTAACCACTTTTGCCCATGTTCTTGTGCTTAGCTACATTATTTACACTTGTCCTTGTGCTTAACATCCTCATTTGTCGTTGTTCTTGTGCTTTGCAATATAATTCACCCTTGATCTTGTTCTTATGAACCTCATTTGTATTTGTTCTTCTGCCTAGGAACCTCATTTGCCCTTGTTTGTGTGCTTAACAACCTCAACTGCCGTTGATCGTGTGCTGAACAAAATCTTTTGCCCTTGGTCTTGTGCTTATGAACCTCAATTGTATTTGTTCTTGTGCTTAGCAACCTGATTTGCCCTTGTTCGTTTGCTTAACAACCTCAATTGTCGTTGTTCATATCCTTCTAAACCTCTTTTGCTGTTGTACTTATGCTTAGCAACATCATTTACACATGTTCTTGTGCTTAACAACCTCATTTGTCGTTGTTCTTGCGCTTTGCAACATAATTTGCCCTTGATCTTGTGCTTATCAACCTCGTTTTTTCATTTGTTCTTGTGCTTAGGAACCTCATTTGCCCTTGTTTGTGTGCTTAACAACCTCAATTACCATTGTTCTTGTGCTGAAGAACCTCTTTTTCCCTTGGTCCTGTGCTTATGAACCTCAATTGTCTTTGTTCTTGTGCTTAGGAACTTCATTTGCCCTTGTTTGTATACTTAACAACCTCAATTGTCGTTGTTCGTGTGCTTAACAACTTGTTTTAGCCTTGATCTTATGCTTATGAACCTCATTTGCATTTGTTCTTGTGCTTAGGGACCTCATTTGCCCTTGTTCGTGTGCTTAACAACCTCAATTGTTGTTGTTTATTTGCTTCTTAACCTCTTTTGCCCTTGTTCTTACGTTTAGCAACATCATATACACTTGTTCTTGTGCTTAACCTCATTTGTCGTTGTTCTTGCGCTTTGCAACATAATTTGCCTTTGATCTTGTGCTTATGAACCTCATTTGCATTTGTTCTTGTGCTTAGGACCCTCATTTGCCCTTGTTTGTGTGCTTAACAACCTCAATTGGCGTTGTTTGTCTGCTTAACAATCTCTTTTAACCTTGATCTTGTGCTTGCGAACCTCATTTGGATTTGTTCTTGTGCTTAGGAACCTTATTTTCCCTTGTTTGTGTGCTTAATAACCTCAATTGGAGTTGTTTGTGTGCTTAACAACCTCTGTTGCCCCTGATTTTGATTTTATGAACCCCATTTGCATTTGTTCTTGAGCTTGGAAACTCATTTCCCCTTGTTCATGTGCTTAACACCCTCAATTTTCGTTGTTAATATGCTGCTTAACCACTTTTGCCCATGTTCTTGTGCTTAGCTACATTATTTACACTTGTTCTTGTGCTTGACATCCTCATTTGTTGTTGTTCTTGTGCTTTGCAATATAATTTACCCTTGATCTTGTTCTTATGAACCTCATTTGTATTTGTTCTTCTGCCTAGGAACCTCATTTGCCCTTGTTTGTGTGCTTAAGAACCTCAACTGCCGTTGTTCGTGTGCTGAACAAAATCTTTTGCCCTTGGTCTTGTGCTTATGAACCTCAATTGTATTTGTTCTTGTGCTTAGCAACCTGATTTGCCCTTGTTCGTTTGCTTAACAACCTCAATTGTCGTTGTTCATATCCTTCTAAACCTCTTTTGCTGTTGTACTTATGCTTAGCAACATCATTTACACATGTTCTTGTCCTTAACAACCTCATTTGTCGTTGTTCTTGCGCTTTGCAACATAATTTGCCCTTGATCTTGTGCTTATCAACCTCGTTTTCATTTGTTCTTGTGATTAGGAACCTCATTTGCCCTTGTTTGTGTGCTTAACAACCTCAATTACCAATGTTCTTGTGCTGAAGAACCTCTTTTTCCCTTGGTCCTGTGCTTATGAACCTCAATTGTCTTTGTTCTTGTGCTTAGGAACTTCATTTGCCCTTGTTTGTATACATAACAACCTCAATTGTCGTTGTTCGTGTGCTTAACAACCTGTTTTAGCCTTGATCTTATGCTTATGAACCTCATTTGCATTTGTTCTTGTGCTTAGGAACCTCATTTGCCCTTGTTCGTGTGCTTAACAACCTCAATTGTTGTTGTTTATTTGCTTCTTAACCTCTTTTGCCCTTGTTCTTATGTTTAGCAACATCATTTACACTTGTTCTTGTGCTTAACCTCATTTGTCGTTGTTCTTGCACTTTGCAACATAATTTGCCTTTGATCTTGTGCTTATGAACCTCATTTGCATTTGTTCTTGTGCTTAGGACCCTCATTTGCCCTTGTTTGTGTGCTTAACAACCTCAATTGGCGTTGTTTGTCTGCTTAACAATCTCTTTTAACCTTGATCTTGTGCTTGCGAACCTCATTTGGATTTGTTCTTGTGCTTAGCAACCTTATTTTCCCTTGTTTGTGTGCTTAATAACCTCAATTGGAGTTGTTTGTGTGCTTAACAACCTCTGTTGCCCCTGATTTTGATTTTATGAACCCCATTTGCATTTGTTCTTGTGCTTGGAAACTCATTTCCCGTTGTTCATGTGCTTAACACCCTCAATTTTCGTTGTTAATATGCTTCTTAACCACTTTTGCCCATGTTCTTGTGCTTAGCTACATTATTTACACTTGTCCTTGTGCTTAACATCCTCATTTGTCGTTGTTCTTGTGCTTTGCAATATAATTCACCCTTGATCTTGTTCTTATGAACCTCATTTGTATTTGTTCTTCTGCCTAGGAACCTCATTTGCCCTTGTTTGTGTGCTTAAGAACCTCAACTGCCGTTGTTCGTGTGCTGAACAAAATCTTTTGCCCTTGGTCTTGTGCTTATGAACCTCAATTGTATTTGTTCTTGTGCTTAGCAACCTGATTTGCCCTTGTTCGTTTGCTTAACAACCTCAATTGTCGTTGTTCATATCCTTCTAAACCTCTTTTGCTGTTGTACTTATGCTTAGCAACATCATTTACACATGTTCTTGTGCTTAACAACCTCATTTGTCGTTGTTCTTGCGCTTTGCAACATAATTTGCCCTTGATCTTGTGCTTATCAACCTCGTTTTTTCATTTGTTCTTGTGCTTAGGAACCTCATTTGCCCTTGTTTGTGTGCTTAACAACCTCAATTACCATTGTTCTTCTGCTGAAGAACCTCTTTTTCCCTTGGTCCTGTGCTTATGAACCTCAATTGTCTTTGTTCTTGTGCTTAGGAACTTCATTTGCCCTTGTTTGTATACTTAACAACCTCAATTGTCGTTGTTCGTGTGCTTAACAACTTGTTTTAGCCTTGATCTTATGCTTATGAACCTCATTTGCATTTGTTCTTGTGCTTAGGGACCTCATTTGCCCTTGTTCGTGTGCTTAACAACCTCAATTGTTGTTGTTTATTTTCTTCTTAACCTCTTTTGCCCTTGTTCTTACGTTTAGCAACATCATATACACTTGTTCTTGTGCTTAACCTCATTTGTCGTTGTTCTTGCGCTTTGCAACATAATTTGCCTTTGATCTTGTGCTTATGAACCTCATTTGCATTTGTTCTTGTGCTTAGGACCCTCATTTGCCCTTGTTTGTGTGCTTAACAACCTCAATTGGCGTTTTTTGTCTGCTTAACAATCTCTTTTAACCTTGATCTTGTGCTTGCGAACCTCATTTGGATTTGTTCTTGTGCTTAGGAACCTTATTTTCCCTTGTTTGTGTGCTTAATAACCTCAATTGGAGTTGTTTGTGTGCTTAACAACCTCTGTTGCCCCTGATTTATTATGAACCCCATTTGCATTTGTTCTTGTGCTTGGAAACTCATTTCCCCTTGTTCATGTGCTTAACACCCTCAATTTTCGTTGTTAATATGCTTCTTAACCACTTTTGCCCATGTTCTTGTGCTTAGCTACATTATTTACACTTGTTCTTGTGCTTGACATCCTCATTTGTCGTTGTTCTTGTGCTTTGCAATATAATTTACCCTTGATCTTGTTCTTATGAACCTCATTTGTATTTGTTCTTCTGCCTAGGAACCTCATTTGCCCTTGTTTGTGTGCTTAAGAACCTCAACTGCCGTTGTTCGTGTGCTGAACAAAATCTTTTGCCCTTGGTCTTGTGCTTATGAACCTCAATTGTATTTGTTCTTGTGCTTAGCAACCTGATTTGCCCTTGTTCGTTTGCTTAACAACCTCAATTGTCGTTGTTCATATCTTTCTAAACCTCTTTTGCTGTTGTACTTATGCTTAGCAACATCATTTACACATGTTCTTGTGCTTAACAACCTCATTTGTCGTTGTTCTTGCGCTTTGCAACATAATTTGCCCTTGATCTTGTGCTTATCAACCTCGTTTTCATTTGTTCTTGTGCTTAGGAACCTCATTTGCCCTTGTTTGTGTGCTTAACAACCTCAATTACCATTGTTCTTGTGCTGAAGAACCTCTTTTTCCCTTGGTCCTGTGCTTATGAACCTCAATTGTCTTTGTTCTTGCGCTTAGGAACTTCATTTGCCCTTGTTTGTATACTTAACAACCTCAATTGTCGTTGTTCGTGTGCTTAACAACCTGTTTTAGCCTTGATCTTATGCTTATGAACCTCATTTGCATTTGTTCTTGTGCTTAGGAACCTCATTTGCCCTTGTTCGTGTGCTTAACAACCTCAATTGTTGTTGTTTATTTGCTTCTTAACCTCTTTTGCCCTTGTTCTTATGTTTAGCAACATCATTTACACTTGTTCTTGTGCTTAACCTCATTTGTCGTTGTTCTTGCGCTTTGCAACATAATTTGCCTTTGATCTTGTGCTTATGAACCTCATTTGCATTTGTTCTTGTGCTTAGGACCCTCATTTGCCCTTGTTTGTGTGCTTAACAACCTCAATTGGCGTTGTTTGTCTGCTTAACAATCTCTTTTAACCTTGATCTTGTGCTTGCGAACCTCATTTGGATTTGTTCTTGTGCTTAGGAACCTTATTTTCCCTTGTTTGTGTGCTTAATAACCTCAATTGGAGTTGTTTGTGTGCTTAACAACCTCTGTTGCCCCTGATTTTGATTTTATGAACCCCATTTGCATTTGTTCTTGTGCTTGGAAACTCATTTCCCCTTGTTCATGTGCTTAACACCCTCAATTTTCGTTGTTAATATGCTTCTTAACCACTTTTGCCCATGTTCTTGTGCTTAGCTACATTATTTACACTTGTCCTTGTGCTTAACATCCTCATTTGTCGTTGTTCTTGTGCTTTGCAATATAATTTACCCTTGATCTTGTTCTTATGAACCTCATTTGTATTTGTTCTTCTGCCTAGGAACCTCATTTGCCCTTGTTTGTGTGCTTAACAAGCTCAACTGCCGTTGTTCGTGTGCTGAACAAAATCTTTTGCCCTTGGTCTTGTGCTTATGAACCTCAATTGTATTTGTTCTTGTGCTTAGCAACCTGATTTGCCCTTGTTCGTTTGCTTAACAACCTCAATTGTCGTTGTTCATATCCTTCTAAACCTCTTTTGCTGTTGTACTTATGCTTAGCAACATCATTTACACATGTTCTTGTGCTTAACAACCTCATTTGTCGTTGTTCTTGCGCTTTGCAACATAATTTGCCCTTGATCTTGTGCTTATCAACCTCGTTTTCATTTGTTCTTGTGCTTAGGAACCTCATTTGCCCTTGTTTGTGTGCTTAACAACCTCAATTACCATTGTTCTTGTGCTGAAGAACCTCTTTTTCCCTTGGTCCTGTGCTTATGAACCTCAATTGTCTTTGTTCTTGTGCTTAGGAACTTCATTTGCCCTTGTTTGTATACTTAACAACCTCAATTGTCGTTGTTCGTGTGCTTAACAACCTGTTTTAGCCTTGATCTTATGCTTATGAACCTCATTTGCATTTGTTCTTGTGCTTAGGAACCTCATTTGCCCTTGTTCGTGTGCTTAACAACCTCAATTGTTGTTGTTTATTTGCTTCTTAACCTCTTTTGCCCTTGTTCTTACGTTTAGCAACATCATTTACACTTGTTCTTGTGCTTAACCTCATTTGTCGTTGTTCTTGCGCTTTGCAACATAATTTGCCTTTGATCTTGTGCTTATGAACCTCATTTGCATTTGTTCTTGTGCTTAGGACCCTCATTAGCCCTTGTTTGTGTGCTTAACAACCTCAATTGGCGTTGTTTGTCTGCTTAACAATCTCTTTTAACCTTGATCTTGTGCTTGCGAACCTCATTTGGATTTGTTCTTGTGCTTAGCAACCTTATTTTCCCTTGTTTGTGTGCTTAATAACCTCAATTGGAGTTGTTTGTGTGCTTAACAACCTCTGTTGCCCCTGATTTTGATTTTATGAACCCCATTTGCATTTGTTCTTGTGCTTGGAAACTCATTTCCCCTTGTTCATGTGCTTAACACCCTCAATTTTCGTTGTTAATATGCTTCTTAACCACTTTTGCCCATGTTCTTGTGCTTAGCTACATTATTTACACTTGTTCTTGTGCTTGACATCCTCATTTGTCGTTGTTCTTGTGCTTTGCAATATAATTTACCCTTGATCTTGTTCTTATGAACCTCATTTGTATTTGTTCTTCTGCCTAGGAACCTCATTTGCCCTTGTTTGTGTGCTTAACAACCTCAACTGCCGTTGTTCGTGTGCTGAACAAAATCTTTTGCCCTTGGTCTTGTGCTTATGAACCTCAATTGTATTTGTTCTTGTGCTTAGCAACCTGATTTGCCCTTGTTCGTTTGCTTAACAACCTCAATTGTCGTTGTTCATATCCTTCTAAACCTCTTTTGCTGTTGTACTTATGCTTAGCAACATCATTTACACATGTTCTTGTGCTTAACAACCTCATTTGTCGTTGTTCTTGCGCTTTGCAACATAATTTGCCCTTGATCTTGTGCTTATCAACCTCGTTTTCATTTGTTCTTGTGCTTAGGAACCTCATTTGCCCTTGTTTGTGTGCTTAACAACCTCAATTACCATTGTTCTTCTGCTGAAGAACCTCTTTTTCCCTTGGTCCTGTGCTTATGAACCTCAATTGTCTTTGTTCTTGTGCTTAGGAACTTCATTTGCCCTTGTTTGTATACTTAACAACCTCAATTGTCGTTGTTCGTGTGCTTAACAACTTGTTTTAGCCTTGATCTTATGCTTATGAACCTCATTTGCATTTGTTCTTGTGCTTAGGGACCTCATTTGCCCTTGTTCGTGTGCTTAACAACCTCAATTGTTGTTGTTTATTTGCTTCTTAACCTCTTTTGCCCTTGTTCTTACGTTTAGCAACATCATATACACTTGTTCTTGTGCTTAACCTCATTTGTCGTTGTTCTTGCGCTTTGCAACATAATTTGCCTTTGATCTTGTGCTTATGAACCTCATTTGCATTTGTTCTTGTGCTTAGGACCCTCATTTGCCCTTGTTTGTGTGCTTAACAACCTCAATTGGCGTTGTTTGTCTGCTTAACAATCTCTTTTAACCTTGATCTTGTGCTTGCGAACCTCATTTGGATTTGTTCTTGTGCTTAGGAACCTTATTTTCCCTTGTTTGTGTGCTTAATAACCTCAATTGGAGTTGTTTGTGTGCTTAACAACCTCTGTTGCCCCTGATTTTGATTTTATGAACCCCATTTGCATTTGTTCTTGTGCTTGGAAACTCATTTCCCCTTGTTCATGTGCTTAACACCCTCAATTTTCGTTGTTAATATGCTTCTTAACCACTTTTGCCCATGTTCTTGTGCTTAGCTACATTATTTACACTTGTTCTTGTGCTTGACATCCTCATTTGTTGTTGTTCTTGTGCTTTGCAATATAATTTACCCTTGATCTTGTTCTTATGAACCTCATTTGTATTTGTTCTTCTGCCTAGGAACCTCATTTGCCCTTGTTTGTGTGCTTAAGAACCTCAACTGCCGTTGTTCGTGTGCTGAACAAAATCTTTTGCCCTTGGTCTTGTGCTTATGAACCTCAATTGTATTTGTTCTTGTGCTTAGCAACCTGATTTGCCCTTGTTCGTTTGCTTAACAACCTCAATTGTCGTTGTTCATATCTTTCTAAACCTCTTTTGCTGTTGTACTTATGCTTAGCAACATCATTTACACATGTTCTTGTGCTTAACAACCTCATTTGTCGTTGTTCTTGCGCTTTGCAACATAATTTGCCCTTGATCTTGTGCTTATCAACCTCGTTTTCATTTGTTCTTGTCCTTAGGAACCTCATTTGCCCTTGTTTGTGTGCTTAACAACCTCAATTACCATTGTTCTTGTGCTGAAGAACCTCTTTTTCCCTTGGTCCTGTGCTTATGAACCTCAATTGTCTTTGTTCTTGCGCTTAGGAACTTCATTTGCCCTTGTTTGTATACTTAACAACCTCAATTGTCGTTGTTCGTGTGCTTAACAACCTGTTTTAGCCTTGATCTTATGCTTATGAACCTCATTTGCATTTGTTCTTGTGCTTAGGAACCTCATTTGCCCTTGTTCGTGTGCTTAACAACCTCAATTGTTGTTGTTTATTTGCTTCTTAACCTCTTTTGCCCTTGTTCTTATGTTTAGCAACATCATTTACACTTGTTCTTGTGCTTAACCTCATTTGTCGTTGTTCTTGCGCTTTGCAACATAATTTGCCTTTGATCTTGTGCTTATGAACCTCATTTGCATTTGTTCTTGTGCTTAGGACCCTCATTTGCCCTTGTTTGTGTGCTTAACAACCTCAATTGGCGTTGTTTGTCTGCTTAACAATCTCTTTTAACCTTGATCTTGTGCTTGCGAACCTCATTTGGATTTGTTCTTGTGCTTAGGAACCTTATTTTCCCTTGTTTGTGTGCTTAATAACCTCAATTGGAGTTGTTTGTGTGCTTAACAACCTCTGTTGCCCCTGATTTTGATTTTATGAACCCCATTTGCATTTGTTCTTGTGCTTGGAAACTCATTTCCCCTTGTTCATGTGCTTAACACCCTCAATTTTCGTTGTTAATATGCTTCTTAACCACTTTTGCCCATGTTCTTGTGCTTAGCTACATTATTTACACTTGTCCTTGTGCTTAACATCCTCATTTGTCGTTGTTCTTGTGCTTTGCAATATAATTTACCCTTGATCTTGTTCTTATGAACCTCATTTGTATTTGTTCTTCTGCCTAGGAACCTCATTTGCCCTTGTTTGTGTGCTTAACAAGCTCAACTGCCGTTGTTCGTGTGCTGAACAAAATCTTTTGCCCTTGGTCTTGTGCTTATGAACCTCAATTGTATTTGTTCTTGTGCTTAGCAACCTGATTTGCCCTTGTTCGTTTGCTTAACAACCTCAATTGTCGTTGTTCATATCCTTCTAAACCTCTTTTGCTGTTGTACTTATGCTTAGCAACATCATTTACACATGTTCTTGTGCTTAACAACCTCATTTGTCGTTGTTCTTGCGCTTTGCAACATAATTTGCCCTTGATCTTGTGCTTATCAACCTCGTTTTCATTTGTTCTTGTGCTTAGGAACCTCATTTGCCCTTGTTTGTGTGCTTAACAACCTCAATTACCATTGTTCTTGTGCTGAAGAACCTCTTTTTCCCTTGGTCCTGTGCTTATGAACCTCAATTGTCTTTGTTCTTGTGCTTAGGAACTTCATTTGCCCTTGTTTGTATACTTAACAACCTCAATTGTCGTTGTTCGTGTGCTTAACAACCTGTTTTAGCCTTGATCTTATGCTTATGAACCTCATTTGCATTTGTTCTTGTGCTGAGGAACCTCATTTGCCCTTGTTCGTGTGCTTAACAACCTCAATTGTTGTTGTTTATTTGCTTCTTAACCTCTTTTGCCCTTGTTCTTACGTTTAGCAACACCATTTACACTTGTTCTTGTGCTTAACCTCATTTGTCGTTGTTCTTGCGCTTTGCAACATAATTTGCCTTTGATCTTGTGCTTATGAACCTCATTTGCATTTGTTCTTGTGCTTAGGACCCTCATTAGCCCTTGTTTGTGTGCTTAACAACCTCAATTGGCGTTGTTTGTCTGCTTAACAATCTCTTTTAACCTTGATCTTGTGCTTGCGAACCTCATTTGGATTTGTTCTTGTGCTTAGGAACGTTATTTTCCCTTGTTTGTGTGCTTAATAACCTCAATTGGAGTTGTTTGTGTGCTTAACAACCTCTGTTGCCCCTGATTTTGATTTTATGAACCCCATTTGCATTTGTTCTTGTGCTTGGAAACTCATTTCCCCTTGTTCATGTGCTTAACACCCTCAATTTTCGTTGTTAATATGCTTCTTAACCACTTTTGCCCATGTTCTTGTGCTTAGCTACATTATTTACACTTGTTCTTGTGCTTGACATCCTCATTTGTCGTTGTTCTTGTGCTTTGCAATATAATTCACCCTTGATCTTGTTCTTATGAACCTCATTTGTATTTGTTCTTCTGCCTAGGAACCTCATTTGCCCTTGTTTGTGTGCTTAACAACCTCAACTGCCGTTGTTCGTGTGCTGAACAAAATCTTTTGCCCTTGGTCTTGTGCTTATGAACCTCAATTGTATTTGTTCTTGTGCTTAGCAACCTAATTTGCCCTTGTTCGTTTGCTTAACAACCTCAATTGTCGTTGTTCATATCCTTCTAAACCTCTTTTGCTGTTGTACTTATGCTTAGCAACATCATTTACACATGTTCTTGTGCTTAACAACCTCATTTGTCGTTGTTCTTGCGCTTTGCAACATAATTTGCCCTTGATCTTGTGCTTATCAACCTCGTTTTCATTTGTTCTTGTGCTTAGGAACCTCATTTGCCCTTGTTTGTGTGCTTAACAACCTCAATTACCATTGTTCTTGTGCTGAAGAACCTCTTTTTCCCTTGGTCCTGTGCTTATGAACCTCAATTGTCTTTGTTCTTGTGCTTAGGAACTTCATTTGCCCTTGTTTGTATACATAACAACCTCAATTGTCGTTGTTCGTGTGCTTAACAACCTGTTTTAGCCTTGATCTTATGCTTATGAACCTCATTTGCATTTGTTCTTGTGCTTAGGAACCTCATTTGCCCTTGTTCGTGTGCTTAACAACCTCAATTGTTGTTGTTTATTTGCTTCTTAACCTCTTTTGCCCTTGTTCTTATGTTTAGCAACATCATCTACACTTGTTCTTGTGCTTAACCTCATTTGTCGTTGTTCTTGCGCTTTGCAACATAATTTGCCTTTGATCTTGTGCTTATGAACCTCATTTGCATTTGTTCTTGTGCTTAGGACCCTCATTTGCCCTTGTTTGTGTGCTTAACAACCTCAATTGGCGTTGTTTGTCTGCTTAACAATCTCTTTTAACCTTGATCTTGTGCTTGCGAACCTCATTTGGATTTGTTCTTGTGCTTAGGAACCTTATTTTCCCTTGTTTGTGTGCTTAATAACCTCAATTGGAGTTGTTTGTGTGCTTAACAACCTCTGTTGCCCCTGATTTTGATTTTATGAACCCCATTTGCATTTGTTCTTGTGCTTGGAAACTCATTTCCCCTTGTTCATGTGCTTAACACCCTCAATTTTCGTTGTTAATATGCTTCTTAACCACTTTTGCCCATGTTCTTGTGCTTAGCTACATTGTTTACACTTGTCATTGTGCTTAACATCCTCATTTGTCGTTGTTCTTGTGCTTTGCAATATAATTTACCCTTGATCTTGTTCTTATGAACCTCATTTGTATTTGTTCTTCTGCCTAGGAACCTCATTTGCCCTTGTTTGTATGCTTAACAACATCAACTGCCGTTGTTCGTGTGCTGAACAAAATCTTTTGCCCTTGGTCTTGTGCTTATGAACCTCAATTGTATTTGTTCTTGTGCTTAGCAACCTGATTTGCCCTTGTTCGTTTGCTTAACAACCTCAATTGTCGTTGTTCATATCCTTCTAAACCTCTTTTGCTGTTGTACTTATGCTTAGCAACATCATTTACACATGTTCTTGTCCTTAACAACCTCATTTGTCGTTGTTCTTGCGCTTTGCAACATAATTTGCCCTTGATCTTGTGCTTATCAACCTCGTTTTCATTTGTTCTTGTCCTTAGGAACCTCATTTGCCCTTGTTTGTGTGCTTAACAACCTCAATTACCATTGTTCTTGTGCTGAAGAACCTCTTTTTCCCTTGGTCCTGTGCTTATGAACCTCAATTGTCTTTGTTCTTGCGCTTAGGAACTTCATTTGCCCTTGTTTGTATACTTAACAACCTCAATTGTCGTTGTTCGTGTGCTTAACAACCTGTTTTAGCCTTGATCTTATGCTTATGAACCTCATTTGCATTTGTTCTTGTGCTTAGGAACCTCATTTGCCCTTGTTCGTGTGCTTAACAACCTCAATTGTTGTTGTTTATTTGCTTCTTAACCTCTTTTGCCCTTGTTCTTATGTTTAGCAACATCATTTACACTTGTTCTTGTGCTTAACCTCATTTGTCGTTGTTCTTGCGCTTTGCAACATAATTTGCCTTTGATCTTGTGCTTATGAACCTCATTTGCATTTGTTCTTGTGCTTAGGACCCTCATTTGCCCTTGTTTGTGTGCTTAACAACCTCAATTGGCGTTGTTTGTCTGCTTAACAATCTCTTTTAACCTTGATCTTGTGCTTGCGAACCTCATTTGGATTTGTTCTTGTGCTTAGGAACCTTATTTTCCCTTGTTTGTGTGCTTAATAACCTCAATTGGAGTTGTTTGTGTGCTTAACAACCTCTGTTGCCCCTGATTTTGATTTTATGAACCCCATTTGCATTTGTTCTTGTGCTTGGAAACTCATTTCCCCTTGTTCATGTGCTTAACACCCTCAATTTTCGTTGTTAATATGCTTCTTAACCACTTTTGCCCATGTTCTTGTGCTTAGCTACATTATTTACACTTGTTCTTGTGCTTGACATCCTCATTTGTCGTTGTTCTTGTGCTTTGCAATATAATTCACCCTTGATCTTGTTCTTATGAACCTCATTTGTATTTGTTCTTCTGCCTAGGAACCTCATTTGCCCTTGTTTGTGTGCTTAACAACCTCAACTGCCGTTGTTCGTGTGCTGAACAAAATCTTTTGCCCTTGGTCTTGTGCTTATGAACCTCAATTGTATTTGTTCTTGTGCTTAGCAACCTGATTTGCCCTTGTTCGTTTGCTTAACAACCTCAATTGTCGTTGTTCATATCCTTCTAAACCTCTTTTGCTGTTGTACTTATGCTTAGCAACATCATTTACACATGTTCTTGTGCTTAACAACCTCATTTGTCGTTGTTCTTGCGCTTTGCAACATAATTTGCCCTTGATCTTGTGCTTATCAACCTCGTTTTCATTTGTTCTTGTGATTAGGAACCTCATTTGCCCTTGTTTGTGTGCTTAACAACCTCAATTACCAATGTTCTTGTGCTGAAGAACCTCTTTTTCCCTTGGTCCTGTGCTTATGAACCTCAATTGTCTTTGTTCTTGTGCTTAGGAACTTCATTTGCCCTTGTTTGTATACATAACAACCTCAATTGTCGTTGTTCGTGTGCTTAACAACCTGTTTTAGCCTTGATCTTATGCTTATGAACCTCATTTGCATTTGTTCTTGTGCTTAGGAACCTCATTTGCCCTTGTTCGTGTGCTTAACAACCTCAATTGTTGTTGTTTATTTGCTTCTTAACCTCTTTTGCCCTTGTTCTTATGTTTAGCAACATCATTTACACTTGTTCTTGTGCTTAACCTCATTTGTCGTTGTTCTTGCACTTTGCAACATAATTTGCCTTTGATCTTGTGCTTATGAACCTCATTTGCATTTGTTCTTGTGCTTAGGACCCTCATTTGCCCTTGTTTGTGTGCTTAACAACCTCAATTGGCGTTGTTTGTCTGCTTAACAATCTCTTTTAACCTTGATCTTGTGCTTGCGAACCTCATTTGGATTTGTTCTTGTGCTTAGGAACCTTATTTTCCCTTGTTTGTGTGCTTAATAACCTCAATTGGAGTTGTTTGTGTGGTTAACAACCTCTGTTGCCCCTGATTTTGATTTTATGAACCTCATTTGCATTTGTTCTTGTGCTTGGAAACTCATTTCCCCTTGTTCATGTGCTTAACACCCTCAATTTTCGTTGTTAATATGCTTCTTAACCACTTTTGCCCATGTTCTTGTGCTTAGCTACATTATTTACACTTGTCCTTGTGCTTAACATCCTCATTTGTCGTTGTTCTTGTGCTTTGCAATATAATTTACCCTTGATCTTGTTCTTATGAACCTCATTTGTATTTGTTCTTCTGCCTAGGAACCTCATTTGCCCTTGTTTGTGTGCTTAACAACCTCAACTGCCGTTGTTCGTGTGCTGAACAAAATCTTTTGCCCTTGGTATTGTGCTTATGAACCTCAATTGTATTTGTTCTTGTGCTTAGCAACCTGATTTGCCCTTGTTCGTTTGCTTAACAACCTCAATTGTCGTTGTTCATATCCTTCTAAACCTCTTTTGCTGTTGTACTTATGCTTAGCAACATCATTTACACATGTTCTTGTGCTTAACAACCTCATTTGTCGTTGTTCTTGCGCTTTGCAACATAATTTGCCCTTGATCTTGTGCTTATCAACCTCGTTTTCATTTGTTCTTGTGCTTAGGAACCTCATTTGCCCTTGTTTGTGTGCTTAACAACCTCAATTACCATTGTTCTTGTGCTGAAGAACCTCTTTTTCCCTTGGTCCTGTGCTTATGAACCTCAATTGTCTTTGTTCTTGTGCTTAGGAACTTCATTTGCCCTTGTTTGTATACTTAACAACCTCAATTGTCGTTGTTCGTGTGCTTAACAACCTGTTTTAGCCTTGATCTTATGCTTATGAACCTCATTTGCATTTGTTCTTGTGCTTAGGAACCTCATTTGCCCTTGTTCGTGTGCTTAACAACCTCAATTGTTGTTGTTTATTTGCTTCTTAACCTCTTTTGCCCTTGTTCTTACGTTTAGCAACATCATTTACACTTGTTCTTGTGCTTAACCTCATTTGTCGTTGTTCTTGCGCTTTGCAACATAATTTGCCTTTGATCTTGTGCTTATGAACCTCATTTGCATTTGTTCTTGTGCTTAGGACCCTCATTAGCCCTTGTTTGTGTGCTTAACAACCTCAATTGGCGTTGTTTGTCTGCTTAACAATCTCTTTTAACCTTGATCTTGTGCTTGCGAACCTCATTTGGATTTGTTCTTGTGCTTAGGAACGTTATTTTCCCTTGTTTGTGTGCTTAATAACCTCAATTGGAGTTGTTTGTGTGCTTAACAACCTCTGTTGCCCCTGATTTTGATTTTATGAACCCCATTTGCATTTGTTCTTGTGCTTGGAAACTCATTTCCCCTTGTTCATGTGCTTAACACCCTCAATTTTCGTTGTTAATATGCTTCTTAACCACTTTTGCCCATGTTCTTGTGCTTAGCTACATTATTTACACTTGTTCTTGTGCTTGACATCCTCATTTGTCGTTGTTCTTGTGCTTTGCAATATAATTCACCCTTGATCTTGTTCTTATGAACCTCATTTGTATTTGTTCTTCTGCCTAGGAACCTCATTTGCCCTTGTTTGTGTGCTTAACAACCTCAACTGCCGTTGTTCGTGTGCTGAACAAAATCTTTTGCCCTTGGTCTTGTGCTTATGAACCTCAATTGTATTTGTTCTTGTGCTTAGCAACCTGATTTGCCCTTGTTCGTTTGCTTAACAACCTCAATTGTCGTTGTTCATATCCTTCTAAACCTCTTTTGCTGTTGTACTTATGCTTAGCAACATCATTTACACATGTTCTTGTGCTTAACAACCTCATTTGTCGTTGTTCTTGCGCTTTGCAACATAATTTGCCCTTGATCTTGTGCTTATCAACCTCGTTTTCATTTGTTCTTGTGCTTAGGAACCTCATTTGCCCTTGTTTGTGTGCTTAACAACCTCAATTACCATTGTTCTTGTGCTGAAGAACCTCTTTTTCCCTTGGTCCTGTGCTTATGAACCTCAATTGTCTTTGTTCTTGTGCTTAGGAACTTCATTTGCCCTTGTTTGTATACTTAACAACCTCAATTGTCGTTGTTCGTGTGCTTAACAACCTGTTTTAGCCTTGATCTTATGCTTATGAACCTCATTTGCATTTGTTCTTGTGCTTAGGAACCTCATTTGCCCTTGTTCGTGTGCTTAACAACCTCAATTGTTGTTGTTTATTTGCTTCTTAACCTCTTTTGCCCTTGTTCTTATGTTTAGCAACATCATCTACACTTGTTCTTGTGCTTAACCTCATTTGTCGTTGTTCTTGCGCTTTGCAACATAATTTGCCTTTGATCTTGTGCTTATGAACCTCATTTGCATTTGTTCTTGTGCTTAGGACCCTCATTTGCCCTTGTTTGTGTGCTTAACAACCTCAATTGGCGTTGTTTGTCTGCTTAACAATCTCTTTTAACCTTGATCTTGTGCTTGCGAACCTCATTTGGATTTGTTCTTGTGCTTAGGAACCTTATTTTCCCTTGTTTGTGTGCTTAATAACCTCAATTGGAGTTGTTTGTGTGCTTAACAACCTCTGTTGCCCCTGATTTTGATTTTATGAACCCCATTTGCATTTGTTCTTGTGCTTGGAAACTCATTTCCCCTTGTTCATGTGCTTAACACCCTCAATTTTCGTTGTTAATATGCTTCTTAACCACTTTTGCCCATGTTCTTGTGCTTAGCTACATTGTTTACACTTGTCATTGTGCTTAACATCCTCATTTGTCGTTGTTCTTGTGCTTTGCAATATAATTTACCCTTGATCTTGTTCTTATGAACCTCATTTGTATTTGTTCTTCTGCCTAGGAACCTCATTTGCCCTTGTTTGTATGCTTAACAACATCAACTGCCGTTGTTCGTGTGCTGAACAAAATCTTTTGCCCTTGGTCTTGTGCTTATGAACCTCAATTGTATTTGTTCTTGTGCTTAGCAACCTGATTTGCCCTTGTTCGTTTGCTTAACAACCTCAATTGTCGTTGTTCATATCCTTCTAAACCTCTTTTGCTGTTGTACTTATGCTTAGCAACATCATTTACACATGTTCTTGTCCTTAACAACCTCATTTGTCGTTGTTCTTGCGCTTTGCAACATAATTTGCCCTTGATCTTGTGCTTATCAACCTCGTTTTCATTTGTTCTTGTCCTTAGGAACCTCATTTGCCCTTGTTTGTGTGCTTAACAACCTCAATTACCATTGTTCTTGTGCTGAAGAACCTCTTTTTCCCTTGGTCCTGTGCTTATGAACCTCAATTGTCTTTGTTCTTGCGCTTAGGAACTTCATTTGCCCTTGTTTGTATACTTAACAACCTCAATTGTCGTTGTTCGTGTGCTTAACAACCTGTTTTAGCCTTGATCTTATGCTTATGAACCTCATTTGCATTTGTTCTTGTGCTTAGGAACCTCATTTGCCCTTGTTCGTGTGCTTAACAACCTCAATTGTTGTTGTTTATTTGCTTCTTAACCTCTTTTGCCCTTGTTCTTATGTTTAGCAACATCATTTACACTTGTTCTTGTGCTTAACCTCATTTGTCGTTGTTCTTGCGCTTTGCAACATAATTTGCCTTTGATCTTGTGCTTATGAACCTCATTTGCATTTGTTCTTGTGCTTAGGACCCTCATTTGCCCTTGTTTGTGTGCTTAACAACCTCAATTGGCGTTGTTTGTCTGCTTAACAATCTCTTTTAACCTTGATCTTGTGCTTGCGAACCTCATTTGGATTTGTTCTTGTGCTTAGGAACCTTATTTTCCCTTGTTTGTGTGCTTAATAACCTCAATTGGAGTTGTTTGTGTGCTTAACAACCTCTGTTGCCCCTGATTTTGATTTTATGAACCCCATTTGCATTTGTTCTTGTGCTTGGAAACTCATTTCCCCTTGTTCATGTGCTTAACACCCTCAATTTTCGTTGTTAATATGCTTCTTAACCACTTTTGCCCATGTTCTTGTGCTTAGCTACATTATTTACACTTGTTCTTGTGCTTGACATCCTCATTTGTCGTTGTTCTTGTGCTTTGCAATATAATTTACCCTTGATCTTGTTCTTATGAACCTCATTTGTATTTGTTCTTCTGCCTAGGAACCTCATTTGCCCTTGTTTGTGTGCTTAACAACCTCAACTGCCGTTGTTCGTGTGCTGAACAAAATCTTTTGCCCTTGGTCTTGTGCTTATGAACCTCAATTGTATTTGTTCTTGTGCTTAGCAACCTGATTTGCCCTTGTTCGTTTGCTTAACAACCTCAATTGTCGTTGTTCATATCCTTCTAAACCTCTTTTGCTGTTGTACTTATGCTTAGCAACATCATTTACACATGTTCTTGTGCTTAACAACCTCATTTGTCGTTGTTCTTGCGCTTTGCAACATAATTTGCCCTTGATCTTGTGCTTATCAACCTCGTTTTCATTTGTTCTTGTGCTTAGGAACCTCATTTGCCCTTGTTTGTGTGCTTAACAACCTCAATTACCATTGTTCTTGTGCTGAAGAACCTCTTTTTCCCTTGGTCCTGTGCTTATGAACCTCAATTGTCTTTGTTCTTGTGCTTAGGAACTTCATTTGCCCTTGTTTGTATACATAACAACCTCAATTGTCGTTGTTCGTGTGCTTAACAACCTGTTTTAGCCTTGATCTTATGCTTATGAACCTCATTTGCATTTGTTCTTGTGCTTAGGAACCTCATTTGCCCTTGTTCGTGTGCTTAACAACCTCAATTGTTGTTGTTTATTTGCTTCTTAACCTCTTTTGCCCTTGTTCTTATGTTTAGCAACATCATCTACACTTGTTCTTGTGCTTAACCTCATTTGTAGTTGTTCTTGCGCTTTGCAACATAATTTGCCTTTGATCTTGTGCTTATGAACCTCATTTGCATTTGTTCTTGTGCTTAGGACCCTCATTTGCCCTTGTTTGTGTGCTTAACAACCTCAATTGGCGTTGTTTGTCTGCTTAACAATCTCTTTTAACCTTGATCTTGTGCTTGCGAACCTCATTTGGATTTGTTCTTGTGCTTAGGAACCTTATTTTCCCTTGTTTGTGTGCTTAATAACCTCAATTGGAGTTGTTTGTGTGCTTAACAACCTCTGTTGCCCCTGATTTTGATTTTATGAACCCCATTTGCATTTGTTCTTGTGCTTGGAAACTCATTTCCCCTTGTTCATGTGCTTAACACCCTCAATTTTCGTTGTTAATATGCTTCTTAACCACTTTTGCCCATGTTCTTGTGCTTAGCTACATTGTTTACACTTGTCATTGTGCTTAACATCCTCATTTGTCGTTGTTCTTGTGCTTTGCAATATAATTTACCCTTGATCTTGTTCTTATGAACCTCATTTGTATTTGTTCTTCTGCCTAGGAACCTCATTTGCCCTTGTTTGTATGCTTAACAACATCAACTGCCGTTGTTCGTGTGCTGAACAAAATCTTTTGCCCTTGGTCTTGTGCTTATGAACCTCAATTGTATTTGTTCTTGTGCTTAGCAACCTGATTTGCCCTTGTTCGTTTGCTTAACAACCTCAATTGTCGTTGTTCATATCCTTCTAAACCTCTTTTGCTGTTGTACTTATGCTTAGCAACATCATTTACACATGTTCTTGTCCTTAACAACCTCATTTGTCGTTGTTCTTGCGCTTTGCAACATAATTTGCCCTTGATCTTGTGCTTATCAACCTCGTTTTCATTTGTTCTTGTGATTAGGAACCTCATTTGCCCTTGTTTGTGTGCTTAACAACCTCAATTACCAATGTTCTTGTGCTGAAGAACCTCTTTTTCCCTTGGTCCTGTGCTTATGAACCTCAATTGTCTTTGTTCTTGTGCTTAGGAACTTCATTTGCCCTTGTTTGTATACATAACAACCTCAATTGTCGTTGTTCGTGTGCTTAACAACCTGTTTTAGCCTTGATCTTATGCTTATGAACCTCATTTGCATTTGTTCTTGTGCTTAGGAACCTCATTTGCCCTTGTTCGTGTGCTTAACAACCTCAATTGTTGTTGTTTATTTGCTTCTTAACCTCTTTTGCCCTTGTTCTTATGTTTAGCAACATCATTTACACTTGTTCTTGTGCTTAACCTCATTTGTCGTTGTTCTTGCACTTTGCAACATAATTTGCCTTTGATCTTGTGCTTATGAACCTCATTTGCATTTGTTCTTGTGCTTAGGACCCTCATTTGCCCTTGTTTGTGTGCTTAACAACCTCAATTGGCGTTGTTTGTCTGCTTAACAATCTCTTTTAACCTTGATCTTGTGCTTGCGAACCTCATTTGGATTTGTTCTTGTGCTTAGGAACCTTATTTTCCCTTGTTTGTGTGCTTAATAACCTCAATTGGAGTTGTTTGTGTGGTTAACAACCTCTGTTGCCCCTGATTTTGATTTTATGAACCTCATTTGCATTTGTTCTTGTGCTTGGAAACTCATTTCCCCTTGTTCATGTGCTTAACACCCTCAATTTTCGTTGTTAATATGCTTCTTAACCACTTTTGCCCATGTTCTTGTGCTTAGCTACATTGTTTACACTTGTCCTTGTGCTTAACATCCTCATTTGTCGTTGTTCTTGTGCTTTGCAATATAATTTACCCTTGATCTTGTTCTTATGAACCTCATTTGTATTTGTTCTTCTGCCTAGGAACCTCATTTGCCCTTGTTTGTGTGCTTAACAACCTCAACTGCCGTTGTTCGTGTGCTGAACAAAATCTTTTGCCCTTGGTCTTGTGCTTATGAACATCAATTGTATTTGTTCTTGTGCTTAGCAACCTGATTTGCCCTTGTTCGTTTGCTTAACAACCTCAATTGTCGTTGTTCATATCCTTCTAAACCTCTTTTGCTGTTGTACTTATGCTTAGCAACATCATTTACACATGTTCTTGTGCTTAACAACCTCATTTGTCGTTGTTCTTGCGCTTTGCAACATAATTTGCCCTTGATCTTGTGCTTATCAACCTCGTTTTCATTTGTTCTTGTGATTAGGAACCTCATTTGCCCTTGTTTGTGTGCTTAACAACCTCAATTACCAATGTTCTTGTGCTGAAGAACCTCTTTTTCCCTTGGTCCTGTGCTTATGAACCTCAATTGTCTTTGTTCTTGTGCTTAGGAACTTCATTTGCCCTTGTTTGTATACATAACAACCTCAATTGTCGTTGTTCGTGTGCTTAACAACCTGTTTTAGCCTTGATCTTATGCTTATGAACCTCATTTGCATTTGTTCTTGTGCTTAGGAACCTCATTTGCCCTTGTTCGTGTGCTTAACAACCTCAATTGTTGTTGTTTATTTGCTTCTTAACCTCTTTTGCCCTTGTTCTTATGTTTAGCAACATCATTTACACTTGTTCTTGTGCTTAACCTCATTTGTCGTTGTTCTTGCACTTTGCAACATAATTTGCCTTTGATCTTGTGCTTATGAACCTCATTTGCATTTGTTCTTGTGCTTAGGACCCTCATTTGCCCTTGTTTGTGTGCTTAACAACCTCAATTGGCGTTGTTTGTCTGCTTAACAATCTCTTTTAACCTTGATCTTGTGCTTGCGAACCTCATTTGGATTTGTTCTTGTGCTTAGGAACCTTATTTTCCCTTGTTTGTGTGCTTAATAACCTCAATTGGAGTTGTTTGTGTGGTTAACAACCTCTGTTGCCCCTGATTTTGATTTTATGAACCTCATTTGCATTTGTTCTTGTGCTTGGAAACTCATTTCCCCTTGTTCATGTGCTTAACACCCTCAATTTTCGTTGTTAATATGCTTCTTAACCACTTTTGCCCATGTTCTTGTGCTTAGCTACATTATTTACACTTGTCCTTGTGCTTAACATCCTCATTTGTCGTTGTTCTTGTGCTTTGCAATATAATTTACCCTTGATCTTGTTCTTATGAACCTCATTTGTATTTGTTCTTCTGCCTAGGAACCTCATTTGCCCTTGTTTGTGTGCTTAACAACCTCAACTGCCGTTGTTCGTGTGCTGAACAAAATCTTTTGCCCTTGGTATTGTGCTTATGAACCTCAATTGTATTTGTTCTTGTGCTTAGCAACCTGATTTGCCCTTGTTCGTTTGCTTAACAACCTCAATTGTCGTTGTTCATATCCTTCTAAACCTCTTTTGTTGTTGTACTTATGCTTAGCAACATCATTTACACATGTTCTTGTGCTTAACAACCTCATTTGTCGTTGTTCTTGCGCTTTGCAACATAATTTGCCCTTGATCTTGTGCTTATCAACCTCGTTTTCATTTGTTCTTGTGCTTAGGAACCTCATTTGCCCTTGTTTGTGTGCTTAACAACCTCAATTACCATTGTTCTTGTGCTGAAGAACCTCTTTTTCCCTTGGTCCTGTGCTTATGAACCTCAATTGTCTTTGTTCTTGTGCTTAGGAACTTCATTTGCCCTTGTTTGTATACTTAACAACCTCAATTGTCGTTGTTCGTGTGCTTAACAACCTGTTTTAGCCTTGATCTTATGCTTATGAACCTCATTTGCATTTGTTCTTGTGCTTAGGAACCTCATTTGCCCTTGTTCGTGTGCTTAACAACCTCAATTGTTGTTGTTTATTTGCTTCTTAACCTCTTTTGCCCTTGTTCTTACGTTTAGCAACATCATTTACACTTGTTCTTGTGCTTAACCTCATTTGTCGTTGTTCTTGCGCTTTGCAACATAATTTGCCTTTGATCTTGTGCTTATGAACCTCATTTGCATTTGTTCTTGTGCTTAGGACCCTCATTTGCCCTTGTTTGTGTGCTTAACAACCTCAATTGGCGTTGTTTGTCTGCTTAACAATCTCTTTTAACCTTGATCTTGTGCTTGCGAACCTCATTTGGATTTGTTCTTGTGCTTAGGAACGTTATTTTCCCTTGTTTGTGTGCTTAATAACCTCAATTGGAGTTGTTTGTGTGCTTAACAACCTCTGTTGCCCCTAATTTTGATTTTATGAACCCCATTTGCATTTGTTCTTGTGCTTGGAAACTCATTTCCCCTTGTTCATGTGCTTAACACCCTCAATTTTCGTTGTTAATATGCTTCTTAACCACTTTTGCCCATGTTCTTGTGCTTAGCTACATTATTTACACTTGTTCTTGTGCTTGACATCCTCATTTGTCGTTGTTCTTGTGCTTTGCAATATAATTTACCCTTGATCTTGTTCTTATGAACCTCATTTGTATTTGTTCTTCTGCCTAGGAACCTCATTTGCCCTTGTTTGTGTGCTTAACAACCTCAACTGCCGTTGTTCGTGTGCTGAACAAAATCTTTTGCCCTTGGTCTTGTGCTTATGAACCTCAATTGTATTTGTTCTTGTGCTTAGCAACCTGATTTGCCCTTGTTCGTTTGCTTAACAACCTCAATTGTCGTTGTTCATATCCTTCTAAACCTCTTTTGCTGTTGTACTTATGCTTAGCAACATCATTTACACATGTTCTTGTGCTTAACAACCTCATTTGTCGTTGTTCTTGCGCTTTGCAACATAATTTGCCCTTGATCTTGTGCTTATCAACCTCGTTTTCATTTGTTCTTGTGCTTAGGAACCTCATTTGCCCTTGTTTGTGTGCTTAACAACCTCAATTACCATTGTTCTTGTGCTGAAGAACCTCTTTTTCCCTTGGTCCTGTGCTTATGAACCTCAATTGTCTTTGTTCTTGTGCTTAGGAACTTCATTTGCCCTTGTTTGTATACATAACAACCTCAATTGTCGTTGTTCGTGTGCTTAACAACCTGTTTTAGCCTTGATCTTATGCTTATGAACCTCATTTGCATTTGTTCTTGTGCTTAGGAACCTCATTTGCCCTTGTTCGTGTGCTTAACAACCTCAATTGTTGTTGTTTATTTGCTTCTTAACCTCTTTTGCCCTTGTTCTTATGTTTAGCAACATCATTTACACTTGTTCTTGTGCTTAACCTCATTTGTCGTTGTTCTTGCGCTTTGCAACATAATTTGCCTTTGATCTTGTGCTTATGAACCTCATTTGCATTTGTTCTTGTGCTTAGGACCCTCATTTGCCCTTGTTTGTGTGCTTAACAACCTCAATTGGCGTTGTTTGTCTGCTTAACAATCTCTTTTAACCTTGATCTTGTGCTTGCGAACCTCATTTGGATTTGTTCTTGTGCTTAGGAACCTTATTTTCCCTTGTTTGTGTGCTTAATAACCTCAATTGGAGTTGTTTGTGTGCTTAACAACCTCTGTTGCCCCTGATTTTGATTTTATGAACCCCATTTGCATTTGTTCTTGTGCTTGGAAACTCATTTCCCCTTGTTCATGTGCTTAACACCCTCAATTTTCGTTGTTAATATGCTTCTTAACCACTTTTGCCCATGTTCTTGTGCTTAGCTACATTGTTTACACTTGTCATTGTGCTTAACATCCTCATTTGTCGTTGTTCTTGTGCTTTGCAATATAATTTACCCTTGATCTTGTTCTTATGAACCTCATTTGTATTTGTTCTTCTGCCTAGGAACCTCATTTGCCCTTGTTTGTGTGCTTAACAACCTCAACTGCCGTTGTTCGTGTGCTAAACAAAATCTTTTGCCCTTGGTCTTGTGCTTATGAACCTCAATTGTATTTGTTCTTGTGCTTAGCAACCTGATTTGCCCTTGTTCGTTTGCTTAACAACCTCAATTGTCGTTGTTCATATCCTTCTAAACCTCTTTTGCTGTTGTACTTATGCTTAGCAACATCATTTACACATGTTCTTGTGCTTAACAACCTCATTTGTCGTTGTTCTTGCGCTTTGCAACATAATTTGCCCTTGATCTTGTGCTTATCAACCTCGTTTTCATTTGTTCTTGTGCTTAGGAACCTCATTTGCCCTTGTTTGTGTTCTTAACAACCTCAATTACCATTGTTCTTGTGCTGAAGAACCTCTTTTCTCCTTGGTCCTGTGCTTATGAACCTCAATTGTCTTTGTTCTTGTTCTTAGGAACTTCATTTGCCCTTGTTTGTATACTTAACAACCTCAATTGTCGTTGTTCGTGTGCTTAACAACCTGTTTTAGCCTTGATCTTATGCTTATGAACCTCATTTGCATTTGTTCTTGTGCTTAGGAACCTCATTTGCCCTTGTTCGTGTGCTTAACAACCTCAATTGTTGTTGTTTATTTGCTTCTTAACCTCTTTTGCCCTTGTTCTTACGTTTAGCAACATCATATACACTTGTTCTTGTGCTTAACCTCATTTGTCGTTGTTCTTGCGCTTTGCAACAAAATTTGCCTTTGATCTTGTGCTTCTGAACCTCATTTGCATTTGTTCTTGTGCTTAGGACCCTCATTTGCCCTTGTTTGTGTGCTTAACAACCTCAATTGGCGTTGTTTGTCTGCTTAACAATCTCTTTTAACCTTGATCTTGTGCTTGCGAACCTCATTTGGATTTGTTCTTGTGCTTAGGAACCTTATTTTCCCTTGTTTGTGTGCTTAATAACCTCAATTGGAGTTGTTTGTGTGCTTAACAACCTCTGTTGCCCCTGATTTTGATTTTATGAACCCCATTTGCATTTGTTCTTGTGCTTGGAAACTCATTTCCCCTTGTTCATGTGCTTAACACCCTCAATTTTCGTTGTTAATATGCTTCTTAACCACTTTTGCCCATGTTCTTGTGCTTAGCTACATTATTTACACTTGTCCTTGTGCTTAACATCCTCATTTGTCGTTGTTCTTGTGCTTTGCAATATAATTCACCCTTGATCTTGTTCTTATGAACCTCATTTGTATTTGTTCTTCTGCCTAGGAACCTCATTTGCCCTTGTTTGTGTGCTTAACAACCTCAACTGCCGTTGTTCGTGTGCTGAACAAAATCTTTTGCCCTTGGTCTTGTGCTTATGAACCTCAATTGTATTTGTTCTTGTGCTTAGCAACCTGATTTGCCCTTGTTCGTTTGCTTAACAACCTCAATTGTCGTTGTTCATATCCTTCTAAACCTCTTTTGCTGTTGTACTTATGCTTAGCAACATCATTTACACATGTTCTTGTGCTTAACAACCTCATTTGTCGTTGTTCTTGCGCTTTGCAACATAATTTGCCCTTGATCTTGTGCTTATCAACCTCGTTTTCATTTGTTCTTGTGCTTAGGAACCTCATTTGCCCTTGTTTGTGTGCTTAACAACCTCAATTACCATTGTTCTTGTGCTGAAGAACCTCTTTTTCCCTTGGTCCTGTGCTTATGAACCTCAATTGTCTTTGTTCTTGTGCTTAGGAACTTCATTTGCCCTTGTTTGTATACATAACAACCTCAATTGTCGTTGTTCGTGTGCTTAACAACCTGTTTTAGCCTTGATCTTATGCTTATGAACCTCATTTGCATTTGTTCTTGTGCTTAGGAACCTCATTTGCCCTTGTTCGTGTGCTTAACAACCTCAATTGTTGTTGTTTATTTGCTTCTTAACCTCTTTTGCCCTTGTTCTTACGTTTAGCAACATCATCTACACTTGTTCTTGTGCTTAACCTCATTTGTAGTTGTTCTTGCGCTTTGCAACATAATTTGCCTTTGATCTTGTGCTTATGAACCTCATTTGCATTTGTTCTTGTGCTTAGGACCCTCATTTGCCCTTGTTTGTGTGCTTAACAACCTCAATTGGCGTTGTTTGTCTGCTTAACAATCTCTTTTAACCTTGATCTTGTGCTTGCGAACCTCATTTGGATTTGTTCTTGTGCTTAGGAACGTTATTTTCCCTTGTTTGTGTGCTTAATAACCTCAATTGGAGTTGTTTGTGTGCTTAACAACCTCTGTTGCCCCTGATTTTGATTTTATGAACCCCATTTGCATTTGTTCTTGTGCTTGGAAACTCATTTCCCCTTGTTCATGTGCTTAACACCCTCAATTTTCGTTGTTAATATGCTTCTTAACCACTTTTGCCCATGTTCTTGTGCTTAGCTACATTATTTACACTTGTTCTTGTGCTTGACATCCTCATTTGTCGTTGTTCTTGTGCTTTGCAATATAATTTACCCTTGATCTTGTTCTTATGAACCTCATTTGTATTTGTTCTTCTGCCTAGGAACCTCATTTGCCCTTGTTTGTGTGCTTAACTACCTCAACTGCCGTTGTTCGTGTGCTGAACAAAATCTTTTGCCCTTGGTCTTGTGCTTATGAACCTCAATTGTATTTGTTCTTGTGCTTAGCAACCTGATTTGCCCTTGTTCGTTTGCTTAACAACCTCAATTGTCGTTGTTCATATCCTTCTAAACCTCTTTTGCTGTTGTACTTATGCTTAGCAACATCATTTACACATGTTCTTGTGCTTAACAACCTCATTTGTCGTTGTTCTTGCGCTTTGCAACATAATTTGCCCTTGATCTTGTGCTTATCAACCTCGTTTTCATTTGTTCTTGTGCTTAGGAACCTCATTTGCCCTTGTTTGTGTGCTTAACAACCTCAATTACCATTGTTCTTGTGCTGAAGAACCTCTTTTTCCCTTGGTCCTGTGCTTATGAACCTCAATTGTCTTTGTTCTTGTGCTTAGGAACTTCATTTGCCCTTGTTTGTATACATAACAACCTCAATTGTCGTTGTTCGTGTGCTTAACAACCTGTTTTAGCCTTGATCTTATGCTTATGAACCTCATTTGCATTTGTTCTTGTGCTTAGGAACCTCATTTGCCCTTGTTCGTGTGCTTAACAACCTCAATTGTTGTTGTTTATTTGCTTCTTAACCTCTTTTGCCCTTGTTCTTATGTTTAGCAACATCATCTACACTTGTTCTTGTGCTTAACCTCATTTGTCGTTGTTCTTGCGCTTTGCAACATAATTTGCCTTTGATCTTGTGCTTATGAACCTCATTTGCATTTGTTCTTGTGCTTAGGACCCTCATTTGCCCTTGTTTGTGTGCTTAACAACCTCAATTGGCGTTGTTTGTCTGCTTAACAATCTCTTTTAACCTTGATCTTGTGCTTGCGAACCTCATTTGGATTTGTTCTTGTGCTTAGGAACCTTATTTTCCCTTGTTTGTGTGCTTAATAACCTCAATTGGAGTTGTTTGTGTGCTTAACAACCTCTGTTGCCCCTGATTTTGATTTTATGAACCCCATTTGCATTTGTTCTTGTGCTTGGAAACTCATTTCCCCTTGTTCATGTGCTTAACACCCTCAATTTTCGTTGTTAATATGCTTCTTAACCACTTTTGCCCATGTTCTTGTGCTTAGCTACATTGTTTACACTTGTCCTTGTGCTTAACATCCTCATTTGTCGTTGTTCTTGTGCTTTGCAATATAATTTACCCTTGATCTTGTTCTTATGAACCTCATTTGTATTTGTTCTTCTGCCTAGGAACCTCATTTGCCCTTGTTTGTGTGCTTAACAACCTCAACTGCCGTTGTTCGTGTGCTGAACAAAATCTTTTGCCCTTGGTCTTGTGCTTATGAACCTCAATTGTATTTGTTCTTGTGCTTAGCAACCTGATTTGCCCTTGTTCGTTTGCTTAACAACCTCAATTGTCGTTGTTCATATCCTTCTAAACCTCTTTTGCTGTTGTACTTATGCTTAGCAACATCATTTACACATGTTCTTGTGCTTAACAACCTCATTTGTCGTTGTTCTTGCGCTTTGCAACATAATTTGCCCTTGATCTTGTGCTTATCAACCTCGTTTTCATTTGTTCTTGTGATTAGGAACCTCATTTGCCCTTGTTTGTGTGCTTAACAACCTCAATTACCAATGTTCTTGTGCTGAAGAACCTCTTTTTCCCTTGGTCCTGTGCTTATGAACCTCAATTGTCTTTGTTCTTGTGCTTAGGAACTTCATTTGCCCTTGTTTGTATACATAACAACCTCAATTGTCGTTGTTCGTGTGCTTAACAACCTGTTTTAGCCTTGATCTTATGCTTATGAACCTCATTTGCATTTGTTCTTGTGCTTAGGAACCTCATTTGCCCTTGTTCGTGTGCTTAACAACCTCAATTGTTGTTGTTTATTTGCTTCTTAACCTCTTTTGCCCTTGTTCTTATGTTTAGCAACATCATTTACACTTGTTGTTGTGCTTAACCTCATTTGTCGTTGTTCTTGCACTTTGCAACATAATTTGCCTTTGATCTTGTGCTTATGAACCTCATTTGCATTTGTTCTTGTGCTTAGGACCCTCATTTGCCCTTGTTTGTGTGCTTAACAACCTCAATTGGCGTTGTTTGTCTGCTTAACAATCTCTTTTAACCTTGATCTTGTGCTTGCGAACCTCATTTGGATTTGTTCTTGTGCTTAGGAACCTTATTTTCCCTTGTTTGTGTGCTTAATAACCTCAATTGGAGTTGTTTGTGTGGTTAACAACCTCTGTTGCCCCTGATTTTGATTTTATGAACCTCATTTGCATTTGTTCTTGTGCTTGGAAACTCATTTCCCCTTGTTCATGTGCTTAACACCCTCAATTTTCGTTGTTAATATGCTTCTTAACCACTTTTGCCCATGTTCTTGTGCTTAGCTACATTATTTACACTTGTCCTTGTGCTTAACATCCTCATTTGTCGTTGTTCTTGTGCTTTGCAATATAATTTACCCTTGATCTTGTTCTTATGAACCTCATTTGTATTTGTTCTTCTGCCTAGGAACCTCATTTGCCCTTGTTTGTGTGCTTAACAACCTCAACTGCCGTTGTTCGTGTGCTGAACAAAATCTTTTGCCCTTGGTATTGTGCTTATGAACCTCAATTGTATTTGTTCTTGTGCTTAGCAACCTGATTTGCCCTTGTTCGTTTGCTTAACAACCTCAATTGTCGTTGTTCATATCCTTCTAAACCTCTTTTGCTGTTGTACTTATGCTTAGCAACATCATTTACACATGTTCTTGTGCTTAACAACCTCATTTGTCGTTGTTCTTGCGCTTTGCAACATAATTTGCCCTTGATCTTGTGCTTATCAACCTCGTTTTCATTTGTTCTTGTGCTTAGGAACCTCATTTGCCCTTGTTTGTGTGCTTAACAACCTCAATTACCATTGTTCTTGTGCTGAAGAACCTCTTTTTCCCTTGGTCCTGTGCTTATGAACCTCAATTGTCTTTGTTCTTGTGCTTAGGAACTTCATTTGCCCTTGTTTGTATACTTAACAACCTCAATTGTCGTTGTTCGTGTGCTTAACAACCTGTTTTAGCCTTGATCTTATGCTTATGAACCTCATTTGCATTTGTTCTTGTGCTTAGGAACCTCATTTGCCCTTGTTCGTGTGCTTAACAACCTCAATTGTTGTTGTTTATTTGCTTCTTAACCTCTTTTGCCCTTGTTCTTACGTTTAGCAACATCATTTACACTTGTTCTTGTGCTTAACCTCATTTGTCGTTGTTCTTGCGCTTTGCAACATAATTTGCCTTTGATCTTGTGCTTATGAACCTCATTTGCATTTGTTCTTGTGCTTAGGACCCTCATTAGCCCTTGTTTGTGTGCTTAACAACCTCAATTGGCGTTGTTTGTCTGCTTAACAATCTCTTTTAACCTTGATCTTGTGCTTGCGAACCTCATTTGGATTTGTTCTTGTGCTTAGGAACGTTATTTTCCCTTGTTTGTGTGCTTAATAACCTCAATTGGAGTTGTTTGTGTGCTTAACAACCTCTGTTGCCCCTGATTTTGATTTTATGAACCCCATTTGCATTTGTTCTTGTGCTTGGAAACTCATTTCCCCTTGTTCATGTGCTTAACACCCTCAATTTTCGTTGTTAATATGCTTCTTAACCACTTTTGCCCATGTTCTTGTGCTTAGCTACATTATTTACACTTGTTCTTGTGCTTGACATCCTCATTTGTCGTTGTTCTTGTGCTTTGCAATATAATTCACCCTTGATCTTGTTCTTATGAACCTCATTTGTATTTGTTCTTCTGCCTAGGAACCTCATTTGCCCTTGTTTGTGTGCTTAACAACCTCAACTGCCGTTGTTCGTGTGCTGAACAAAATCTTTTGCCCTTGGTCTTGTGCTTATGAACCTCAATTGTATTTGTTCTTGTGCTTAGCAACCTGATTTGCCCTTGTTCGTTTGCTTAACAACCTCAATTGTCGTTGTTCATATCCTTCTAAACCTCTTTTGCTGTTGTACTTATGCTTAGCAACATCATTTACACATGTTCTTGTGCTTAACAACCTCATTTGTCGTTGTTCTTGCGCTTTGCAACATAATTTGCCCTTGATCTTGTGCTTATCAACCTCGTTTTCATTTGTTCTTGTGCTTAGGAACCTCATTTGCCCTTGTTTGTGTGCTTAACAACCTCAATTACCATTGTTCTTGTGCTGAAGAACCTCTTTTTCCCTTGGTCCTGTGCTTATGAACCTCAATTGTCTTTGTTCTTGTGCTTAGGAACTTCATTTGCCCTTGTTTGTATACTTAACAACCTCAATTGTCGTTGTTCGTGTGCTTAACAACCTGTTTTAGCCTTGATCTTATGCTTATGAACCTCATTTGCATTTGTTCTTGTGCTTAGGAACCTCATTTGCCCTTGTTCGTGTGCTTAACAACCTCAATTGTTGTTGTTTATTTGCTTCTTAACCTCTTTTGCCCTTGTTCTTATGTTTAGCAACATCATCTACACTTGTTCTTGTGCTTAACCTCATTTGTCGTTGTTCTTGCGCTTTGCAACATAATTTGCCTTTGATCTTGTGCTTATGAACCTCATTTGCATTTGTTCTTGTGCTTAGGACCCTCATTTGCCCTTGTTTGTGTGCTTAACAACCTCAATTGGCGTTGTTTGTCTGCTTAACAATCTCTTTTAACCTTGATCTTGTGCTTGCGAACCTCATTTGGATTTGTTCTTGTGCTTAGGAACCTTATTTTCCCTTGTTTGTGTGCTTAATAACCTCAATTGGAGTTGTTTGTGTGCTTAACAACCTCTGTTGCCCCTGATTTTGATTTTATGAACCCCATTTGCATTTGTTCTTGTGCTTGGAAACTCATTTCCCCTTGTTCATGTGCTTAACACCCTCAATTTTCGTTGTTAATATGCTTCTTAACCACTTTTGCCCATGTTCTTGTGCTTAGCTACATTGTTTACACTTGTCATTGTGCTTAACATCCTCATTTGTCGTTGTTCTTGTGCTTTGCAATATAATTTACCCTTGATCTTGTTCTTATGAACCTCATTTGTATTTGTTCTTCTGCCTAGGAACCTCATTTGCCCTTGTTTGTATGCTTAACAACATCAACTGCCGTTGTTCGTGTGCTGAACAAAATCTTTTGCCCTTGGTCTTGTGCTTATGAACCTCAATTGTATTTGTTCTTGTGCTTAGCAACCTGATTTGCCCTTGTTCGTTTGCTTAACAACCTCAATTGTCGTTGTTCATATCCTTCTAAACCTCTTTTGCTGTTGTACTTATGCTTAGCAACATCATTTACACATGTTCTTGTCCTTAACAACCTCATTTGTCGTTGTTCTTGCGCTTTGCAACATAATTTGCCCTTGATCTTGTGCTTATCAACCTCGTTTTCATTTGTTCTTGTCCTTAGGAACCTCATTTGCCCTTGTTTGTGTGCTTAACAACCTCAATTACCATTGTTCTTGTGCTGAAGAACCTCTTTTTCCCTTGGTCCTGTGCTTATGAACCTCAATTGTCTTTGTTCTTGCGCTTAGGAACTTCATTTGCCCTTGTTTGTATACTTAACAACCTCAATTGTCGTTGTTCGTGTGCTTAACAACCTGTTTTAGCCTTGATCTTATGCTTATGAACCTCATTTGCATTTGTTCTTGTGCTTAGGAACCTCATTTGCCCTTGTTCGTGTGCTTAACAACCTCAATTGTTGTTGTTTATTTGCTTCTTAACCTCTTTTGCCCTTGTTCTTATGTTTAGCAACATCATTTACACTTGTTCTTGTGCTTAACCTCATTTGTCGTTGTTCTTGCGCTTTGCAACATAATTTGCCTTTGATCTTGTGCTTATGAACCTCATTTGCATTTGTTCTTGTGCTTAGGACCCTCATTTGCCCTTGTTTGTGTGCTTAACAACCTCAATTGGCGTTGTTTGTCTGCTTAACAATCTCTTTTAACCTTGATCTTGTGCTTGCGAACCTCATTTGGATTTGTTCTTGTGCTTAGGAACCTTATTTTCCCTTGTTTGTGTGCTTAATAACCTCAATTGGAGTTGTTTGTGTGCTTAACAACCTCTGTTGCCCCTGATTTTGATTTTATGAACCCCATTTGCATTTGTTCTTGTGCTTGGAAACTCATTTCCCCTTGTTCATGTGCTTAACACCCTCAATTTTCGTTGTTAATATGCTTCTTAACCACTTTTGCCCATGTTCTTGTGCTTAGCTACATTATTTACACTTGTTCTTGTGCTTGACATCCTCATTTGTCGTTGTTCTTGTGCTTTGCAATATAATTTACCCTTGATCTTGTTCTTATGAACCTCATTTGTATTTGTTCTTCTGCCTAGGAACCTCATTTGCCCTTGTTTGTGTGCTTAACAACCTCAACTGCCGTTGTTCGTGTGCTGAACAAAATCTTTTGCCCTTGGTCTTGTGCTTATGAACCTCAATTGTATTTGTTCTTGTGCTTAGCAACCTGATTTGCCCTTGTTCGTTTGCTTAACAACCTCAATTGTCGTTGTTCATATCCTTCTAAACCTCTTTTGCTGTTGTACTTATGCTTAGCAACATCATTTACACATGTTCTTGTGCTTAACAACCTCATTTGTCGTTGTTCTTGCGCTTTGCAACATAATTTGCCCTTGATCTTGTGCTTATCAACCTCGTTTTCATTTGTTCTTGTGCTTAGGAACCTCATTTGCCCTTGTTTGTGTGCTTAACAACCTCAATTACCATTGTTCTTGTGCTGAAGAACCTCTTTTTCCCTTGGTCCTGTGCTTATGAACCTCAATTGTCTTTGTTCTTGTGCTTAGGAACTTCATTTGCCCTTGTTTGTATACATAACAACCTCAATTGTCGTTGTTCGTGTGCTTAACAACCTGTTTTAGCCTTGATCTTATGCTTATGAACCTCATTTGCATTTGTTCTTGTGCTTAGGAACCTCATTTGCCCTTGTTCGTGTGCTTAACAACCTCAATTGTTGTTGTTTATTTGCTTCTTAACCTCTTTTGCCCTTGTTCTTATGTTTAGCAACATCATCTACACTTGTTCTTGTGCTTAACCTCATTTGTAGTTGTTCTTGCGCTTTGCAACATAATTTGCCTTTGATCTTGTGCTTATGAACCTCATTTGCATTTGTTCTTGTGCTTAGGACCCTCATTTGCCCTTGTTTGTGTGCTTAACAACCTCAATTGGCGTTGTTTGTCTGCTTAACAATCTCTTTTAACCTTGATCTTGTGCTTGCGAACCTCATTTGGATTTGTTCTTGTGCTTAGGAACCTTATTTTCCCTTGTTTGTGTGCTTAATAACCTCAATTGGAGTTGTTTGTGTGCTTAACAACCTCTGTTGCCCCTGATTTTGATTTTATGAACCCCATTTGCATTTGTTCTTGTGCTTGGAAACTCATTTCCCCTTGTTCATGTGCTTAACACCCTCAATTTTCGTTGTTAATATGCTTCTTAACCACTTTTGCCCATGTTCTTGTGCTTAGCTACATTGTTTACACTTGTCATTGTGCTTAACATCCTCATTTGTCGTTGTTCTTGTGCTTTGCAATATAATTTACCCTTGATCTTGTTCTTATGAACCTCATTTGTATTTGTTCTTCTGCCTAGGAACCTCATTTGCCCTTGTTTGTATGCTTAACAACATCAACTGCCGTTGTTCGTGTGCTGAACAAAATCTTTTGCCCTTGGTCTTGTGCTTATGAACCTCAATTGTATTTGTTCTTGTGCTTAGCAACCTGATTTGCCCTTGTTCGTTTGCTTAACAACCTCAATTGTCGTTGTTCATATCCTTCTAAACCTCTTTTGCTGTTGTACTTATGCTTAGCAACATCATTTACACATGTTCTTGTCCTTAACAACCTCATTTGTCGTTGTTCTTGCGCTTTGCAACATAATTTGCCCTTGATCTTGTGCTTATCAACCTCGTTTTCATTTGTTCTTGTGATTAGGAACCTCATTTGCCCTTGTTTGTGTGCTTAACAACCTCAATTACCAATGTTCTTGTGCTGAAGAACCTCTTTTTCCCTTGGTCCTGTGCTTATGAACCTCAATTGTCTTTGTTCTTGTGCTTAGGAACTTCATTTGCCCTTGTTTGTATACATAACAACCTCAATTGTCGTTGTTCGTGTGCTTAACAACCTGTTTTAGCCTTGATCTTATGCTTATGAACCTCATTTGCATTTGTTCTTGTGCTTAGGAACCTCATTTGCCCTTGTTCGTGTGCTTAACAACCTCAATTGTTGTTGTTTATTTGCTTCTTAACCTCTTTTGCCCTTGTTCTTATGTTTAGCAACATCATTTACACTTGTTCTTGTGCTTAACCTCATTTGTCGTTGTTCTTGCACTTTGCAACATAATTTGCCTTTGATCTTGTGCTTATGAACCTCATTTGCATTTGTTCTTGTGCTTAGGACCCTCATTTGCCCTTGTTTGTGTGCTTAACAACCTCAATTGGCGTTGTTTGTCTGCTTAACAATCTCTTTTAACCTTGATCTTGTGCTTGCGAACCTCATTTGGATTTGTTCTTGTGCTTAGGAACCTTATTTTCCCTTGTTTGTGTGCTTAATAACCTCAATTGGAGTTGTTTGTGTGGTTAACAACCTCTGTTGCCCCTGATTTTGATTTTATGAACCTCATTTGCATTTGTTCTTGTGCTTGGAAACTCATTTCCCCTTGTTCATGTGCTTAACACCCTCAATTTTCGTTGTTAATATGCTTCTTAACCACTTTTGCCCATGTTCTTGTGCTTAGCTACATTGTTTACACTTGTCCTTGTGCTTAACATCCTCATTTGTCGTTGTTCTTGTGCTTTGCAATATAATTTACCCTTGATCTTGTTCTTATGAACCTCATTTGTATTTGTTCTTCTGCCTAGGAACCTCATTTGCCCTTGTTTGTGTGCTTAACAACCTCAACTGCCGTTGTTCGTGTGCTGAACAAAATCTTTTGCCCTTGGTCTTGTGCTTATGAACATCAATTGTATTTGTTCTTGTGCTTAGCAACCTGATTTGCCCTTGTTCGTTTGCTTAACAACCTCAATTGTCGTTGTTCATATCCTTCTAAACCTCTTTTGCTGTTGTACTTATGCTTAGCAACATCATTTACACATGTTCTTGTGCTTAACAACCTCATTTGTCGTTGTTCTTGCGCTTTGCAACATAATTTGCCCTTGATCTTGTGCTTATCAACCTCGTTTTCATTTGTTCTTGTGATTAGGAACCTCATTTGCCCTTGTTTGTGTGCTTAACAACCTCAATTACCAATGTTCTTGTGCTGAAGAACCTCTTTTTCCCTTGGTCCTGTGCTTATGAACCTCAATTGTCTTTGTTCTTGTGCTTAGGAACTTCATTTGCCCTTGTTTGTATACATAACAACCTCAATTGTCGTTGTTCGTGTGCTTAACAACCTGTTTTAGCCTTGATCTTATGCTTATGAACCTCATTTGCATTTGTTCTTGTGCTTAGGAACCTCATTTGCCCTTGTTCGTGTGCTTAACAACCTCAATTGTTGTTGTTTATTTGCTTCTTAACCTCTTTTGCCCTTGTTCTTATGTTTAGCAACATCATTTACACTTGTTCTTGTGCTTAACCTCATTTGTCGTTGTTCTTGCACTTTGCAACATAATTTGCCTTTGATCTTGTGCTTATGAACCTCATTTGCATTTGTTCTTGTGCTTAGGACCCTCATTTGCCCTTGTTTGTGTGCTTAACAACCTCAATTGGCGTTGTTTGTCTGCTTAACAATCTCTTTTAACCTTGATCTTGTGCTTGCGAACCTCATTTGGATTTGTTCTTGTGCTTAGGAACCTTATTTTCCCTTGTTTGTGTGCTTAATAACCTCAATTGGAGTTGTTTGTGTGGTTAACAACCTCTGTTGCCCCTGATTTTGATTTTATGAACCTCATTTGCATTTGTTCTTGTGCTTGGAAACTCATTTCCCCTTGTTCATGTGCTTAACACCCTCAATTTTCGTTGTTAATATGCTTCTTAACCACTTTTGCCCATGTTCTTGTGCTTAGCTACATTATTTACACTTGTCCTTGTGCTTAACATCCTCATTTGTCGTTGTTCTTGTGCTTTGCAATATAATTTACCCTTGATCTTGTTCTTATGAACCTCATTTGTATTTGTTCTTCTGCCTAGGAACCTCATTTGCCCTTGTTTGTGTGCTTAACAACCTCAACTGCCGTTGTTCGTGTGCTGAACAAAATCTTTTGCCCTTGGTATTGTGCTTATGAACCTCAATTGTATTTGTTCTTGTGCTTAGCAACCTGATTTGCCCTTGTTCGTTTGCTTAACAACCTCAATTGTCGTTGTTCATATCCTTCTAAACCTCTTTTGTTGTTGTACTTATGCTTAGCAACATCATTTACACATGTTCTTGTGCTTAACAACCTCATTTGTCGTTGTTCTTGCGCTTTGCAACATAATTTGCCCTTGATCTTGTGCTTATCAACCTCGTTTTCATTTGTTCTTGTGCTTAGGAACCTCATTTGCCCTTGTTTGTGTGCTTAACAACCTCAATTACCATTGTTCTTGTGCTGAAGAACCTCTTTTTCCCTTGGTCCTGTGCTTATGAACCTCAATTGTCTTTGTTCTTGTGCTTAGGAACTTCATTTGCCCTTGTTTGTATACTTAACAACCTCAATTGTCGTTGTTCGTGTGCTTAACAACCTGTTTTAGCCTTGATCTTATGCTTATGAACCTCATTTGCATTTGTTCTTGTGCTTAGGAACCTCATTTGCCCTTGTTCGTGTGCTTAACAACCTCAATTGTTGTTGTTTATTTGCTTCTTAACCTCTTTTGCCCTTGTTCTTACGTTTAGCAACATCATTTACACTTGTTCTTGTGCTTAACCTCATTTGTCGTTGTTCTTGCGCTTTGCAACATAATTTGCCTTTGATCTTGTGCTTATGAACCTCATTTGCATTTGTTCTTGTGCTTAGGACCCTCATTTGCCCTTGTTTGTGTGCTTAACAACCTCAATTGGCGTTGTTTGTCTGCTTAACAATCTCTTTTAACCTTGATCTTGTGCTTGCGAACCTCATTTGGATTTGTTCTTGTGCTTAGGAACGTTATTTTCCCTTGTTTGTGTGCTTAATAACCTCAATTGGAGTTGTTTGTGTGCTTAACAACCTCTGTTGCCCCTAATTTTGATTTTATGAACCCCATTTGCATTTGTTCTTGTGCTTGGAAACTCATTTCCCCTTGTTCATGTGCTTAACACCCTCAATTTTCGTTGTTAATATGCTTCTTAACCACTTTTGCCCATGTTCTTGTGCTTAGCTACATTATTTACACTTGTTCTTGTGCTTGACATCCTCATTTGTCGTTGTTCTTGTGCTTTGCAATATAATTTACCCTTGATCTTGTTCTTATGAACCTCATTTGTATTTGTTCTTCTGCCTAGGAACCTCATTTGCCCTTGTTTGTGTGCTTAACAACCTCAACTGCCGTTGTTCGTGTGCTGAACAAAATCTTTTGCCCTTGGTCTTGTGCTTATGAACCTCAATTGTATTTGTTCTTGTGCTTAGCAACCTGATTTGCCCTTGTTCGTTTGCTTAACAACCTCAATTGTCGTTGTTCATATCCTTCTAAACCTCTTTTGCTGTTGTACTTATGCTTAGCAACATCATTTACACATGTTCTTGTGCTTAACAACCTCATTTGTCGTTGTTCTTGCGCTTTGCAACATAATTTGCCCTTGATCTTGTGCTTATCAACCTCGTTTTCATTTGTTCTTGTGCTTAGGAACCTCATTTGCCCTTGTTTGTGTGCTTAACAACCTCAATTACCATTGTTCTTGTGCTGAAGAACCTCTTTTTCCCTTGGTCCTGTGCTTATGAACCTCAATTGTCTTTGTTCTTGTGCTTAGGAACTTCATTTGCCCTTGTTTGTATACATAACAACCTCAATTGTCGTTGTTCGTGTGCTTAACAACCTGTTTTAGCCTTGATCTTATGCTTATGAACCTCATTTGCATTTGTTCTTGTGCTTAGGAACCTCATTTGCCCTTGTTCGTGTGCTTAACAACCTCAATTGTTGTTGTTTATTTGCTTCTTAACCTCTTTTGCCCTTGTTCTTATGTTTAGCAACATCATCTACACTTGTTCTTGTGCTTAACCTCATTTGTCGTTGTTCTTGCGCTTTGCAACATAATTTGCCTTTGATCTTGTGCTTATGAACCTCATTTGCATTTGTTCTTGTGCTTAGGACCCTCATTTGCCCTTGTTTGTGTGCTTAACAACCTCAATTGGCGTTGTTTGTCTGCTTAACAATCTCTTTTAACCTTGATCTTGTGCTTGCGAACCTCATTTGGATTTGTTCTTGTGCTTAGGAACCTTATTTTCCCTTGTTTGTGTGCTTAATAACCTCAATTGGAGTTGTTTGTGTGCTTAACAACCTCTGTTGCCCCTGATTTTGATTTTATGAACCCCATTTGCATTTGTTCTTGTGCTTGGAAACTCATTTCCCCTTGTTCATGTGCTTAACACCCTCAATTTTCGTTGTTAATATGCTTCTTAACCACTTTTGCCCATGTTCTTGTGCTTAGCTACATTGTTTACACTTGTCATTGTGCTTAACATCCTCATTTGTCGTTGTTCTTGTGCTTTGCAATATAATTTACCCTTGATCTTGTTCTTATGAACCTCATTTGTATTTGTTCTTCTGCCTAGGAACCTCATTTGCCCTTGTTTGTGTGCTTAACAACCTCAACTGCCGTTGTTCGTGTGCTAAACAAAATCTTTTGCCCTTGGTCTTGTGCTTATGAACCTCAATTGTATTTGTTCTTGTGCTTAGCAACCTGATTTGCCCTTGTTCGTTTGCTTAACAACCTCAATTGTCGTTGTTCATATCCTTCTAAACCTCTTTTGCTGTTGTACTTATGCTTAGCAACATCATTTACACATGTTCTTGTGCTTAACAACCTCATTTGTCGTTGTTCTTGCGCTTTGCAACATAATTTGCCCTTGATCTTGTGCTTATCAACCTCGTTTTCATTTGTTCTTGTGCTTAGGAACCTCATTTGCCCTTGTTTGTGTTCTTAACAACCTCAATTACCATTGTTCTTGTGCTGAAGAACCTCTTTTCTCCTTGGTCCTGTGCTTATGAACCTCAATTGTCTTTGTTCTTGTTCTTAGGAACTTCATTTGCCCTTGTTTGTATACTTAACAACCTCAATTGTCGTTGTTCGTGTGCTTAACAACCTGTTTTAGCCTTGATCTTATGCTTATGAACCTCATTTGCATTTGTTCTTGTGCTTAGGAACCTCATTTGCCCTTGTTCGTGTGCTTAACAACCTCAATTGTTGTTGTTTATTTGCTTCTTAACCTCTTTTGCCCTTGTTCTTACGTTTAGCAACATCATATACACTTGTTCTTGTGCTTAACCTCATTTGTCGTTGTTCTTGCGCTTTGCAACAAAATTTGCCTTTGATCTTGTGCTTCTGAACCTCATTTGCATTTGTTCTTGTGCTTAGGACCCTCATTTGCCCTTGTTTGTGTGCTTAACAACCTCAATTGGCGTTGTTTGTCTGCTTAACAATCTCTTTTAACCTTGATCTTGTGCTTGCGAACCTCATTTGGATTTGTTCTTGTGCTTAGGAACCTTATTTTCCCTTGTTTGTGTGCTTAATAACCTCAATTGGAGTTGTTTGTGTGCTTAACAACCTCTGTTGCCCCTGATTTTGATTTTATGAACCCCATTTGCATTTGTTCTTGTGCTTGGAAACTCATTTCCCCTTGTTCATGTGCTTAACACCCTCAATTTTCGTTGTTAATATGCTTCTTAACCACTTTTGCCCATGTTCTTGTGCTTAGCTACATTATTTACACTTGTCCTTGTGCTTAACATCCTCATTTGTCGTTGTTCTTGTGCTTTGCAATATAATTTACCCTTGATCTTGTTCTTATGAACCTCATTTGTATTTGTTCTTCTGCCTAGGAACCTCATTTGCCCTTGTTTGTGTGCTTAACAACCTCAACTGCCGTTGTTCGTGTGCTGAACAAAATCTTTTGCCCTTGGTCTTGTGCTTATGAACCTCAATTGTATTTGTTCTTGTGCTTAGCAACCTGATTTGCCCTTGTTCGTTTGCTTAACAACCTCAATTGTCGTTGTTCATATCCTTCTAAACCTCTTTTGCTGTTGTACTTATGCTTAGCAACATCATTTACACATGTTCTTGTGCTTAACAACCTCATTTGTCGTTGTTCTTGCGCTTTGCAACATAATTTGCCCTTGATCTTGTGCTTATCAACCTCGTTTTCATTTGTTCTTGTGCTTAGGAACCTCATTTGCCCTTGTTTGTGTGCTTAACAACCTCAATTACCATTGTTCTTGTGCTGAAGAACCTCTTTTTCCCTTGGTCCTGTGCTTATGAACCTCAATTGTCTTTGTTCTTGTGCTTAGGAACTTCATTTGCCCTTGTTTGTATACTTAACAACCTCAATTGTCGTTGTTCGTGTGCTTAACAACCTGTTTTAGCCTTGATCTTATGCTTATGAACCTCATTTGCATTTGTTCTTGTGCTTAGGAACCTCATTTGCCCTTGTTCGTGTGCTTAACAACCTCAATTGTTGTTGTTTATTTGCTTCTTAACCTCTTTTGCCCTTGTTCTTACGTTTAGCAACATCATTTACACTTGTTCTTGTGCTTAACCTCATTTGTCGTTGTTCTTGCGCTTTGCAACATAATTTGCCTTTGATCTTGTGCTTATGAACCTCATTTGCATTTGTTCTTGTGCTTAGGACCCTCATTTGCCCTTGTTTGTGTGCTTAACAACCTCAATTGGCGTTGTTTGTCTGCTTAACAATCTCTTTTAACCTTGATCTTGTGCTTGCGAACCTCATTTGGATTTGTTCTTGTGCTTAGGAACGTTATTTTCCCTTGTTTGTGTGCTTAATAACCTCAATTGGAGTTGTTTGTGTGCTTAACAACCTCTGTTGCCCCTGATTTTGATTTTATGAACCCCATTTGCATTTGTTCTTGTGCTTGGAAACTCATTTCCCCTTGTTCATGTGCTTAACACCCTCAATTTTCGTTGTTAATATGCTTCTTAACCACTTTTGCCCATGTTCTTGTGCTTAGCTACATTATTTACACTTGTTCTTGTGCTTGACATCCTCATTTGTCGTTGTTCTTGTGCTTTGCAATATAATTTACCCTTGATCTTGTTCTTATGAACCTCATTTGTATTTGTTCTTCTGCCTAGGAACCTCATTTGCCCTTGTTTGTGTGCTTAACAACCTCAACTGCCGTTGTTCGTGTGCTGAACAAAATCTTTTGCCCTTGGTCTTGTGCTTATGAACCTCAATTGTATTTGTTCTTGTGCTTAGCAACCTGATTTGCCCTTGTTCGTTTGCTTAACAACCTCAATTGTCGTTGTTCATATCCTTCTAAACCTCTTTTGCTGTTGTACTTATGCTTAGCAACATCATTTACACATGTTCTTGTGCTTAACAACCTCATTTGTCGTTGTTCTTGCGCTTTGCAACATAATTTGCCCTTGATCTTGTGCTTATCAACCTCGTTTTCATTTGTTCTTGTGCTTAGGAACCTCATTTGCCCTTGTTTGTGTGCTTAACAACCTCAATTACCATTGTTCTTGTGCTGAAGAACCTCTTTTTCCCTTGGTCCTGTGCTTATGAACCTCAATTGTCTTTGTTCTTGTGCTTAGGAACTTCATTTGCCCTTGTTTGTATACATAACAACCTCAATTGTCGTTGTTCGTGTGCTTAACAACCTGTTTTAGCCTTGATCTTATGCTTATGAACCTCATTTGCATTTGTTCTTGTGCTTAGGAACCTCATTTGCCCTTGTTCGTGTGCTTAACAACCTCAATTGTTGTTGTTTATTTGCTTCTTAACCTCTTTTGCCCTTGTTCTTATGTTTAGCAACATCATCTACACTTGTTCTTGTGCTTAACCTCATTTGTCGTTGTTCTTGCGCTTTGCAACATAATTTGCCTTTGATCTTGTGCTTATGAACCTCATTTGCATTTGTTCTTGTGCTTAGGACCCTCATTTGCCCTTGTTTGTGTGCTTAACAACCTCAATTGGCGTTGTTTGTCTGCTTAACAATCTCTTTTAACCTTGATCTTGTGCTTGCGAACCTCATTTGGATTTGTTCTTGTGCTTAGGAACCTTATTTTCCCTTGTTTGTGTGCTTAATAACCTCAATTGGAGTTGTTTGTGTGCTTAACAACCTCTGTTGCCCCTGATTTTGATTTTATGAACCCCATTTGCATTTGTTCTTGTGCTTGGAAACTCATTTCCCCTTGTTCATGTGCTTAACACCCTCAATTTTCGTTGTTAATATGCTTCTTAACCACTTTTGCCCATGTTCTTGTGCTTAGCTACATTGTTTACACTTGTCATTGTGCTTAACATCCTCATTTGTCGTTGTTCTTGTGCTTTGCAATATAATTTACCCTTGATCTTGTTCTTATGAACCTCATTTGTATTTGTTCTTCTGCCTAGGAACCTCATTTGCCCTTGTTTGTATGCTTAACAACATCAACTGCCGTTGTTCGTGTGCTGAACAAAATCTTTTGCCCTTGGTCTTGTGCTTATGAACCTCAATTGTATTTGTTCTTGTGCTTAGCAACCTGATTTGCCCTTGTTCGTTTGCTTAACAACCTCAATTGTCGTTGTTCATATCCTTCTAAACCTCTTTTGCTGTTGTACTTATGCTTAGCAACATCATTTACACATGTTCTTGTCCTTAACAACCTCATTTGTCGTTGTTCTTGCGCTTTGCAACATAATTTGCCCTTGATCTTGTGCTTATCAACCTCGTTTTCATTTGTTCTTGTGATTAGGAACCTCATTTGCCCTTGTTTGTGTGCTTAACAACCTCAATTACCAATGTTCTTGTGCTGAAGAACCTCTTTTTCCCTTGGTCCTGTGCTTATGAACCTCAATTGTCTTTGTTCTTGTGCTTAGGAACTTCATTTGCCCTTGTTTGTATACATAACAACCTCAATTGTCGTTGTTCGTGTGCTTAACAACCTGTTTTAGCCTTGATCTTATGCTTATGAACCTCATTTGCATTTGTTCTTGTGCTTAGGAACCTCATTTGCCCTTGTTCGTGTGCTTAACAACCTCAATTGTTGTTGTTTATTTGCTTCTTAACCTCTTTTGCCCTTGTTCTTATGTTTAGCAACATCATTTACACTTGTTGTTGTGCTTAACCTCATTTGTCGTTGTTCTTGCACTTTGCAACATAATTTGCCTTTGATCTTGTGCTTATGAACCTCATTTGCATTTGTTCTTGTGCTTAGGACCCTCATTTGCCCTTGTTTGTGTGCTTAACAACCTCAATTGGCGTTGTTTGTCTGCTTAACAATCTCTTTTAACCTTGATCTTGTGCTTGCGAACCTCATTTGGATTTGTTCTTGTGCTTAGGAACCTTATTTTCCCTTGTTTGTGTGCTTAATAACCTCAATTGGAGTTGTTTGTGTGGTTAACAACCTCTGTTGCCCCTGATTTTGATTTTATGAACCTCATTTGCATTTGTTCTTGTGCTTGGAAACTCATTTCCCCTTGTTCATGTGCTTAACACCCTCAATTTTCGTTGTTAATATGCTTCTTAACCACTTTTGCCCATGTTCTTGTGCTTAGCTACATTGTTTACACTGGTCCTTGTGCTTAACATCCTCATTTGTCGTTGTTCTTGTGCTTTGCAATATAATTTACCCTTGATCTTGTTCTTATGAACCTCATTTGTATTTGTTCTTCTGCCTAGGAACCTCATTTGCCCTTGTTTGTGTGCTTAACAACCTCAACTGCCGTTGTTCGTGTGCTGAACAAAATCTTTTGCCCTTGGTCTTGTGCTTATGAACATCAATTGTATTTGTTCTTGTGCTTAGCAACCTGATTGGCCCTTGTTCGTTTGCTTAACAACCTCAATTGTCGTTGTTCATATCCTTCTAAACCTCTTTTGCTGTTGTACTTATGCTTAGCAACATCATTTACACATGTTCTTGTGCTTAACAACCTCATTTGTCGTTGTTCTTGCGCTTTGCAACATAATTTGCCCTTGATCTTGTGCTTATCAACCTCGTTTTCATTTGTTCTTGTGATTAGGAACCTCATTTGCCCTTGTTTGTGTGCTTAACAACCTCAATTACCAATGTTCTTGTGCTGAAGAACCTCTTTTTCCCTTGGTCCTGTGCTTATGAACCTCAATTGTCTTTGTTCTTGTGCTTAGGAACTTCATTTGCCCTTGTTTGTATACATAACAACCTCAATTGTCGTTGTTCGTGTGCTTAACAACCTGTTTTAGCCTTGATCTTATGCTTATGAACCTCATTTGCATTTGTTCTTGTGCTTAGGAACCTCATTTGCCCTTGTTCGTGTGCTTAACAACCTCAATTGTTGTTGTTTATTTGCTTCTTAACCTCTTTTGCCCTTGTTCTTATGTTTAGCAACATCATTTACACTTGTTCTTGTGCTTAACCTCATTTGTCGTTGTTCTTGCACTTTGCAACATAATTTGCCTTTGATCTTGTGCTTATGAACCTCATTTGCATTTGTTCTTGTGCTTAGGACCCTCATTTGCCCTTGTTTGTGTGCTTAACAACCTCAATTGGCGTTGTTTGTCTGCTTAACAATCTCTTTTAACCTTGATCTTGTGCTTGCGAACCTCATTTGGATTTGTTCTTGTGCTTAGGAACCTTATTTTCCCTTGTTTTTGTGCTTAATAACCTCAATTGGAGTTGTTTGTGTGGTTAACAACCTCTGTTGCCCCTGATTTTGATTTTATGAACCTCATTTGCATTTGTTCTTGTGCTTGGAAACTCATTTCCCCTTGTTCATGTGCTTAACACCCTCAATTTTCGTTGTTAATATGCTTCTTAACCACTTTTGCCCATGTTCTTGTGCTTAGCTACATTGTTTACACTTGTCCTTGTGCTTAACATCCTCATTTGTCGTTGTTCTTGTGCTTTGCAATATAATTTACCCTTGATCTTGTTCTTATGAACCTCATTTGTATTTGTTCTTCTGCCTAGGAACCTCATTTGCCCTTGTTTGTGTGCTTAACAACCTCAACTGCCGTTGTTCGTGTGCTGAACAAAATCTTTTGCCCTTGGTCTTGTGCTTATGAACCTCAATTGTATTTGTTCTTGTGCTTAGCAACCTGATTTGCCCTTGTTCGTTTGCTTAACAACCTCAATTGTCGTTGTTCATATCCTTCTAAACATCTTTTGCTGTTGTACTTATGCTTAGCAACATCATTTACACATGTTCTTGTGCTTAACAACCTCATTTGTCGTTGTTCTTGCGCTTTGCAACATAATTTGCCCTTGATCTTGTGCTTATCAACCTCGTTTTCATTTGTTCTTGTGCTTAGGAACCTCATTTGCCCTTGTTTGTGTGCTTAACAACCTCAATTACCATTGTTCTTGTGCTGAAGAACCTCTTTTCTTCTTGGTCCTGTGCTTATGAACCTCAATTGTCTTTGTTCTTGTTCTTAGGAACTTCATTTGCCCTTGTTTGTATACTTAACAACCTCAATTGTCGTTGTTCGTGTGCTTAACAACCTGTTTTAGCCTTGATCTTATGCTTATGAACCTCATTTGCATTTGTTCTTGTGCTTAGGAACCTCATTTGCCCTTGTTCGTGTGCTTAACAACCTCAATTGTTGTTGTTTATTTGCTTCTTAACCTCTTTTGCCCTTGTTCTTATGTTTAGCAACATCATTTACACTTGTTCTTGTGCTTAACCTCATTTGTCGTTGTTCTTGCGCTTTGCAACAAAATTTGCCTTTGATCTTGTGCTTCTGAACCTCATTTGCATTTGTTCTTGTGCTTAGGACCCTCATTTGCCCTTGTTTGTGTGCTTAACAACCTCAATTGGCGTTGTTTGTCTGCTTAACAATCTCTTTTAACCTTGATCTTGTGCTTGCGAACCTCATTTGGATTTGTTCTTGTGCTTAGGAACCTTATTTTCCCTTGTTTGTGTGCTTAATAACCTCAATTGGAGTTGTTTGTGTGCTTAACAACCTCTGTTGCCCCTGATTTTGATTTTATGAACCCCATTTGCATTTGTTCTTGTGCTTGGAAACTCATTTCCCCTTGTTCATGTGCTTAACACCCTCAATTTTCGTTGTTAATATGCTTCTTAACCACTTTTGCCCATGTTCTTGTGCTTAGCTACATTATTTACACTTGTCCTTGTGCTTAACATCCTCATTTGTCGTTGTTCTTGTGCTTTGCAATATAATTTACCCTTGATCTTGTTCTTATGAACCTCATTTGTATTTGTTCTTCTGCCTAGGAACCTCATTTGCCCTTGTTTGTGTGCTTAACAAGCTCAACTGCCGTTGTTCGTGTGCTGAACAAAATCTTTTGCCCTTGGTCTTGTGCTTATGAACCTCAATTGTATTTGTTCTTGTGCTTAGCAACCTGATTTGCCCTTGTTCGTTTGCTTAACAACCTCAATTGTCGTTGTTCATATCCTTCTAAACCTCTTTTGCTGTTGTACTTATGCTTAGCAACATCATTTACACATGTTCTTGTGCTTAACAACCTCATTTGTCGTTGTTCTTGCGCTTTGCAACATAATTTGCCCTTGATCTTGTGCTTATCAACCTCGTTTTCATTTGTTCTTGTGCTTAGGAACCTCATTTGCCCTTGTTTGTGTGCTTAACAACCTCAATTACCATTGTTCTTGTGCTGAAGAACCTCTTTTTCCCTTGGTCCTGTGCTTATGAACCTCAATTGTCTTTGTTCTTGTGCTTAGGAACTTCATTTGCCCTTGTTTGTATACTTAACAACCTCAATTGTCGTTGTTCGTGTGCTTAACAACCTGTTTTAGCATTGATCTTATGCTTATGAACCTCATTTGCATTTGTTCTTGTGCTTAGGAACCTCATTTGCCCTTGTTCGTGTGCTTAACAACCTCAATTGTTGTTGTTTATTTGCTTCTTAACCTCTTTTGCCCTTGTTCTTATGTTTAGCAACATCATCTACACTTGTTCTTGTGCTTAACCTCATTTGTCGTTGTTCTTGCGCTTTGCAACATAATTTGCCTTTGATCTTGTGCTTATGAACCTCATTTGCATTTGTTCTTGTGCTTAGGACCCTCATTTGCCCTTGTTTGTGTGCTTAACAACCTCAATTGGCGTTGTTTGTCTGCTTAACAATCTCTTTTAACCTTGATCTTGTGCTTGCGAACCTCATTTGGATTTGTTCTTGTGCTTAGGAACCTTATTTTCCCTTGTTTGTGTGCTTAATAACCTCAATTGGAGTTGTTTGTGTGCTTAACAACCTCTGTTGCCCCTGATTTTGATTTTATGAACCCCATTTGCATTTGTTCTTGTGCTTGGAAACTCATTTCCCCTTGTTCATGTGCTTAACACCCTCAATTTTCGTTGTTAATATGCTTCTTAACCACTTTTGCCCATGTTCTTGTGCTTAGCTACATTGTTTACACTTGTCATTGTGCTTAACATCCTCATTTGTCGTTGTTCTTGTGCTTTGCAATATAATTTACCCTTGATCTTGTTCTTATGAACCTCATTTGTATTTGTTCTTCTGCCTAGGAACCTCATTTGCCCTTGTTTGTATGCTTAACAACATCAACTGCCGTTGTTCGTGTGCTGAACAAAATCTTTTGCCCTTGGTCTTGTGCTTATGAACCTCAATTGTATTTGTTCTTGTGCTTAGCAACCTGATTTGCCCTTGTTCGTTTGCTTAACAACCTCAATTGTCGTTGTTCATATCCTTCTAAACCTCTTTTGCTGTTGTACTTATGCTTAGCAACATCATTTACACATGTTCTTGTGCTTAACAACCTCATTTGTCGTTGTTCTTGCGCTTTGCAACATAATTTGCCCTTGATCTTGTGCTTATCAACCTCGTTTTCATTTGTTCTTGTGATTAGGAACCTCATTTGCCCTTGTTTGTGTGCTTAACAACCTCAATTACCAATGTTTTTGTGCTGAAGAACCTCTTTTTCCCTTGGTCCTGTGCTTATGAACCTCAATTGTCTTTGTTCTTGTGCTTAGGAACTTCATTTGCCCTTGTTTGTATACATAACAACCTCAATTGTCGTTGTTCGTGTGCTTAACAACCTGTTTTAGCCTTGATCTTATGCTTATGAACCTCATTTGCATTTGTTCTTGTGCTTAGGAACCTCATTTGCCCTTGTTCGTGTGCTTAACAACCTCAATTGTTGTTGTTTATTTGCTTCTTAACCTCTTTTGCCCTTGTTCTTATGTTTAGCAACATCATTTACACTTGTTCTTGTGCTTAACCTCATTTGTCGTTGTTCTTGCACTTTGCAACATAATTTGCCTTTGTTCTTGTGCTTATGAATCTCATTTGCATTTGTTCTTGTGCTTAGGACCCTCATTTGCCCTTGTTTGTGTGCTTAACAACCTCAATTGGCGTTGTTTGTCTGCTTAACAATCTCTTTTAACCTTGATCTTGTGCTTGCGAACCTCATTTGGATTTGTTCTTGTGCTTAGGAACCTTATTTTCCCTTGTTTGTGTGCTTAATAACCTCAATTGGAGTTGTTTGTGTGGTTAACAACCTCTGTTGCCCCTGATTTTGATTTTATGAACCTCATTTGCATTTGTTCTTGTGCTTGGAAACTCATTTCCCCTTGTTCATGTGCTTAACACCCTCAATTTTCGTTGTTAATATGGTTCTTAACCACTTTTGCCCATGTTCTTGTGCTTAGCTACATTGTTTACACTGGTCCTTGTGCTTAACATCCTCATTTGTCGTTGTTCTTGTGCTTTGCAATATAATTTACCCTTGATCTTGTTCTTATGAACCTCATTTGTATTTGTTCTTCTGCCTAGGAACCTCATTTGCCCTTGTTTGTGTGCTTAACAACCTCAACTGCCGTTGTTCGTGTGCTGAACAAAATCTTTTGCCCTTGGTCTTGTTCTTATGAACATCAATTGTATTTGTTCTTGTGCTTAGCAACCTGATTTGCCCTTGTTCGTTTGCTTAACAACCTCAATTGTCGTTGTTCATATCCTTCTAAACCTCTTTTGCTGTTGTACTTATGCTTAGCAACATCATTTACACATGTTCTTGTGCTTAACAACCTCATTTGTCGTTGTTCTTGCGCTTTGCAACATAATTTGCCCTTGATCTTGTGCTTATCAACCTCGTTTTCATTTGTTCTTGTGATTAGGAACCTCATTTGCCCTTGTTTGTGTGCTTAACAACCTCAATTACCAATGTTCTTGTGCTGAAGAACCTCTTTTTCCCTTGGTCCTGTGCTTATGAACCTCAATTGTCTTTGTTCTTGTGCTTAGGAACTTCATTTGCCCTTGTTTGTATACATAACAACCTCAATTGTCGTTGTTCGTGTGCTTAACAACCTGTTTTAGCCTTGATCTTATGCTTATGAACCTCATTTGCATTTGTTCTTGTGCTTAGGAACCTCATTTGCCCTTGTTCGTGTGCTTAACAACCTCAATTGTTGTTGTTTATTTGCTTCTTAACCTCTTTTGCCCTTGTTCTTATGTTTAGCAACATCATTTACACTTGTTCTTGTGCTTAACCTCATTTGTCGTTGTTCTTGCACTTTGCAACATAATTTGCCTTTGATCTTGTGCTTATGAATCTCATTTGCATTTGTTCTTGTGCTTAGGACCCTCATTTGCCCTTGTTTGTGTGCTTAACAACCTCAATTGGCGTTGTTTGTCTGCTTAACAATCTCTTTTAACCTTGATCTTGTGCTTGCGAACCTCATTTGGATTTGTTCTTGTGCTTAGGAACCTTATTTTCCCTTGTTTGTGTGCTTAATAACCTCAATTGGAGTTGTTTGTGTGGTTAACAACCTCTGTTGCCCCTGATTTTGATTTTATGAACCTCATTTGCATTTGTTCTTGTGCTTGGAAACTCATTTCCCCTTGTTCATGTGCTTAACACCCTCAATTTTCGTTGTTAATATGGTTCTTAACCACTTTTGCCCATGTTCTTGTGCTTAGCTACATTGTTTACACTGGTCCTTGTGCTTAACATCCTCATTTGTCGTTGTTCTTGTGCTTTGCAATATAATTTACCCTTGATCTTGTTCTTATGAACCTCATTTGTATTTGTTCTTCTGCCTAGGAACCTCATTTGCCCTTGTTTGTGTGCTTAACAACCTCAACTGCCGTTGTTCGTGTGCTGAACAAAATCTTTTGCCCTTGGTCTTGTGCTTATGAACATCAATTGTATTTGTTCTTGTGCTTAGCAACCTGATTTGCCCTTGTTCGTTTGCTTAACAACCTCAATTGTCGTTGTTCATATCCTTCTAAACCTCTTTTGCTGTTGTACTTATGCTTAGCAACATCATTTACACATGTTCTTGTGCTTAACAACCTCATTTGTCGTTGTTCTTGCGCTTTGCAACATAATTTGCCCTTGATCTTGTGCTTATCAACCTCGTTTTCATTTGTTCTTGTGATTAGGAACCTCATTTGCCCTTGTTTGTGTGCTTAACAACCTCAATTACCAATGTTCTTGTGCTGAAGAACCTCTTTTTCCCTTGGTCCTGTGCTTATGAACCTCAATTGTCTTTGTTCTTGTGCTTAGGAACTTCATTTGCCCTTGTTTGTATACATAACAACCTCAATTGTCGTTGTTCGTGTGCTTAACAACCTGTTTTAGCCTTGATCTTATGCTTATGAACCTCATTTGCATTTGTTCTTGTGCTTAGGAACCTCATTTGCCCTTGTTCGTGTGCTTAACAACCTCAATTGTTGTTGTTTATTTGCTTCTTAACCTCTTTTGCCCTTGTTCTTATGTTTAGCAACATCATTTACACTTGTTCTTGTGCTTAACCTCATTTGTCGTTGTTCTTGCACTTTGCAACATAATTTGCCTTTGATCTTGTGCTTATGAACCTCATTTGCATTTGTTCTTGTGCTTAGGACCCTCATTTGCCCTTGTTTGTGTGCTTAACAACCTCAATTGGCGTTGTTTGTCTGCTTAACAATCTCTTTTAACCTTGATCTTGTGCTTGCGAACCTCATTTGGATTTGTTCTTGTGCTTAGGAACCTTATTTTCCCTTGTTTGTGTGCTTAATAACCTCAATTGGAGTTGTTTGTGTGGTTAACAACCTCTGTTGCCCCTGATTTTGATTTTATGAAACTCATTTGCATTTGTTCTTGTGCTTGGAAACTCATTTCCCCTTGTTCATGTGCTTAACACCCTCAATTTTCGTTGTTAATATGCTTCTTAACCACTTTTGCCCATGTTCTTGTGCTTAGCTACATTGTTTACACTTGTCATTGTGCTTAACATCCTCATTTGTCGTTGTTCTTGTGCTTTGCAATATAATTTACCCTTGATCTTGTTCTTATGAACCTCATTTGTATTTGTTCTTCTGCCTAGGAACCTCATTTGCCCTTGTTTGTATGCTTAACAACATCAACTGCCGTTGTTCGTGTGCTGAACAAAATCTTTTGCCCTTGGTCTTGTGCTTATGAACCTCAATTGTATTTGTTCTTGTGCTTAGCAACCTGATTTGCCCTTGTTCGTTTGCTTAACAACCTCAATTGTCGTTGTTCATATCCTTCTAAACCTCTTTTGCTGTTGTACTTATGCTTAGCAACATCATTTACACATGTTCTTGTGCTTAACAACCTCATTTGTCGTTGTTCTTGCGCTTTGCAACATAATTTGCCCTTGATCTTGTGCTTATCAACCTCGTTTTCATTTGTTCTTGTGATTAGGAACCTCATTTGCCCTTGTTTGTGTGCTTAACAACCTCAATTACCAATGTTTTTGTGCTGAAGAACCTCTTTTTCCCTTGGTCCTGTGCTTATGAACCTCAATTGTCTTTGTTCTTGTGCTTAGGAACTTCATTTGCCCTTGTTTGTATACATAACAACCTCAATTGTCGTTGTTCGTGTGCTTAACAACCTGTTTTAGCCTTGATCTTATGCTTATGAACCTCATTTGCATTTGTTCTTGTGCTTAGGAACCTCATTTGCCCTTGTTCGTGTGCTTAACAACCTCAATTGTTGTTGTTTATTTGCTTCTTAACCTCTTTTGCCCTTGTTCTTATGTTTAGCAACATCATTTACACTTGTTCTTGTGCTTAACCTCATTTGTCGTTGTTCTTGCACTTTGCAACATAATTTGCCTTTGTTCTTGTGCTTATGAATCTCATTTGCATTTGTTCTTGTGCTTAGGACCCTCATTTGCCCTTGTTTGTGTGCTTAACAACCTCAATTGGCGTTGTTTGTCTGCTTAACAATCTCTTTTAACCTTGATCTTGTGCTTGCGAACCTCATTTGGATTTGTTCTTGTGCTTAGGAACCTTATTTTCCCTTGTTTGTGTGCTTAATAACCTCAATTGGAGTTGTTTGTGTGGTTAACAACCTCTGTTGCCCCTGATTTTGATTTTATGAACCTCATTTGCATTTGTTCTTGTGCTTGGAAACTCATTTCCCCTTGTTCATGTGCTTAACACCCTCAATTTTCGTTGTTAATATGGTTCTTAACCACTTTTGCCCATGTTCTTGTGCTTAGCTACATTGTTTACACTGGTCCTTGTGCTTAACATCCTCATTTGTCGTTGCTCTTGTGCTTTGCAATATAATTTACCCTTGATCTTGTTCTTATGAACCTCATTTGTATTTGTTCTTCTGCCTAGGAACCTCATTTGCCCTTGTTTGTGTGCTTAACAACCTCAACTGCCGTTGTTCGTGTGCTGAACAAAATCTTTTGCCCTTGGTCTTGTGCTTATGAACATCAATTGTATTTGTTCTTGTGCTTAGCAACCTGATTTGCCCTTGTTCGTTTGCTTAACAACCTCAATTGTCGTTGTTCATATCCTTCTAAACCTCTTTTGCTGTTGTACTTATGCTTAGCAACATCATTTACACATGTTCTTGTGCTTAACAACCTCATTTGTCGTTGTTCTTGCGCTTTGCAACATAATTTGCCCTTGATCTTGTGCTTATCAACCTCGTTTTCATTTGTTCTTGTGATTAGGAACCTCATTTGCCCTTGTTTGTGTGCTTAACAACCTCAATTACCAATGTTCTTGTGCTGAAGAACCTCTTTTTCCCTTGGTCCTGTGCTTATGAACCTCAATTGTCTTTGTTCTTGTGCTTAGGAACTTCATTTGCCCTTGTTTGTATACATAACAACCTCAATTGTCGTTGTTCGTGTGCTTAACAACCTGTTTTAGCCTTGATCTTATGCTTATGAACCTCATTTGCATTTGTTCTTGTGCTTAGGAACCTCATTTGCCCTTGTTCGTGTGCTTAACAACCTCAATTGTTGTTGTTTATTTGCTTCTTAACCTCTTTTGCCCTTGTTCTTATGTTTAGCAACATCATTTACACTTGTTCTTGTGCTTAACCTCATTTGTCGTTGTTCTTGCACTTTGCAACATAATTTGCCTTTGATCTTGTGCTTATGAATCTCATTTGCATTTGTTCTTGTGCTTAGGACCCTCATTTGCCCTTGTTTGTGTGCTTAACAACCTCAATTGGCGTTGTTTGTCTGCTTAACAATCTCTTTTAACCTTGATCTTGTGCTTGCGAACCTCATTTGGATTTGTTCTTGTGCTTAGGAACCTTATTTTCCCTTGTTTGTGTGCTTAATAACCTCAATTGGAGTTGTTTGTGTGGTTAACAACCTCTGTTGCCCCTGATTTTGATTTTATGAACCTCATTTGCATTTGTTCTTGTGCTTGGAAACTCATTTCCCCTTGTTCATGTGCTTAACACCCTCAATTTTCGTTGTTAATATGGTTCTTAACCACTTTTGCCCATGTTCTTGTGCTTAGCTACATTGTTTACACTGGTCCTTGTGCTTAACATCCTCATTTGTCGTTGTTCTTGTGCTTTGCAATATAATTTACCCTTGATCTTGTTCTTATGAACCTCATTTGTATTTGTTCTTCTGCCTAGGAACCTCATTTGCCCTTGTTTGTGTGCTTAACAACCTCAACTGCCGTTGTTCGTGTGCTGAACAAAATCTTTTGCCCTTGGTCTTGTGCTTATGAACATCAATTGTATTTGTTCTTGTGCTTAGCAACCTGATTTGCCCTTGTTCGTTTGCTTAACAACCTCAATTGTCGTTGTTCATATCCTTCTAAACCTCTTTTGCTGTTGTACTTATGCTTAGCAACATCATTTACACATGTTCTTGTGCTTAACAACCTCATTTGTCGTTGTTCTTGCGCTTTGCAACATAATTTGCCCTTGATCTTGTGCTTATCAACCTCGTTTTCATTTGTTCTTGTGATTAGGAACCTCATTTGCCCTTGTTTGTGTGCTTAACAACCTCAATTACCAATGTTCTTGTGCTGAAGAACCTCTTTTTCCCTTGGTCCTGTGCTTATGAACCTCAATTGTCTTTGTTCTTGTGCTTAGGAACTTCATTTGCCCTTGTTTGTATACATAACAACCTCAATTGTCGTTGTTCGTGTGCTTAACAACCTGTTTTAGCCTTGATCTTATGCTTATGAACCTCATTTGCATTTGTTCTTGTGCTTAGGAACCTCATTTGCCCTTGTTCGTGTGCTTAACAACCTCAATTGTTGTTGTTTATTTGCTTCTTAACCTCTTTTGCCCTTGTTCTTATGTTTAGCAACATCATTTACACTTGTTCTTGTGCTTAACCTCATTTGTCGTTGTTCTTGCACTTTGCAACATAATTTGCCTTTGATCTTGTGCTTATGAACCTCATTTGCATTTGTTCTTGTGCTTAGGACCCTCATTTGCCCTTGTTTGTGTGCTTAACAACCTCAATTGGCGTTGTTTGTCTGCTTAACAATCTCTTTTAACCTTGATCTTGTGCTTGCGAACCTCATTTGGATTTGTTCTTGTGCTTAGGAACCTTATTTTCCCTTGTTTGTGTGCTTAATAACCTCAATTGGAGTTGTTTGTGTGGTTAACAACCTCTGTTGCCCCTGATTTTGATTTTATGAAACTCATTTGCATTTGTTCTTGTGCTTGGAAACTCATTTCCCCTTGTTCATGTGCTTAACACCCTCAATTTTCGTTGTTAATATGCTTCTTAACCACTTTTGCCCATGTTCTTGTGCTTAGCTACATTGTTTACACTTGTCCTTGTGCTTAACATCCTCATTTGTCGTTGTTCTTGTGCTTTGCAATATAATTTACCCTTGATCTTGTTCTTATGAACCTCATTTGTATTTGTTCTTCTGCCTAGGAACCTCATTTGCCCTTGTTTGTGTGCTTAACAACCTCAACTGCCGTTGTTCGTGTGCTGAACAAAATCTTTTGCCCTTGGTCTTGTGCTTATGAACCTCAATTGTATTTGTTCTTGTGCTTAGCAACCTGATTTGCCCTTGTTCGTTTGCTTAACAACCTCAATTGTCGTTGTTCATATCCTTCTAAACCTCTTTTGCTGTTGTACTTATGCTTAGCAACATCATTTACACATGTTCTTGTGCTTAACAACCTCATTTGTCGTTGTTCTTGCGCTTTGCAACATAATTTGCCCTTGATCTTGTGCTTATCAACCTCGTTTTCCTTTGTTCTTGTTCTTAGGAACCTCATTTGCCCTTGTTTGTGTGCTTAACAACCTCAATTACCATTGTTCTTGTGCTTAAGCACATGTTCTTGTGCTTAACAACCTCATTTGTCGTTGTTCTTGCGCTTTGCAACATAATTTGCCCTTGATCTTGTGCTTATCAACCTCGTTTTCATTTGTTCTTGTGCTTAGGAACCTCATTTGCCCTTGTTTGTGTGCTTAACAACCTCAATTACCATTGTTCTTGTGCTGAAGAACCTCTTTTCCCCTTGGTCCTGTGCTTATGAACCTCAATTGTCTTTGTTCTTGTGCTTAGGAACTTCATTTGCCCTTGTGTGTATACTTAACAACCTCAATTGTCGTTGTTCGTGTGCTTAACAACCTGTTTTAGCCTTGATCTTATGCTTATGAACCTCATTTGCATTTGTTCTTGTGCTTAGGAACCTCATTTGCCCTTGTTCGTGTGCTTAACAACCTCAATTGTTGTTGTTTATTTGCTTCTTAACCTCTTTTGCCCTTGTTCTTATGTTTAGCAACATCATTTACACTTGTTCTTGTGCTTAACCTCATTTGTCGTTGTTCTTGCACTTTGCAACATAATTTGCCTTTGATCTTGTGCTTATGAACCTCATTTGCATTTGTTCTTGTGCTTAGGACCCTCATTTGCCCTTGTTTGTGTGCTTAACAACCTCAA
>CAXKVW010000031.1:0-59932 GCA_964058825.1 Carex arenaria | reverse complement strand
AACACAAGAGCACACCCTAAAAGATTAGGATTTTGATTCGATTAAAAGAATGGTTGGTGTATTTCTTTAGAGTTATAGGCCTACTGAGCCTCACTGAGATTGCAAGTGGTATCAAGAGGGGACGGTTCTATAGATGGAGAAAATATATTTATATACACATGTACATTCTATAGATATAAGTGGTGGTATCAAGAGGGGACAATTTTACCCTCCTAAGAGAAAATTCAAATGTTCTTTAAAGATCGAAGATGGTGTGAGTACTTTCGATTCTTCTGTTGGGCCCGCCAGAAGCACGCCAGTGCGCCAAAAGTCACGCTTGCAAGCGCGATACCTAGTGCTGCCCACATTGGCACCGACTCAGCACTAACTGCACCACCAGCCGAATCGTTGGTGGTCAACAAATCGGTTTGACTTTGACCTGTTGATGCCTCCTTGGTCAAGGGAGAGGCTAGGGTTTGGCCATAGTACTTGACAAGAAATTTGAACACCTCATCCTCGTTCCACTGCACTTCAGTGGAAGTGGCAGGGTTCAGGTAGCAGGTTGGGCAGAGCTGATGTGGTGGCCAAATAGACTTGGGGAAAGATGGGTCACCAGTGCCAAGGTTCTTCTCTTCTTTCATCAACCGCTCATTTACTTTGTTGTGTGTTTGCCAGAGCCATAGGGTCAGGGCCCGGGTTGATTCAAATGGAGTTTTGACTCTGCATTTAAAGATCAGACATATATTTATACATCAAAAGAAAAATATAATAGAAGAGGAGTTGTTTACTAGTCCACTTATAGGTCCTTGACTTATTTGATAACAGCTGGTCTCAACCTGAGTTGATTTTCTCCACTACTTTTATGTCACACTTAAGCATTTTGTTTCTTTATACATATTTCCTTTTTCTTTAAAATTTTTTGAATTTGCACCTGATATAATTTGAAAGCTGGGCTTTATATTACCTCAAGCACATATCATAAAAGTGTCTACGACACTCTTCGCAAATAAAGAAATTGTGAATGAAGTCACGAATTGCAACAAAAGCTGATTGGCTCTCTCCATCTCCAACTCTCACACTGAGTGAGTGCATTAGCACCCATAAACCACAACTACAAAATTAGAAGACGAGAAACAAGAATTAAAACCAAAATTTTAGATTAGGAATGAAAGTTTGTTCAAGGAAATATATGTTATTAGCGAAACAGATAATTGTGATTTCAATTTACTTAGCATTTCAGTACCTAAACCCTCTTGTATCATTTTTGCTCCCTCGGCAGAATATCTGCAACCAATTCCATGAAGAGCAAAAGCAATAAGCTGGTATTTCTTAAATTCAATACAAGGGATCTAATAAGAGATTACTATAACAAAAATAGTGCCAAAGAAAATAATAACATCATTTCCAACACACAAAAAAAAACTCGGTCACTCTAGGCCACATCTTGATATCTTCCAAGTTGTGACAGGAACCAATATAGTTAGAACAGAGATCTCAATTTTCAAGCCTTTAGCAAGAGGTCAAGGCTTATTTGAAGATTGAACTTTACACTTAACCAAAAAACATTACCTAATAGTATGTATATTAACCGACTTGGAACAGTACATATTGGGTCCAGTATTGGTATATACTGGTACAAGAGACTTACCCAATATCCACGAGGAGTTTCTTTGCCACAAACAGCAGTACTCTCTGTAGCATCCCTGCCATACAGTTGAGTACCCTCCTCTGAATTAAGTGAAAGGTGTGGAGAAGGCCACATCTCATCAAAGTTTACAAGCAACTCAGCTGAACCCTTCCTACACCTGGCATATCGACATTTATCAATTAAACAAAAACATTGATTCAGTTACGTCTTTTTATTTTCTCCACTGGATAGGATGTTTCAGCCCAAAGAAAAACTCGATACGAATATAAATCAAGCAAAACCTCCTCTTTGTCTTCATGGAGACTTATAATAGTGCATATAATATCCAAACTAAATATATTGTCACTAGTATATCAGGATAAAGAGAAAAGAAGGAAATGCATACTTTTTAGAAGGATGATGGGCTACTAAAAGCTGAAAGAACTTTATAAGCGGAGCACGAGTCACAGGCTTTATCATCTGAATTTCCATTCACAAAAAACAAAAGAAACAAGAAAAAGAGATATAGTTTCTTTTTAGGAGTTGTTACTGATTTTGTTTCTTTTCCAATTGTTTAACTGAGGCTTGGATTAACCTCAATTAAACTTTTCAAGTCCTGTTAGACAAGCTGCCTTCTAAACAACTGTTGGAACAATGTAAAGAGGTGGGATGTGAAGTATAAAAAAAGTTTCTAGAATAAATTGAGAGGCCCCAGCTGAACCTTGTGTTCCAAAATTATTTCAAAAGCCTTTGCTGTCGCTTCCTCTACATCAAAGATGGCACGTGCAATCTTGAAGAGAAGAGCACAAAAAAAGATATTAGGCTTATAGTTAAAAGGAAAAAAAAGAAGATAAAGAACAAAGATTGTGTTCATTTAAGAATTCATTTAACAGGATTTACCTGTTCTGGATCAGATGCATTCCTTGGAAGTAAATTCTCATTCTCATACTTCTCATCATCCAAATTGAAAGAGCTGTTCATACAAGTTTTTATTAAACGGACACAATGACAAAATATAACTTCAATTTCTTTGGAGAGACTTAATATGTGCATGTACTGGGCATTCTGTGCATTGATTACCTGCACTTGAACTCTCAAGCTGCTATAAAGAAGCATCCATTTTGATCATTGCCGATTTGCTTGATGAGTTCATATACAAGATCAGCGCTTTCTCATGTCATATATATATTCTTTTGGTTTGAATCGTTTTGTTTGGTTTTATAATTAATGTGGGAATATTTATTCAGACATTTCGACCCAGCTGGTATCGTACCAGCATGGTCCTGTTTCATTATAAAATGAACAAGAATAACCTTCCAATACGTTTATTTATCCAATTGAGCAGGCGTTGAGATGTTCTTCCATCATCAATCGGTTGAATATCACTTTTCTCCTGCTTAGGATCCCACTTGGCATTTGCAAATTTCGCTGGTGGGCCCCATAGAAGCATGGGGTAACGTTCAACAGAGAATCTGTCACACAGATCTTTATTCACCTGTTCTGCCACAGATGCAAAAGAAACTAAGGATGTATTGATGTGACACTTTTTAGACTTTTTGCAAACAGTGGCAAATCCCATTTGTGTGTAACTAAAGCCCAACAATATTTTAATAATGAGCTGAAATTTAAAATATTTGATTTGTTTGTAACTATAAATTGCCCCTGATTAGCTGCACAATAGACAGCATATATGCAAACAGTGACACAAAAAAAGTCTTAAATTCACAATAAAATGATATCATATTTGAAATACAAAAGGCATCTAGGCAGGGGTACCATAATGGTTATATTTCTGTACTGGAAGCTACCCGGTAAGAAACCAACATTTAAAATCTTATTACTTGCCCAAAAAAATATGAAATAAAAAATAAAACTCTGTACTTTCATTTACAATTAAAAAGTACCTTCATGGCACAATCCACACGTGTCATAAGTATAATTCCAGGATGTGCCGCATCTGGACCATTGAATAGCTTTGCAACCTTTTCATATTGAGGCTGCATTACCCATATGACAATTATTCATTACCAGCAACAATATAAGCAAGATAGAAAAGTAAGAACAGATAATAAGTGGGAGAAAAGTACCTTATAATTTCTGCAAGCAGGGCACCTATGAATAGAAGAATAACAAAAAAAGAAAAATTCCCATTAGAAAAGTACCTTAAACCAACCAATGGGATATAGCATAAACCAAGGGTGTTAGGAGATATATGTTGTAGAAGTCTTGGATTAATCTTCATAGAGACAAAAAAAAAGAGAGAGAAGCGTAGTTGGATCAGAGAGAGGCTCTGATACCATGATACAGAATGAGAAAATGTTTTATATATTTCCAGAGTTTTCATTAAACTTGTATTATAGCTATCCTAGACCTCATTAAACTTTGTATTATAACTATCCTAGTCAACTGGTCAAAGACCGTTGCCACAGTTCTAACTAATTACTCGCTCAATACACTGAATCTATTACATTCTGCTATTGCTAATTATCTCCAAGACTTCTACAGCATATATCTCCTAAAAAAGGGGGTATAATCGTATAGAAGTTCGTAATTGGTGGTGTTCTGAAGAAAAAATAGTGAGAGATATGATAATATGCAAGGATCAAGAAAAAGTATGATGTTATATAAAATTGTATTATTAAATAATACTTGTCCGAGATGCATATTCACAACGCAGATTGATCATTTCACATGCACTCCGCACTTAACAAACAAAAGTAAAAAAATAAGCACAGCTAGCTGAACCGAACCCACTGATCAAAACCCGTTATACAGAGAGTGAGAGAGAGAGAGAGAGAGTCATACCAGTGAGCGAAGAACTCGACGATGGCATAAGAAGTTGGGGAGTTCTTGAGCACCTCGTCAAAATTCGTGCTGTTGAGGTCGACAGCGGCGTCGGCGCCACGTCCACCATCGCCGAGCGATCGGAGAAGGACCCGCTCGGAGGCTCCCCTGGAGGGAAACGAGAGGTGAAGTAAGAGGAAAAGATAGAGAAGTGGAAGAGATGCCATCTCTAATGGCGAGTCGCAAGAGAAAGAGAAAGAGGAGAGACAGATCGATCTCTCCTTGACAGAAAAAAAAAAAAAAAAAGGTAGAGGAAATGAGGAGAAAAGGAAAGGGGGGCTGAGGTTGGGGGATTTGTTGAACGGAAATATTTATTTGTCGTTATTTTAATTTAAAGTCAGATTTATTATGCTGCTCTGTTAGCGTTAAGAAAATATAAATTGTACTAAACAACTGGTAAAGATTTTAACAGAGTAATTATGTCTTCACGCAGCGCACCGAGCACGAACCATTTGCAGGGCTGTTGTCATTCTATAGAGCGTGCGCTGCATGAAGCTAAAACTTCTCTGTTAGGAACATTACCCCAAAACAACGGCTGTTTGGAAATTTTATTCTCTTGTTAATCAGGGTCCAGAGTTGACTGGAGACTGGAGTCTAGTTGAAGGGAAGTAACATCATTTTCGTCTCCGGTTCTTACATGACTGGAGGGAACCTGACTAGCTTCTACCGTTCCATTTGAATCTGACGGCCAATATTCCATCTGACGAGATCAGCGGTCTTGCACGTGGAGAAATTTTGGTGGGGGTTTGGTGGGGTGTTTTTTGTGGACCATCTATCATTAAAATCCTTTTTAAGAAACTTAAATGTGAAATTTACTTTTTCCACAGGACGAAAATATTTATAATGAAATTTACAAAATATTAAAATTTTAGATGGGCATTTATTTGACTACATTATAATTGTATTTCATTAAAATTGAAAAGTAAAATACTAGAAAAGTGAAAAATGATAGAGAAATGAGTTAATTCTACTTTTTGAAAAAGACTAATTTTTCCGTCCAGTGCTGATTTTGACTGGAGTACAATTAAAGAGGCTAAACTAAAAAAATAGGGTTTGTGTTATAAAACAAGACAAAAACAAAATTGGAGAGAGGCTAAATCTTATTTCTTTATTATATCACCATCTTAGTGTCATCCTCAATCTCTTACAAACCTCTATTTATAGGCTAAAGAAAAAAAATAAAAAGCCATACAATTACAAGAGAGTTAATACATAATTAAATCTAATAGAAAGTGGATGAGGTGGAGAAGGTGAAATGTCTATATTTATTATTTCATAACACTCCCCCTTAGACATTTTACCTTATATTATACACTATTAATATTGTACTGCAGGACAAATATTAATTCGGTACTTCAGGACTAATTTGAATTAACTGATACTTCCGGATCAGTTATGCTGCCTCATTAAAAACCTTACTAAGAAAACCAAGTGGGACAAAACTTAGTGAAGGAAAAAAGAGTGCAGCGTGTATAATACTCCCCCTCATTTTAATGTACATCTTATAAGCGACGGATGCCGATCTTCTGTGAAAGTTGCTCAAAAACTTTTCTTGGCAATGACTTTGTAAATAGGTCTGCCAAATTGTCGCTTGATCTGATTTGACAAACATCTATCAGGCCATCCTTTTGTAGATCATGAGTTGAGAAGAATTTTGGCGAGATGTGCTTGGTTCTGTCACCTTTAATATATCCTTCTTTGATCTGAGCAATGCAAGCTGCATTATCTTCATATAGTACTGTCGGGCTCCCTTTGATTGACTCAAGCTCGCATTCCTCCTGGATGTGTTGGATCATTGACCTTAACCAGACACATTCTCGACCAGCATCGTATAGAGCTATTAATTCGGCATGATTTGATGATGTTGCCGTCAGTGTCTGTTTTGTCGATCGCCATGAAATTGCAGTACCGCCATATGTAAACACATACCCGGATTGTGATCGAGCTTTATGCGGATATGATAAATAGCCTGCATCTACATACCCAACTAATTTGGACTTTGTATCTTTTTGATAAAATAGTCCCATATCACGTGTCCCACAAAGGTAACGAAATACATGTTTAATTCCGTTCCAATGTCGGCGTGTTGGATCAGAACTATATCTTGCTAGTAGGTTTATAGAAAAAGCAATATCAGGTCTCGTATTATTAGCAAGATACATCAAAGCCCCAATTGCACTTAAGTATGGTACTTCTGGACCAAGAATTTTTTCATTCTTTTCTCGGGGACGATGAGGATCCTTTTTAATATCAAGTGATCGGACAACCATTGGTGTACTTAGAGGATGAGCTTTGTCCATATTAAAACGTTTTAACATCTTCTGGATATAGTTTGATTGATGGACAAAAATACCATTACACAAATGCTCGATCTGCAGGCCGAGACATAATTTCGTTACACCAAGATCTTTCATTTCAAATTATTTCTTTAATAATTTTGCAGCCTTTTCGATCTCTTCAGGAGACCCAATAATATTTAAATCATCAACATATACTGCAATAATTGTAAAATCTGAAATTGATCTTTTAATAAAAACACATGGACTAATTACATCAGATTTGTATCCTTCTTTTACAAGATATTCACTGAGTCGATTATACCACATTCGACCCGACTGTTTTAGTCCATATAAAGATCTTTTTAACTTTATAGAATACATTTCTCGAGGTTTTGATTTCAATGCTTCAGGTATTTTTAATCCTTCAGGGACTTTCATATAAATATCATTATCAAGTGATCCATACAAATAAGCTGTGACTACATCCATGAGGCGCATTTGAAGGTTTTCAGTGATTGTGAGACTGATTAAAAATCTAAGAGTTATTGCATCCACTACAGGTGAATATGTTTCTTCATAATCAACTCCTGGTATTTGTGTAAAACCTTGAGCCACAAGTCTTGCTTTATATCTCACAATTTCATTTTTATTGCAAATACCCACTTGTAACCTACAGGGTTAACATCTTTGGGGGTTAAGACTACAGGTCCAAAAACATTGCGCTTTTTAAGCGAATCTAATTCAGCATTCACGGCATCTTTCCATTTTGGCCAATCATTTCTGTGCATACACTCTTCAGGAGTTTTTGGCACATAATCTTCCTCATTTAGCACATCAATTGCTATAGCATATACAAAAATATCATCAACACATGTTTCATTTCGGTTCCATATTGTACCATTTTGTACATAGTTTATTGAGATCTCGTAATCACTAGGTACCTGAGTTTCTTCTGGAACTTCATCGACCTCTTCTGGGATTTTATCAATCTCTTCTGGGATTTTATTAATCTCTTCTGGGATTTTATCAATCTCTTCTAGGATTTTATCGGTAACCTCTTCTGGAGTTACACCAACTGCTTTATTCTACTCTTTTCTTTTACGTGGATTTACATCTTTGGAACCGAGTGGTCTTCCACGTTTTCTACGCACATTAGATTCATTAGATATTTTTGTAATGTCAATTCGAGCAGGTGCGTTTATAGTTGGAATATGTGATTTAGTAACTCTATTTGTATCTGTAAATGCATAAGGCAATTCATTTGCAATTCATTGTAAATTTATAATCTTTTGAACTTCAAGTTCACATTGATCACTTCGGGGGTCAAGATAAGAAAATGATGAATTCCAAGTTACTTGTTTATCCAGCTTATGTTTTTCTTCTCCTAAGTTTGGGAATATTGATTTATTAAAATGACAATCAGCAAATCTTGCTGTAAAAACATCTCCTGTTAATGGTTCTAAATATTTAATAATAGAAGGAGAGTTAAAACCAATATAAATTTCCAATCTTCTTTGTGGTCCCATTTTTGTGCGTTGCGGAGGAGAAATTGGAACATATACTGCACAACCAAATACCTTTAGATGGGACAAATTTGATTCTCTTCCGGAGACCAATTGTAATGGAGAATACTTATGATCTGCAGTTGGTCTTAATCTAATTAGTGCAGCAGCATGTAATATGGCATGTCCCCATGCAGAAGACGGTAAATTAGATTTCATAAGTAAAGGTCTAGCAATTAATTGTAACCTTTTAATTAACGATTCTGCTAGACCGTTTTGTGTATGAACATGGGCCACTGGATGTTCTACCGTAATTCCAATAGACATGCAATAATCATTAAAAGTTTGAGAAGTAAACTCACCTGCATTATCGAGTCGGATTCTTTTAATTTGATAATCCGGAAAATTAGCTCTTAATTGGATAATTTGTGCTAATAGTCTAGCAAATGCAACATTTCTTGTTGCTAACAAACACACATGTGACCAACGTGTTGATGCATCAATTAATACCATAAAATATCTAAATGGTCCACATGATGGTGTAATAGGCCTGCATATATCTCCCTGAATTCTTTCTAAAAATGAAGGAGCTTCAGGTCCAACTTTATTTGGAGATGGCCTAATAATTAGTTTTCCAAGAGAGCATGCTTCGCATGTCAATTCTTTTGATAATAGGATCTTCAGGTCCTTTAGGGGATGCCCATTTGCACTTTCAATTATTCTCCTCATCATTATACTTCCTGGATGACCCAATCTTTCATGCCACAATGTAAATAATTTTGGATCAACTAACTTCTGGTTAGTTACCATATTCGATTCTATTGTACTTATATAAGTACCATATAATCCAGAAGACAATCCTTGCATCTTTTCCATTATAATTTTCTGGTCATTTTTAATAGATGTGATATGAAGATATTCACAATTTCTCTTATTCATAGTTTCAATGTGATAACCATTCTTTCGAATGTCTTTAAAACTTAGTAGATTTCTTCTGGATCTACTCGAATATAATGCATCATTTATTATTAATTTTGTTCCTTTAGGTAACAAAATACAAGCTCTTCCGGAGCCTTCAATTAAATTACTTGCGCCAGATATAGTGTGAATATTAATCTCACCAAGATGCAATTGTGAAAAATATTTCCTACTTTTCAATATGGTATTTGTGGTCCCGCTGTCTACTAGACATGGATCTTCTTTACTTACCACTGCATCAGTCATTTTCCTTTAACATAAAAAAAAAAATCAAGAATAAAATAAAATATCTTTATTCATTAATTTTATTTGCATACAATATAAAAATTGAAATGTAAATTAAACTTTTATTAAACATAAATTTCTACATTTTATTTTCTCTCTTAGTAAAAATTTTCATTTCTTCATCCATATTATATAAAAAAACTGATATATCAAGATGTGTATCCATATGGCATTCATTTTGGGATCATTTTCAGTAAAGTTCATTTTTATACTTTTCCTCTTTTTCTTTAATGGCGTACGACAAGTACACGAATAATAATTTATCATCCCACATGTGTAACAAATATCTTTTGAATGATTTCCTTCTTATTTCTATTAATACATATTTATAACATAATACAACTTCAGGTTATTAATGCCATAACTTCGAGTTATGATAAATGAGAAGGAAGATAAATCCAAACTTTGTGGGATTTGTCATGTATATTACAAAATATATACGTATTAATAATTTCAGATTATTAATACCATAACTTCAGGTTATTAAAGTCATAACTTCAGATTATAAATGCCATAACTTCGGGTTATAAATGCCATAACTTCAGGTTATATTAATGCCATAACTTCAGGTTATTATAAATAAAATGAGACATAAATATAAATAAAAGAATATATAAATTAAATAAATAAATTTAAATGTATCAATAATTTCGGATTAATTTTTATATAACTTCAGGTTATAATAAAATACTTATTTAATAACTTCTGGTTATTAAATTGCTTGACTGCGCAATTATAAAATTTAGTTTGATATAACTTCTGGTTATATTTTGATCCAGTTACCTATAAAAACTTATGGTAATTATATTAATCTTATATGAAAAATTCTAATAAAACTTCAGGTTTTTAATTATAAATAACTTCAGGTTATTATTTATCCAGTGACCTATAATAACTGCTGGTTATTATATTAATTTTATACTAAAATTTCGAATAGAACTTCAGATTCTAAATAATTATAATAACTTCTGGTTATTGTTTTATTCAAATAATACGAACTTCTGGTTCTTGATAAACTCTTAATTTCAATAATAACTTCAGGTTAACATTCTATCATTCACTTCAAGGAATGATTCTTATAAACTAAAACAAATATAATAAAAAATTTAAATGAAATTTAAATTAATGAAAGATATAACAATCAATCAACTAAATTACTTACATAATAACTTTGCAACTTTTTTTTTTTTGAGTAATTCGTGCAACTTCAGGTTTTGGCTAAGAACTTCAGGTTCTCTTGTATAAAATATTATGATTAAGAACTTCAGGTTCTCTTGTATAAAATATTATGATTAAGAACTTCAGGTTCTCTTAGAAAAAGCTTCTAGCTATAGTATGTACAAAAGCTTCTAGTCATTATCATGTACTTGTTTTATCATTCTCTTCAGGGAATAAAAATATTACTCTCATTCAATATAAAATAATAAAATTTCATCCAATAAATAAAAATTATTACTAACAACAAGGTTAATGAAATATAATCTAAAGAGTACCTTCTTCTAGATAAAATCATGTTGCAATTTGACTATAGCGAACTCGTGCTTCTACTAAAAACGAAATCTTGCCGCAACTTGACTAGAGCAAACTCGTGCTGATAACGTGTTATAAAACAAGACAAAAACAAAATTGGAGAGAGGCTAAATCTTATTTCTTTATTATATCACCATCTTAGTGTCATCATCAATCTCTTACAAACCTCTATTTATAGGCTAAAGAAAGAAAATAAAAAGCCATACAATTACAAGAGAGTTAATACATAATTAAATCTAATAGAAAGTGGATGAGGTGGAGAAGGTGAAATGTCTATATTTATTATTTCATAACAGTTTGATTGTAAAAAGTCTGGCTCCTATGCTCCATTCCTTTGCCGTTTTTTTTTTCATGTTCTGTTATGTCACTATTATGTATTAATTTCATACAACGTCAAAAAAAAAATATATTGAAAAAGAGGATAGAAGTTGGTTTTTTTCGAAAAGTACCAAGGACGTGATAGTTTGCAACGTCCCTATGGACGGGTTAAAGAACAATGTCTCACTAACTAACCCAAACTTCGGAAAAAAAAAAATTCAAGGACGTTGTGTTTTAACACGTCCATGAACAGTAAAAAAAATTTCTCAGGGACGTTTTAATTTAACACGTCCGTGAACAGTAAAAAAAAAATTAGGTTTGATTTTGGTTAAATAAAAAAAACTTAGAAAAATTGTGTTTACTAAATTATGTTTCGACTATAAAAACAATGATTTATTTTTCAACTAAAAAACAATAATTTAGTTTAGTAATGTTTTTAAAAATAAAATTTATATTTAAAATTTAACATTATAGACACAATTTATATTTTAAATATTATGTCTATCAATATGATGAGATTTGATTTATGTTTTAGCTAAATCAAATGACTTGAGAACTCCATTATTAATTTATTGAGAACTCCATTATTAATCAATAGTTAATGGAGTTCTCAAAAATATAAAAAAAAGTAGGTTTTTCTAAAAAAACATAATTTAGTAATTTGATGTAATGGAGTTTTCAATAAATTAAATTAAAAAAATATGTCTATGTTATCGGACACATAGATAGTCTACCAATTAAATTCAAATTTAATGCAATTAACTATTAATTAATAATGTATCAAGATCAGCGATATAGAATTTCAAGTCATTTGATTTAGCTAAAACATAAATTAAATCTCATCATATTGATAGACATAATATCTAAAATATAAATCGTGTCTATAATGTTAAATTTTAAATATAAATTTTATTTTTAAAATATTACTAAACTAAATTATTGTTTTTTAGTTGAAAAATAAATAATTGTTTTTATAGTTGAAACATATTTTTTCTAAGTTTTTTTTATTTAACCAAAATCAAACTTAAGTTTTATTTTTTTATTTTTTTTACTGTTCACGGACGTGTTAAATTACAACGTCCCTGAATTTTTTTTTTCCGGAGTTTGAGTTAGTTAGTGGTTAGATTAGTGCGGAATTATCATTAGCAAGGACGTTGCAAACTATCACGTCCTTATTACTTTTCGAAAAAAACCAACTTCTATCCTCTTTTTCGATATTTATTTTTATTTTTATTTCGATTAATAAAAAAATCGGATTTCTCCATTCCAACCCTCTGAAAAAGTGTGTTTTTCTTTTCTCATATAATAGAGTTCAGTAAATTAAACCTGACGTGAATATCATAAATCATTATTTGAAATTTATGAACAATAAGTTCTTCACAATTCATTGCTTATTCTGATCAGTAAATTTTAGTTTCAAAACAAATATTCTTTCTCAAAATTTCAGTTAATAGTTCTTCGTTCGATTTCGTCAATTAACAGTTCTTCTCAATTCATAAAAAATCAAACAAATTTCAGTTCCGAGTTCCGACAGAACCCCAATGGTAGCACGTGAGTACGTGACTATGGGAGCTCTTAGTCTTACACTCTTACCTGAACAAAAAACGTGCAATACCTTTTTCAAGGGTTATGCTGCTTCTTTTTTCCGCTCAAATTTTTTGTCGCGCACAAATTAAGTTTTTGTCGTATGTTTGAACTTTATATAAAAATATATTTAGATGATTATGAATTATGTTTAATATTTTATTTAAAGGGAGCTGAAAACAATGCAGTATATGCACTATATTCGCCGAAATTTTTATAAATATACAAAACTCAAAATTAATTTAACAATCTATACATTTTTTATATTAATTTCCAAAACTATCCTGTCAGCGGTTTCAGAAGCCAGAACCGCTGACTCTGTGAGCGGTTTCAGAATGCTAGAACCGCTGCCTCTGCCAGCGGTTTAAGCTAAGCACGGTTTTTGATGTTTTCTGCACACTTTTTGAAACAACGAACGACTCAGATTAAAACAACGAACGACTCAGATTCAAACAAAAAATATAATCATTACAAAGTTTTGGCAATTCATCCGAATTATTATTAAAATAATTTTTCATTTAATTATTTTATTTAATTAGAAAATATTAAAATTTATTTATTTATTTTATTAAAATATTAGAAATATTTTTATATTTTTTTTTAAATTAGATAGAATACCATATAATTTAATTTATTAGAAAGACTTAAACAAATAACCCGGATCAATATTTTTCAGATCGGATTTTTCATGGCTATAAGAAAAATTAAAATATTTCTTTGTGTGTTATTAGAAAAAAATAAAAATACTTTGAATCTGAATTATTGATCCCGGTTCAAAAATCACTTCTAGGTAAATACATAAAATATTATTGTCTTTCTATTTTTGAAAAAATCAAAATTTGAGAAAAATATCTAACATTTGAGAAAAGTCAATAGTTGCGGCAAAATTTTCAAATATTTTGATTTTTTCAAAAATAGAAAGACAATAATATTTTCTGTATTTACCTAGAAGTGACTTTTGAACCGGGATCAATAATTCAGATTCAAAGTATTTTTATTTTTTTCTAATAATACACAAAGAAATATTTTAATTTTTCTTATAGCCATGAAAAATCTGATCTGAAAAATATTGATCCGGGTTATTTGTTTAAGTCTTTCTAATAAATTAAATTATATGGTATTCTATCTAATTTTAAAAAATATATAAAAATATTTCTAATATTTTAATAAAATAAATAAATAAATTATAATATTTTCTAATTAAATAAAAAAATTAAATGAAAAATTATTTTAATAATAATTCGGATGAATTCCGCAACTTTGTAATGATTAATTTTTTATTTGAATCTGAGTCGTTCGTTGTTTCAAAAAGTGTGCAGAAAACATCAAAAACCGTGTCTGGCTTAAACCGCTGACAGGGGCAGCGGTTCCAGCATTCTGAAACCGCTCACAGAGTCAGCGGTTCTGGCTTCTGAAACCGCTCAGCGGTTTGGATAGATTTGGAAATTAATATAAAAAATGTATAGATTGTTAAATTAATTTTGAGTTTTGTATATTTATTAAAATTTCGGCTATATTCGCACTATAATTATCATAACTATCTGGAGGACCGCAACAATTCCAGTACTAAATTTTTGTTTAAAGTATTAGTATATATACAAGAAAGTATTTACACTGAAATTTTTATTAATATTAAATAAAAATATAAAATTTAACATTATGCACCCAAATTTGAGAAAATTCAAAACCTGACCAATCCGGAGAATAATTCTCTGGATTCAGACTTTTTTTTCTGGAAAATTATTCTCCAGATCCAGGGGCACTCTAGTTAACGCCAATCCATTATTTTTCACTCTTACGTCTTGTTTGGATGGAGAGTAAAGAAAGAGAAGGGAGGTGAATAATAGAAGGAAATTGAATAGAGTACAAATGAAGATTAACATATTTAATTTCTTCGTATTTGGACGATTAATAAGAGGAAATAAATTAAAAAAAATTTCCGTCTTATTTTTTGTTTGGTTGATTAAAATTTAGAAGATTAATGAGAAATTCAGTGGTGGTTGTATCAATTTTTTCAAAAATACTTGTAGTAAAATTTCTTTCTATCTGTTGTACCTCAAATTGGAAGTAAAATCGATTATATCAATTATAACCATCCAAGATTATTTTTTTTTATCTCCTGTACCTTTCATTTTCTACATAATTTTATTAACCAAACACAATTCGAGATTTTTTTTTTTTTCCGTACCATTCCCTCCCTCTCTTTGCTCTCCATCCAAACAAGGTGTTAGTGAAAATAGATATCATTTCATTGCTGTAAAGAATGTATTTGGAATTTTGGACAACATTTGTGCTATGTTTTATTTATAGGACCCAGATAACTGTCCCCGCACCCCCATCCCCCCTCTGTCCCCGCACTAAAAGACAAAAAAGTCCGCACTAAAAGACAAAAAATATGGTTCTGCATAGTATTAACATCTATCTACAATGTATTTACAGTGCATCGAACAAGTATTTAACTCTATTCATTGGAGTATTAATTGTCTATCAACAACGAAATAATTTATGTCTCCACAAAAAATTAAGTTTTCTGTCCCCGCGTCCCCGTACTAAAAGACAAAAAAAAATTAGGTTCTGACATTTGCGTCCCCGCACTAAAAGACAAAAAAAATTAGGTGCTGACATTTAATGTTTAAATTTCGTGCAATATTTAACTCTATTCATTGGAGTATTAACCGTCCGCGTTCAACAGCGACACAATCTATCCCCACAAAAAATGACAAACGAATATTCCCGCATCCCTCACATCAGTATTTAACTTTAGGAATGTTAGCATTTAACATCATGAACGTTAGTATTTATATTTAAAGTCAAAAGTATTAATCTCTAAAATTATAAATAAGTTGAATGGATTCTATTTAACATCCTATATCTTAGTATTTAACTTTATACACATCAGTATTTAACTTTAGAAATGTTAATATTTAACCTTAGGGGAGTTAGTATTTAAGAGGGGATGAGAATGTGGGGTTCTATATAATTATTCTTAACAATTAGAGATAGTGGTAATAATGTCTATCAATCTGTAATTATTGTCCCCGCACCACCATCCCCTCATATCCCTCTACTAAAAGACAAAAAAAATTAGTTACCGATAATTTGATGGTTTAAATTTCCTGCAGTATTTAACTTCAGTCTTTAATGTATTTACCGTGCATCGATCTAGTATTTAACTTCGTTCATTGTAATATTAACTATTGGTGTCCAACAGCGAAAAATGTTGTCCCCCACTAAAAGACAAAAAGTTATTTAGTACTTTTCTTTTTAGAACTGCAGGGATGAAGAAGGGATGGAAATGAGGGGTTATATATAATTATTCTTATTTATATATATTTTTGTAAATGCTACAAATAAAAGTCCTGCACAATCATTAGCCGACCCCCTTGTTTTAAAAGTATTAAAAATCTTAACACTGAGTTGGTGGGGAGAGGGACCACCATGTCAGTGGGTCCAGGAGGCTGGCCTTTTTCAAAACGGTACTCCGGTAGTTTGCATCCTCAGCATTAACTCAAAAAGTCATCTTAATGCATCTGAGCCATTTAATTTTAAACAGTACTAATCCAGTCACTGCTTAAGTCCTTTAATATTGATGCAGATCAAATCCACACGAATCTTAAAACCGACCAGACGGTGCAGATATATAACCCAAAAGATTTTTTTTGAGTTAATGCAGAGGATACGAGCTCACTCCGGTAGGGAACTTGAATTAATGGCTGAGTTGCTGTTCCTTTCGGGGAAGGGAAAGCAAGCACTCGTACTTCTTCTTTCTTTTTCATTTTTCTTTTACATTACGCCTTCCTTTTTTTTTCCCCACCTGGTCAAACAATGCAGGTTTCTTTTGATATAATTCTATTCGAAAAAGTGTTGCTTGATTAAAACTATCACGCTACTACCTTTGTTGAGTATGGATTTATGATAGCTACTTATTAGTGCATTAGGCCCTGAATTACTTAGAATTCAGATCCAGCGAGGTACCGCACCTCGACGAGGTGACCTCGTAGAATTTAGGGCTACTAATGAGTCGAGCCGGCTCGCGAATCAATGAGTTGAGCAGCTCAATATTTCATAACGAATCGGACTCGAAACTTAAAAAAGACCAAACTCGATTCGGCTCGTTTTTGGAGAAAAAACGTAGCTCGGCTCGTGAGTCGTGAGCCGGCTCATTTTTTTTACTTAATTATTAATAAAAAAAATTGTGTCTTACGTTTAATTTTGTTGAAATATATAAACATCATTTACGTTACTATTAAATAGTGAGGTCTTCATATTATACAAATATTACAAAAAATAAGTTAACAATAAATTAATAAATAAGGTAATAAACTAACTATATCATATAAATAACATTGTATTAAACATAGAATACAATATATATTTTTTTCACCGATTTCAAATTTCAAATTTGAAAAACTTTGAAATTTGAAAAAATTTGCAAATTTCAAATTGTTTAGAACTTCAATTTTTTTTCAAATTTCAAAATTAAAGTTGATTTTAATTTCAAAAACCCCGACCTTCCCTCTCAATCTGGTCCATCCGATGCACTTTAAAAATTGTGCAGACAAGATCCAAATTTTAAATTTTTTTCAAATTTGAAAAAAAAAATGAACCGGCTCACGAGCCGAACCGAATCGTATTGTATTGTTATAACAAATTCTAAGATAATAAAATACAAACATACATGATTTACATATATGAATCCAGTAATTAAGGTATATCATTTTCCAAATACATATGTAATTCAATAAAATATTAGACAATTTTTTTTTTTATATTGTACTCTCTTTAAACATAAAAAAAGCTCGGCTCGCGCGAGCCGAGTCGAATCAAGTGTTTACATGAGCTGAAACACCGTAACCACCTTGATTTTTTCCAGTTTTTCATTTTTTTATTCTTCTTTAAATCAATTCTCTCATATTTTGTTTATTAAAAAAAAAAAACATTATTTCTCTCAGTTTTTTGTATTCTCCCTCAGAGAGCATGCTCCAGAGTCCAGAGAGGAGTGTGCAAGGGAAAGAAGAGAGAGAGAGGAAAGGCAAAGAGAACAACATGTTCACCTCTACGATTCCGATGAGAAAAATCGTTGAAATTATACAACTTCACTTGATCACTTCCACTCCCTTTTCCATTCATGGTTTCCCCTTTCAATTTTATCGTTAAAATTATTGCAGTCAGAACCAGTCTCTCCTCTCTCTCTCTCTCTCTCTCTCTCTCCTTCTCCTTGCATAAACCTTATTGAGCACTTTTTTTTTTGCTTTCCTGACAGCCCGTAGGCATATGGAGCACTTCTCTAAACCACTTCTCTCATATTCTTGTTGAAAAGTAACCGTTACTGTTCTCTCTCTCTCTCTCCTCAAAATGTTTCAAGAAAACAATAATTGTTATCCAAATTGCCAGATTTCTCAGCACATTAAAGAAACAAAAAATGTCGGAAAATGCTAATAATTTATAATACCAGACATTAGTCTTGTTTTTGCAGCACACCTAGAATAATTTCAATGATCCTGAAAACCTAGAAGGTACATCAAATGAAAAAAAACGTAATCCCAACTCAAATGTATCTATACTAAACTCAGATAGGAAACACAGGCGTGACATGAGAATCTCATTTAAAATGGCATTGTTACAGCCGACAAAATGCAACCGTGCAAACCCGAGAACCTTCGACCCCACCAAACTTGAATGTTGGATATGTCCGGACATGGTCGATGTACTTGAAAGCTGATTTCTCCTTTTTATCAGTCTCATTTGCCAGCTCCTGGTCCAGGCATTTAATGCCAAACCGCTTCTGGTTGAAGTTTTGAACTTCTTGAACCAGCTCATTTCTAGTGCTGTTGCATGATGTGATTACCTAACAAGCAAAATTTTATTTTTTTGAGGTGATAAACTATACAAATTCATCAAAGCAACTTTTTTGCTATACAACAACTCTACTCCAGTCCTTGATGGGTATGCCATTTGGCACGAGGAAAGTACAGGTTGATATCCAAATAAAATTCAAAATCTCTTTGTAGGTTTCGACTTTTATGTTCTGTTTTCTAGTTCCGTGATATGACACTGTATTCAAAGAAAAAGAAACCCACTAGTGGTTGGAGCAGGCATCTCAGCAATCTTTTCATGGGAGTTTAAATTGCACTTATTTGAGATTTTCCGTGAATTTTCATTTTAGGAAGACTATAAGTTGAGATTTCTTTGGATAAAAAAATATCACCATCTACTAGTAAATAAGGATTAAAAAAGCTTCAGCTGAAAACAAAAAATCTCTGACCAGGATGCCACCAGGGACCACCAAATTTGCCACTGAATCCCAATACATCATCCTAAAATGTAAAAGAAAAGGAAAAATGAGAGAAAAAAATATATTGTCATACAGCAGGATATGCTTGACATGACAATCCTAGATATCTCCCTGTTGAGCTACAGGCTTAATATATATATATATATATATATATATATATATATATATATATATATATTTAAATTATGAATAAAAAAATCAGATAACATTACACATCTAAGTTTTGACCATTATACCAGGCTCCTCTAATGCTAGAGATAAACCAGACCAAAAGGGTTTGACGCCTACCATCAAATTCAGTTTAAAATCAAGTATAACCTGAATCAGTTAAACAAAAATTTTGAATCAACCAAACTCTTGACTGACATAAAATTAGATTTCAATCAGACCCGAATCTGAGATCATCTAACTGTCCTGAAGAAAGTATGATTGCAGCCCCCCCCCCCCCCCCCCCCCCACAAAACCGATCCTTATCGAATAATGAATCAGATGATATAACTGACAGGAACCAGTGCAAGAACCCGAAAATTGAAACCCTTAAGGACTCCAGTCTGACACTAAAGTACCAACCAGCGGCAAGTCACCAACAGTGATCTTATCTACCTGCATCCAACTTGTACAGATAATTTGGCGCTGCATTTTTGGCCAAGGACAATGTTACCTCTTGACAGGTCCATCTGGATGCAAACCTATTGCGTCCAGAGTACCTTTGTCCATGACAAGTTTGAATTTTCTGTCCAGCTTAGTCTCTAGCACATCATCAACCTAGTAAAACAAAAAATATTGCATTACTAAAAGAACATCTTTTAGAGCAAGGAAGTTTGGGGATTAAACCATGCTTAGCCACTAGGTAATGGCAAATGCAAGATCTAAACCAATCTTTATCTCCTGCTTCTTTGTGTTTAGAATTTTAGGTGAAGTCTATGAAGTTCATTGAGAATACTTCTCAAATTATTGTAGTACATAATTGCTAAATTTATACGCACCAAGAAATTTATGTTGGTAAACCCGTCACGTGTAGCTATCTTCTTTGCAAGATCAATTGCACCTTCACTATAATCGGTTCCAGTTAAATCTGAAAACCTATCACAAGACAAAGTCAACAAATTTCTATGCATAGCAGAAGAAACAAAAAGATCAGAACCTTATTTAAATTTAAATAAATGAAGGCTCGGTACAACTATGACACTAGGGGCAGCAATCATACTAGCTTGCATGTGCCTCCCAGTAACAACAAAATCCTACACCAACTCTACCCGTTAAATTTTGCCCACAAAGCTACAGTCAAGCTGGAACAACAAAACAAACCAGTTGAGTAGCCGAAATATCATACCCTTGTTTGGCAAGTGCTTGTAAAAGAAGGCCGTTGCCGGTTCCTAGATCAAGCACGCTCCAACTTGACATTTCTTCAGACACGTTACCAGTTTCAGTTTTCATGCAAAGGTTTTTAGTCCACGAGGCAATGGTATCCATCACTTCTTCTCCAAACCTGATCAAGCATCAAGATCAACAGAACATAAACATATTATTACAAGCAACAGTAGGTGAAAGACACCAATTGTACAGGCCATGCCTTAATCCACTAGATAGATTAAACCAGCCCAAGTAATTGGGCTCTAAGGGAACCAAATTTAGTATGAACCAACCCATCGTGCAATGAAGTCTCTATTATCCTCAATGTAACTGACAAATTAAAACAGGCAGATAAAGCAAAGGTAAAACACAGCATAACAATGCCAGGGATTAATTTGGTCATTAGCCCAGTTATATATCAATCATCCAGAGGTAATAAATTGAATATATAGTGGTACAGAGACCTGACCAATAGAGCAGAATACTGGTACTTTGATTGATTGAAACCAGAGACAAAGTGCACTAAAAATGTATTTACACTAAAAAAAATGGTCAACATCATATCATCGTAATAATAGAAAATCCCAACTAATCATGTTTCTTGTGTCCATTACTCAGAGCTGGTTGTAATCTTGGTTGAGTATAACAGAAGCATTATACCTCAATGCACCAAAATTAAAACTCGGTTAGGTAGTGCGGTGTTGCAAATTAACACCAACCTCTTACCAAATCTACAAGTACCTAAAATATATTAATTTTGCAATTAACATGCACCATCTTTCTTAGGTAATTTAAGAAGCAACTCAACCAATACAAGGCTAATCCAATCAAACAACTATTTCTAATATGTCCATACTAACTAATCGAAAACTACTATGCTAAGTTCATGTACAGTGGAAATCAATGACCTAAATCCACTTTACTTGATATAGTTCAACTTGTGTTTTGGGTATAAAAGAAGCTTTCTAAAGCTTTAGACAGAAATGCCAATAATACCAGATATTCCTAATATCTAGAAGAAGTTATGTTCTAACTGTAGATATGATAAGCATCAGGTGTAATTTACAAAAAAAAAAAAAAAAAATTGTGGGTGCAACGTGAATTAGCCAGTACTAAATAGAATACCAGACTTCTCCAGGATGACCATGCAATTGAAAATTTGTGAGGTCCTCTGCATAAGATGAATCCCAATAGCTCTGAAATCCAAGAATTGAAGCTTCTGCCTCATTTGCATCCAATTCGTCCTTGTCAGAACTACCCAAAAACAAATTAAAAGTGATTGTAATTTTTCTGCAATGAGAGGGTATGACAAATTAGCAGTTTGATATTTTTTTCTGTGGTGACTTTCACTGCTATAAATTAAGTAGGTAAAAATAAAAGTCTCTGATCAACAGATTCTGGCAAAACTTCCAGCTAAAACATCAAACTAGCTTTTTATATTTTGATAGCAAATACTAGAAGAATTGAGTGCAACAAATCATACCAGAATGTGGGGTTGGTTTTTCCCCAGGTCTTGCTTTTACTGAGTTTGAAGATTTATAAAGATCTCCAAGCTGATGTAATTACACAAAACATCCATTTTCACGATTACCACTATGGCATAGTTTGTTTAACTCGAATGCACTTGATGGATTCAAAAAAATTTACAAAGCAATTCACAATTAGACGTTAAGAAAACAAATTATCTTGCAAACCACAGTATACCTAAAAGAATAAATCCTACTGAAAGCAAATCGATGAATCAGATCACATTACTCAGGCAACCGAACGGTTGCTTTCAAAGAAGAAGAAAACCTATAATCCGAAGCTGTGGCAGGGAATGAAGCGGCGACATCGGCGTCAGCCTGGCGCTGGTCGTCGTCGAGCGCGCTGCTTCCGTAGTCGCTCTTAACGGACCATGAATCCGCCGCCACCGACCGCTCGTCGTCGGAAGCCGCCGCCGGAACAACACGAGTCTCCTGGATCAGATCGTTTTCTTCCGGCTGGAGCCTCATCGCCGCCATTTCTTTGACAAAACAAAGTTGTTGCGAGACAGTAGTATAGAAGAGTGTGAGGAAAGAGAGATGATGTCGGAATCTGGTCCAAGTCTGTCGGAAATTCATAAATTTTAGTAGGCAGCTTTTGTAAAATCGATTTTCTCCATTTTTGCGGATCTCATTGAATGTCGATCTCAACCTTACATTACAGATCTAACGGTTGAAAACAACTAAAATCGTACTTATAACTACGATTTACCAGTCTGATTTTTGTAATATGAAGTTAACATTCCCTAAAGTAACTCAGATATTGAATTTAGATTCGGACCGTCCGATCAGAATCCAGTCCAAGTTGAAAATTCACGTAACTCTTTTATATTCATACATCTATTCCGGTCTAGATCTAAACTCATAAGTTGAGTTACTTTCGGATCTGAATTTCCTTTCTCATATTCAGTTGATGCCTAAATCATAAAATAAAGGATCTACTACTACTTTTTTCACGCAATCTACCTTTGCTCCTTTAAAACACCGCTTCGCAGTAGGCACCCTTGTCAATTCCGAATATAACCCTCTTTTCTATGCAACTATTGACTCAACAAATTTAACAAACAATTTTGGTCAATTAATGTTATATTAGGTGTTGAGTCATTTTCTTTTTCCTTATACAGTTTATGTAGTGTGAATGTGTGATATGGTATTCGCTCCTTCAGAGATTGTCGATGCATTAGTTTTCATAATTATGGACCAATCTGTATAATAGCATTGCTTTCACCCTGCACAAGGTAAGTTATCCTTGATATATAACTAAGTTGATTCGTTGGATACAGAGAGAATAGGATATGCTCACCATGAATTTCAGGTCTAACATTGCGTCTATTTTCTTATATAAAAACATATTAACGATGTTCTTGATGTATATTAGTCTACCGTGTCTATTCATGCTTTTGAAATAAATGAGCTAAATTAAGAATGCTTTCAGTTTGCGGTGCGCATGACAACGTCGGTTGAAGAACGCTTGTCTCGGTTTATTCTTCTCGAATACCTCGATGGTAGTCTTTCTTTCTTATTTAATTTCAGTTTTTATTGTATGTAAATTTAAGAACTACTACAACAATTTGAACAATACGTGATTTTACAAAGTATACCAACACTTATTTTTAACTTGAAATCATGATATAACTTCAGATCAAATAATCTGAGCCACAACTTAACTCGTGTATGAAGAACCAGCATTTGGTCTAGTGGCAAAGACATATGGTCTCTATATTGGAGGTCATGAGTTCGAAACTCAAATGGAGAAATCATTTATTATAATAACAAGAGTATTAAATAGTTAGATGGTTTGACCTCCAACTTTACTCAAAAAAAAAAAAAAAAACTCGTGCATGTGACATACTTCCGACTTGAACCCTCCACAAAAAATGGACAAGGATCATCTCATGTATCCACTACTTTTCGACTTTACATTAATAAAAAACAAAAACGATGTCTTTTTTTTTTTTTGAAAAAAGTCCTTAGACATATAATACAAGAAAGAGAAATATAATGGATTAACTTACTTTACATTTACTCCATTTATATGGTCAACTGTCATAAGCAAAAACACATTTATCAAAATCTTACTCTTCCAAGTGAATTAATGTAGATTATAACTTTAACTATCATACAAGATGTAAAATACGAGTAATATAAAAGAAGCAATTTAATTCTCATTAATTTTACTCCACAATCAAACATGACCATAAAGTGAAACTGATACATCCTCGCTTGTTTTGCAATGAGATCAGCCTGCTGATTAGATTCTCTTTGCACATGTTGACACTTAAAATCAGGGTGGTGTGCCAGTATTTGCCATTGAAACGGTGTCGATTTGGGATGGAGGACCAAGTATTATTTGTGCTCTGAGATTTGTGCTTTGAGATTCGTGCAAATTAGAAGAACGACCGCATTCACTAATTGTAATGGATTCACCAAACACCACCGGCGTCAGCATCCGTCTACAGTCTACACAAAACAAAACCCTAAAACACGTGTCATCCAAAAAATAAACAAAAGCCTACTAGATAACCTTTTTCTGTGACTGCGCGCCCCTCTCTACCTCTCGTCTCTCGATCCTCTCCCACAAAAGAAGAGAAAAATGTGTTTCCGGTGCAAGTGGGCACGATGAGCGGCCACAGCGACATGGTTACGGCCATCAACATCCCTTTAGACCGCGCTGACTTCCTCGTCTTCTCCTCACGCGACAAGTCTCTGCTCAGCTCCGACTGACAGTTCGCGCTCTCTGGTTCTTGGGACAGCGAGCTCACCTCCGGCATCACCACCAGGCGCTTCATCGGGCACTATAAGGACGTTTTCTCGGTTTCTTTCTCCATCGACAACCGTCAGATCGTGTCAGCGTCAAGCTCTGGAACACTCTACAAGTACACGATTAAGGTAATTTTGTCTAAGAAATTAGCTTCGTCATATTTGAAAAATCTCATTTAGCCTTTTTTATGAGTGAATTATTTTAACTTGTATCCGTAAACTATTAATAGTAACATAGAACACATGCTTTATAATTTATATCCCTTTGATTTGAAATAATCTAGATCTCTATGGTTAATCAACTCTTAACTCAAAAAGCTTCAACATGATAACAAGGCTAATACTATGTGACATCTTCTAACAGGATGCAAAAGACCACACTGAGTGGGTGAGCTGTGTGCGTTTTTTCCCAGCACGCATGAGCCGACCATCATATCAGGCTCGTGGGACCTAACCGTGAAGGTATGGAACCTGACGAACTGCAAGTTACAATATACGCTGACTGGTCGTGCCAGCTATGTCAACACTGTGGCCGTCAGTTCCGATGGGTCTATTTGTGCCAGTGGGGGCAAGGATGGCATAACACTTTTGTGGGACCTAGCTAAAGGGGAGGCTGTATTCTCTTGAGGCCAGGTCGATTATCCATGCCTTGTGCTTCAGCGCCAATATGTATTGGCTGCGTGCTGCCGCAGAGGATGGTGTGAAGATTTGGGATCTAAAGAGTAAGAAAGTAGTGCAGGATCTAAAGTCTGAGACGCCCACCAACAAAAACAAGGTCAGTTTCTTTTTGTTTTTTTTTCTTGGCCCCTGGTTTCTATTATGTGCTTAATTTTGTTCTGTTTATGTTGGAATACTGCTCAGCTTTAGGAGTGCTTAAGTGGGGCAAAAGGTACAGTGTAATTAAAATATGTCGGTGAAGTATGAAAATCTTAGAAAAGAATTTATGTTTTGTTTGTAGAGAAAGTAATGGGTTGTGTTTAGTGTTTTTTCAGTAACAAGTCATTTTTGATACCTATATATCTCATTTGACTTGTTATTTAAGTTGGTTTGAGCTGGGTAAAAAAAGGTAGGTTTTCCGGTCATATTTAAATCTGGATTCTAGCTCTTTTGGAGGTAACCAAATGAACGAATGTTTATTTGGTTGCCTACAAAAGAGCTCGTGTTCAGACTTCAATTTAGCTTTGACATGTTGCACGTTATCACAATTTTTAAGTGGTAATGCTCAATTAATGCGAGGCTAAATTTGCTGTTTGTTGTGATCAATTTCTTTTCCCAAAAAATTATATTAATGGTATTGGTTGAGGCATTTTGATATTCAGAAATTTGTCATGCTTGCTAAAACTTAAAAGAGTTACATACATCATTAATATAAAGAAGTCTTGTGGTAACAATTCTTGTGTCCTCATCATTTCCCGCGTGAGATGCATCAAATGTCGTTGGATTTAGATTTTTATTTTTTGTGTGGGGGGGAGGGGATTTTCTCAGCCTGAGTCTCAATTCTCAAGGAACCCTTTTCTGTCAGGTCAGTGCTGGACGTCTTTATCATGTAGTAGAGTTCCTTAACTATTAGGTGATGTTTTTGTCTCATGTAGTAGAGCTCTTTAACCGAAAGGTTGTATTTATTACATCATTTTTTGGAAGCAAATATTGGTCCCAGTTTATTGCAGCGTTGGGCTGTATATTATAGCACGATCCTTGTTTTGTACTAGCCTGCTTTTAGCAAACACAGAAGTTAAAGGCTTGAATTCTGAGGTTTCAATTTCAGCAGGGCCTAGCTAATCAGTCTGCATCCTCTGCATTAACGCACTTTTTGAGTTTAGCTCTGGACTTCTGATCAGAATTCGGACCAATCCGACCCACTCTTGTAATGCACGGGGCCCTTTAATATTTGTGTGGATTTAAATCGGACGGTTCAGATCTAAACTCAAAATTTGAGTTAACTCACAGGATACGAATTCCTAGCTAATCCCATCCTGATTAAACTTAACAGTCAATCAGGTCTGGTCCAATGGCTGTCGGGTTATGTTGGGTTGGGCCAAGAGTCGGTCTAGATGGAGTTCAGATGATGCCTCCTAAAGTTATAGCAAAAATATTAGGTGTATATTCTTATGCTGTGGTACTTATTACTTTTTTGAAAAAAAGGCAAAAATGCCCGTGGTACTTATTACTTTGGTTGATGTTTACTGTATATATAATTATATCATCATGTTGTATTGATGGTTGCATTAAATAACTGTTGAAACATTAATCTTGAGATGGAAATATAATTTAGTGGGAAGTAGTTACTTACCATATAAATACAACAAAATCTCGGTCTGGCTGCACATAATGCGTTGGAAGAAGAGTATTGCGAGCTGTTGATCCAGTGCCCTCCATGTCAAAAATGCTGTACATGTGAACTAGCTAAGTGTTTACATTCACAATATATTTGTTAATGGAAAGCAGCTACTGGATGGAGGGTATGCTGGGTGGATGGAACATTTTTCTTAGAGGAATTATTTCTTGGTCATTCCTAGAATAATTGAGGGAGCAATGAATAATTTAGGAATCTTTATTAATTTCTGGTGGTAGATTTTATATTTTTTTTCTTTATCTTATAAAAGCATCAAAATTTTAATATCATAACATTTGTAGTTTTGGAAATAATTGCCTGCCATGCTCATATATCTAGAAATTTGAAAGTATAGGCCCGCACAGAACAACAAAAGAAGCCAATAAAAAGAAACAAAAGCAATTTTAGTGGCTTTTACAGTACTCACTGATATAGCTTTGTGCATCAGCCAATGCTCATTTTTAAACTCTTTTGTGGTGGTGCAATTTTGTTTCAGATATTGCTTGTAGTTCATTTTATTATATGTAGATGCTGTACTGCACAAGCTTAGCTTGGAGCTTTGTTGGGACTACTCTAATCAATGGTTACACTGACGAAACAATTAGGGTATGGAAGATAACTCATCAGTCGATCAACAACTATACTTAATTTTAGAGTTTGTTGAACCTGCCTAGAAGTGCCTCCACTAGTGTTTTGAAGGCTTTTGTTGCTTAATTCTTAGCTTTTCTGATGTCCCTTGTAATTTTGAGTTTACTTATAGGTGTCAGATGATCAAGTTGGGATATATAGTTTTTTACACAATTATTAACATTTTCAATTTTAGATAAAAATAGATAACATCACTGTCTTCTTCCCATTGATTAAATTTGCATGATAATCAAGTAATTTACAGTGTTTATCAGAACTGAACCGGACTGGCGGTTTAACCGAAAAAACCCGGAACCGGTCACCTGTCCGGTTTGGCTCTGCAATCAGATCGTTTCAGGTAATGAACCGGTAAAAAAAGGTTAAATTGCCTGGTTTTCATTAAAAATTGCTGATTTAAACCGCCCGGTTCAAAATAGGTTCTTTTAGATCTCCTCTGATATCATATTCCCCTTTCCTTTCCAATCAAATCTCTTCTCCTCCGATTTCTTGACTTTTTGAAATCGGTTTTTTTTCTTTCTAAAATCTCCTTTAATTCTCCTTTCTGTAAAGATGGAAACCATTATTTTTTAAATTTCCTTCAAATCTCCTCTGTTGATAATATGGTTGTGGGTCAATTTCATTGTCAACACTTTGTTTGAAAGATAATCACAAAAGAAGCAACTAAGATCAAGAACAGTAAGTAACTTTCTGAATGTTTTCTGTTAATTTTATTGAATATATCCATGCATATAAGTGTTCGATGAAATGCTCAAACCAAAGAGCATGTTGGTTTTGTCCATGCCAAAGCTAGCTGGTACTAAGAAAATCAGAAACTCAAAACTGTTTTTGAAGTTATTTTGAAGTTCTAATATGGGTACCATACCATGAGGAACAGTTGCTGGTACCAGTGTATCAGTAAACTGGTACCAGTTGCATGAATTTTGTTTTTGAGTCTTAGTATGATCTGTGGACGTGTATTACACTACTGTTTATGGGATAATCTAGTATTTAAATTAATAGTGTTCAAGTAATGAATGGGTTATATGATCTCCTTTTTAAAAAACCTGAAGCTACATGTTCTTTTCTTAACAATTTCTAAAGAATTTTGGATGAAACCAGTAAGGCTGACTCTTTATTATTAGTTATGTTGTTTGTTTTGGTCGGACATCACTTGGCTAAAAATTAGTGGTTGAACCAATTGACCTAACGGTCCGACCAGTGAACCGTTAATCCAAAGCTTTAATGGGTCGCTGTCCGTCTGGTTCTGATAACATTGGTAATTTGAAGTATACATGTGGAAGTATTGTCAACTGCTTCAGATGGATTTTGTTTGGCAAACAGTTATAGATGCTTTTGTTTTTTTGTATTAACAAGAATTATTGACCAATATAGGAATTATGAGTTAGCAATGAACACAATTAGAAGTACAGAGGACTATCAAAATATGAAGCAATTATCACAATATTGTTTCTCAAGGCTGGATATATAGTTTTTAACTGACTATAATTTTGGAACCTTTCACGATATTCTGTAACAAATATGTTTTTTATTTTTGTAAACAAATTATGTGATGATGTGGAAATTATTAGAGGTCTGAAATCAGTAACCCTTTAATAGGGTGCAGTGGAGAAACGGATTTTTTTTTTATGTGAATCCCGTTGGCTTTGATTAATAATGAAAAGTTTCTTAAAATTGGGGAAAAGCTGAAATTTATAAATGCATAAAGATAAACTTCTTAACTAATACAGAGAAATAAAAAACTAATATCCTAAGATCTCATACAGGTTGTTGTTGCTCTATGTCTCTGTCTTGCTCTATCTCTGTGTTGTTAGCTGTAAAAATTATTCAGCTATGTAGTTGTAGCTGCTGCATAAAAGTCTGACACGGTTTACCAGTAAAAGCCTCTTTGGTTCTTCTTGCCCAGTTTGCTGAATGATGCACTTCTTGTAATGTCTCTTGTCATATGCTGGAGCTCTACTGCCTGTTAAACCTCTTTATGCTTCCTTATGCATTGCGAGACTATGCATGCTACTTGCCAGTGAGACAGGTCATCCATGTTGTTTTGCAGTATGATATTTACCAGTTTCTTACAGTTTGAGCTGTATGCTGATACAATGTCTGATGTTGGGAGGGTCCAATTGAGTGCCAAACTTTTCGCCTCCAGGACATTTTGTGCCTGGAAGTGTCCTGCATGTGTCAACAGTAGTTGTCCCATATTGTCAAACACAATGACTCCCATACCTGCATCCTCTGACTGTTCCCATGACCCATCCGTCAATACCACGTACCTGTTTGCCGGTACTTGCATGCACTGTGTTCTCCAATTCTGTACTGGTACCTCTTTTCTTCTTTGTTCCACTGCCATTCTCCTTACTTGTCTCAGTACTCTTATCAGGTGAGGACTTTTTACTCTGAAAAATCTCCTCATTTCATGCTTTCCATAGGCACCATGGTAAATTACATATGAAGGCTATCTGTTGAGCATCCATAGTGGAGAAAACATATAAATATCTACCCTCGTTCGTAGCGAAGGAAATTAGTCACTGTTATTAATTTTGTTACGACATGTCAAAGATACGTCGTGGCACGTTATAGGTCATAAAGTAAGGCATAAAGCATCGTACTTGCTCTCCGTATTTTGTAGAACACTCAGAGAGTACTACTAGATGTCCTAGCGCACGTGATCCAGCTACAATGTGGATTTCTCCTACTATTAAACCAAAGAAGTAGCAGATCAACTGCATGATATTTTTTTTCTTTCTATCTAAAATACTATTGCAGAGCTGTGAAGTTGTGAGAGGGAATTGAATTTTCTATTTTTTGGATAACTAACAATCTTAGAACATTTTTTGTAGAACACTCAGAGAGTACTACTAGATGTCCTAGCGCACGTGATCCAGCTACAATGTGGATTTCTCCTACTATTAAACCAAAGAAGTAGCAGATCAACTGCATGATATTTTTTTTCTTTCTATCTAAAATACTATTGCAGAGCTGTGAAGTTGTGAGAGGGAATTGAATTTTCTATTTTTTGGATAACTAACAATCTTAGAACATTTTTTTAGTTAACTGTGTTATCACTCTTTTCAATCACATGATATTTAAATCTACAATTTTGCACTTGGTTGTTGGAATTCATATCCTCCTCGGTATCGGACAAAGGAATCTTTTAGAATTAATGAATTTGGACCGTCCTTTTTAACTTTTGCACAAATTTCAAAGCACAAATAATAGTGGCCTGTGCCCTCTATCTCGAAAAGATACCAGATTGAGTTAACCTGAGCCGTAAAGCTGTGGATCTCACTATCCAATACCTGAGAGGATACTTGTCCTTGGCAGTTGGCACCTTCTTTTTATTCATTTTTTAAAATTTTAAATCTCGAATAAATTAAATATTTTGAAAATTATCAAATTTTGAATTTGATAATATTTATTGTCATAATGATCGATGGATGTAAAAACTTGGTTGTTGTTGTTGTAACGATAGATGGATGTAATGCTTTTAATATTGAATATATTCTTACAATTATTATGAAAATTAGCATAGACAAAGCTAAGAGACAATGGAATAATTGTTGTTGGCCCTTCGTAGATACGTAAATTACCCGTTTAATTTGTCACTATACTAGGAGCTATTTAATGGACGGCAAATTTTGTCTGGACAAACAAAATTTGAATTGATGCAAGAAATCAATATAACGTAAATTACCATAAATCTGCTTCTTGCATGATATTGGAATGGAATAAATGGATATGATGATTTCATGCAAGAAGCAGATTTTCGAAGATAATAATTAATTTTCATCTAAAATAATGGCTTAGACGTCTAAAGTTACCACTATGCTCAACTTATAAATTTTATGATTTCAGATTTAATTTCATGAACTCGTATAATAACTCCTTTGAAAATGTCATCAATTAATTATTTTTTATTCTCTCAGAAAAATTCCGAGGTTTGATCTCCTGGAACTTGTGCTAGTTTTGAGTTTGAAAATGTCAAATGGATGTGATATTGTGATGCCTTTTCTATACCAAACACTCTTTCAAAATGAAAAAATATGCCTCTACAACACAAACATGTAAATAGTCTAAAATGTCCCCGAAACGTCATCCATATATATTTAGCTACGCTCCGGATCATTTGAAAATTCATCCTATTCGATATCTATTTTATATATATAATGTTGGAAGGGTTTTGCACTGTTCACTGCAGTGCTGGCTCTTTCCTGACCATCTGATATGTATCCAACGTTCTGCAATCAATCCGAATCTCTATTGTTGACACGCAGGAGACACGTGTTTCTTCGTTCAGTTTGCCTAAACATCTGAGTTCTTCACAATTCTTCTTCTCCACCTCTCACTAAATTCGCAGCCTTCTTCTTCTCTCCTACTCTGCAGCGATTCCTTTTTCTCTGCATTTCCACACACAAAAAACGAATCCCACTCCCTTTCTTCACCTTTCTCCGTCTATTTATTTTTCTTCACCTCTCTCAAGATCTCAAAGTCTCTGCTGCTTAAGGTCTCAAGGTTTCTTTATCTCTTTTTTTGAAATCTTCTCAAGGTCTCTCTCTCTCTCTCTCTCTCTCTCTCTTTCTCTCTCTGATTCTTTGTTTGTGTGTTTTACTTGCCCAAATTAGCTTAAGAAGTTATCTTAGTTTCCCACCTTTTCAAATTTGAATAGACCGGAAAGGTACAGTTATCTTAGTATTAGACAAATTTCTTAAAGATTAGATGAAGTTATTATAATTGATGATTCTATTTTTCAGCCAAGAAACATCGTAAGCAAAAAGTTGCATGCATTGACTCTTAAGAGCATAGCTTGGGAGGCCAAGGAGAGACTGGATAAGAAGTTCATGTTTAGTGTTGTGATATAGAAGTCAATTATTAGATGATTGTTTTCTAAATTTTGTTTATATTCTTCTATTACACATTGCGAGTTGCGACCGAGGCGGAGCCAATTTTTTTACAATTTTATATTAGTTTGAATATGAATTTTTTTTTATATATTTTTTTAGTATAGCATAGAAATAGAAATGGAAACATATTTTAAAAAATATATAGGATGAGAAATAATTTTATAATTTTTTGAATCTTAAGTATATTTTTATAAATTTTTCTTTGAAAAAAATATAGATATAGAAATAGAACCATATATATTTTTAAAATATTTTACATCACGGGGCAATGTCTCCCTCCGACTTCGTCATTGCATTGCGACAGTATTGCAACTAGTCTTTAAAGATCGAATATAACGAAAGTAAAATAAAATAAAACAACAAATAAAATGATCTAGGGAAAAAAATGAGGCATGCAAATTGTCATAGTATGTTGATTGCCTATGTATCATTTGCCAAGTCAAACAATTGTTGAACGTTGAGTGTCCAATTTGCCATATGCATCAACTTAGTTGTCAATAGTGTAGAGTACAGACCTTTAACTTACAAAAGTGTCAAACTAAACAGAACATGAAATAGTCAAATATGTACCAAACTTTTAATATATATATATTTCTTTGTTAGTTACAACTTAACAACTTCCTTTAATATAAAGTAAATGAAAGAGAGAAATAATTATGTTTGTCCAGACATATTTTAGCTTATAGTGGTCCGTCTTTATTAGAGTATCACGAATAAATTCTGTATAATTTTGTTATGGGTGGATAATATATAAATTCAATTTTGTATATAATTCTCATTGGGTGCGTTTGGATGAATCAAGAATAGTAGCAAGAATAGAGCTATTCTCAATTTTAGGATAGTAGCTATTCTATAGTAGAATAGTAGGCTATCCCACAAAAGACAAACAAATAATAGTGACTATTTACTAATCAAAATACATCCAAACGCTGGATAGTAGCTAATCTTCAGCCATCCAAACGCACCAATAAGAATAAGGATGATATCGCACGACAAACCTGTTAAAATTTCGAAACAAAATTTTCGAGAAAAGTTGAAAGAGGAGTTTTCATTGATTTGTGCAAAGCCATCAAATTATTTTTTCAAGAAAAATATTAAGATAAAAATAAAAAGCAAGTCTTTTCTTAAATGTTCCTAAAAAAATTCTCGTTCGAATTTTGATCTAGTGACATTCCACACAAATAATATTGTCTTTAGTCACTAAATTAAAAACTGGTTCTAATTTTCTGTACAAAAATTTACAAACATCAATGCAAAATTATGCTATTTCATGAACTTGTGCTTTCATCAGAGAGAACTCTACAAAGATTAATAATAAATTTGTAAAAATACTATTCTCGATACCACTTTCTCTTCAAACATTAATAATATACAATCAGAGGCATCAAAAGGTTTGCAAAATTTCACTGATGCCCATCATAATAATAAAATTGAGATAGTATATTTTTTGTATACACTTACAAAAGTAAATATTAAACATATTAAAATTAATCCCTTTTGTTCTAGTAAAGAAAAGAGTAAGCTGTTGTCTTCCTCCAAAAAAGTATTTGCATGATGACGAAGCACATGGAGCTCTGAATTATATACCCCTGCCATTGAATAATTCATTTGGAATCTTAATTTAAGTTAATTTAATCACAAAAGAGTGATTCAGATTTAGATAAAAAAATATTACTAGTAATTAATTTCTTTTCAGTCCTTTAATTTTTTAATCATTCTTTCTTAAGAGATCAAATTTAGTACATTAATTAATGTTCCTGTCTATTATTTGGTGTGAAATATGAAGGCTTTATTTTGGGGGCATAGCCACCCATTTTTGAAATAAAAGAAGTTTCTTTGACAAAGTCAAATCTGCACATGTCGTTATCGCAATTAAATTAACAAATAATAGATCACTAAGCATAAATCCAGCAACATCACTAAGTTTCCAGAACAATAGGCCATTGATTCACTGAAAAATCACTACCATGACTTGTTTACCCAATTTCTCCAAGAAACTATCATCTCCTTCCACCTTAACCTTAATTCTCCTCCCTTTAATTTTCCTTGCTCTCACCTTCTTACTAATCTTACCTGGCAATTTCCATCCCCGTAATCTATCCTCCAATTGCAACTCACAACCTGCCTTCTCGTCCCTCGAACCCATCTTGACCGGCACCACAAAACCCGATTTCCGCCTCCTCATAGGCATCATCACCTTACCAGACCGGTATGAGCGTCGCCACCTCCTGCGCACGATATATTCCCTCCAGACATACAACCCCGCCACCGCTCATGTGGACATCCGGTTCGTCTTTTGCAACCTGAAAACCAGGGAACAACAGGTGTTTATAGCGCTCGAGATCATGAAATTCAACGACATCATCATCATGAATTGCACCGAGAACATGGACGATGGAAAAACCTACAAGTTCCTCTCAGGAGTTCCGGATCTGTACCGCAAACAGCCATACAATTACGTCATGAAGGCAGACGATGATGCGTACATCCGCCTGGATAGCCTGGTGGAGTCGCTCAAGGACAAGTCAAGGGTCGACATGTACTACGGGCTCATGATGCCATGCGACAAAGAAAACTTCTTCCCGTTCCCACCGTTCATGTCGGGGATGGGGTACGTGCTGTCGTGGGACCTGATCGAGTGGATGGCCCAGTCAGATTTCCGGTCGGATGATACCGAGGGTGGCCCTGAAGACATTTGGACCGGCAAGTTGCTCAACGTAAATGAGAAAGCAAAGAATAGGTACGTATTAATTATTATTATTTCTCTTTTCTTTCTGTTATAGTTCTTATAATTATTTAATACTTATCGTATTTTGAATTCTCAGCAGTATTTTTTTAAATGAATTAATTGTTTGCCTCTATGTCTATAAAAGCCATGTTTTGCATAGGTCCCTGCGTATATAACCCTCGATCGTATTGTTAAGTTCATTAAAGAGTCCGGCTAGTATGATATCGGTATCATATGACACTAATTTTAAAATTGATTGAATAGACTTCAAACGACTAATTCAAACCGTTTAAACCGATTTACTTTATGAGTGATGTTTTTGCATGCAATTTTTTTTTTATATTTTTGAGTTATTTTTTAGTATCAAATCAAGCGGTAAAAATGTTGAAAAATGAATATATTAAAATTAACTTAAAAACTCATACATTTGACCGCTTGACTTTATAGTAAATAAATTCGAAAAATTATAAATTTTGTATATAAACACACAACTAATGAAGTAGGTCGGTTTGAATAGTTTGGATTCACCGTTCGAAATCGATTCGATAAATTTTGAAGTTAGTGTTATATAGGTTGAAATGACACTGATGTTATACTAGCCAAACTCTTCATTAAATTGTGAAAAGCTGTCCAAATGAAATATTTGGTTTCATCCGCAAATGTTATTCATTTGGAACGAGAAGCACGAAAAATAATTGAACTATGCGGAGTATTCAAATGTCTTTATTCTTCGGTCTCCAACTCTCCATCCATCACGTTCCTATTTTTAAAATTTTTAATTGCATTTTTTTTAAATCTATATGTAAATATGAAATCATTAGATATGATTTATATTATTTCTTTCTACATGTATATAAAAAAAATATCATTTTTTATATTTTTATGTAAATTAATAAGCTGAAAAATTAACATCTTGAACAATGTATTTTGGTAAGCTTTTTGATAACAATCAAAATAAGTTAAAATGCCATAATATTTTACGTTGCACAGAAAGAATAATATAAATCATGTCTAATGATTTTATTTTCTCATTTAAATTTTAAATTATAAAAGTTTTAAAATAAAGATATAATTAAAGCTCAACAAATAAATACATTTAAATCCTCTTTAACTATATATGTTTGCTATCATTTATCCATCAACATCAATAGCTCCATGATAGATTTTCTTTACATAATTTCCTTTGTAATTTTTGTCCTTCTCTCTGTATATATATGAATTCCCCTTTGGCGACATATCTTGGTATTTTCGGTGCATTTTCCAATCATATACATATGTCTAACAAAATCACCAACCTATACAATAATACAATATGTATTCTATACATGTCACCGTCAGCTTCGGAAAAATTGTCATGACACACACATCACACATGTCACTTTTTGAACGGGTGTCATTGACCGGATCAATCCATCCTCAGTTGTGACTTTTAGCTTTAGTAACTACTTAATTAATTAATCATTTCATTATATAATTTTAAGAACGATGTTACTGATTAGAATTATTAATTTGTTTGGTACGTGTATTTATACACAAGTCCTCCGAATTTTGGCAAATACTTAATTTATTTTTGGCCATTCAAGTATTTTTAAATTTAGCTTTTAGCCATTCATCATTTTCATTGGTTCATGTATTTATTACTTTATTTACTTATTTTCAATTGAAATGAAATTAAATTAGGTACGATAATGCGCCGAGGATGTACAACTACAAGGGGCCGTCACCGTCAACCTGCTTTCGGCACGAGTACGTGCCAGATACCATAATGGTACACCAGCTCAAGGAAAATAGCAGATGGGTTGAGACACTTGACTACTTCAATGTAACATCTGCTTTGAAGCCCTCCAAATTTTATCATATTGCATAACTTACCTTATTATTTTTTTGTCCTTCATTGCAAGATTCTTGTATTTATTTGTGAAATTCTTCTTCTTCTCTCTCTTTTTTTTTCCTTGGTCCATAAAAATGTAAGTTGCGTATAGAAAATTTGAAGTTGTAGATTATAAAAATGCTTTCCTGAGAAATTTGTAAGGTTGTTGCAAGTTTTATTTGGGTTAAGATTTTGGTACGTGTTTGGTTTAATGCGTGTTGAAGCAAGGACAGATTTAAAAGGGAGCGCAGGGTGGCAAGGAAGAGGGGGGTTTCCGATGTCCATCGGACCAGAGTCTATTCGATGTGTGGTTTCTATCGTCCGATCCACTTCAAGATCTGTGCGCACGGATATTAAAGCAATAACACGGACATTAAAGTGATGGGCACAGATCTTAAAGTGAATAGGACGGTAGAAATAACCCATCGAACAGACTCTGGTCCGATGGGCATCGGACACCCCCCTCTCCCGGGTGGCAAAGTGCTCCTATATTAATTTTTTTTTGTAAATTTCATGTGTAATTACTGTTATTTTTAATTAAATTTCATAATTTGTCTCTTTATTAGTGGAACATGTGTTTAATTTAACAAATATGTCTCGTTCTAAAATATATTTTACCGAATATTATTTGTTATTAAATTATAATTCTGGTTATAGTAAATTTATGATTATACTGTCAATCTTGGTCCCATCGTATCATTCGTCATGTTGATATGAGCCTATTTAAGCTGTCAGTTCACAGGGTTTACCACTAAGGCCTGCTTCACTGTAAGGCCCACTGGACTTTTGGATCTGTTACATCTCCATCTTAAAATTAATCTTTTTGTTTTTGTTTTTCTTTTCATTTGATCAATTATTCAACTGCCTTCGTATAGTCTGACATCTAGGGTATGTTTGCATGCACAAAAATAGTTACTGTTTTTAGAATAGCATTGCTATTCGGAACAAGGTGTATCTAAACGAGAAATATAGCTATTCGGAATAGCTACTGTTTTTAGAATAGCACTGCTATTTGCTATTCTTACAAAAACATGGAATAACATTTGTTGCTTTCAATATTAATACTAATCTAATATTTAAACAAATATTATATTACATTTAATATTTAAATTAATATTATATTGTATTATATTTAATCTAATAATATATTATATTTAATACTAATATAATATTTAAAATAATATTATATTACATTTTAATATTTAAATTAATATTATATTATATTTAATATAATATTTTATTTAATACCAATCTAATATTTAAAATAATATTATATTACATTTAATAATTAAATTAATATTACATTGTATTATATTTAAACTAATATTTTATTCAATACTAATCTAATATTTAAAATAATATTATATTACATTAATATTTAAACTAATATTGTATTACATTTAATCTAATATTTTATTTAATACTAATCTAATTTTTAAATTAATATTATATTACATTAATATTTAAACTAATATTATATTACATTTAATATTTAAAATAATATTATATTACATTTAATATTTAAACTAATATTATATTATATTTAATCTAATATTTAAAATAATATTATATTACATTCAATATTTAAACTAATATTATATTACATTAATCTAATATTTTATTTAATACTAATCTAATATTTAAAATAATATTATATTACATTTAATCTAATATTTTATTTAATACTAATTTAATATTTAAAATAATATTATATTACATTTAATATTTAAACTAATATTATATTATATTTAATATTTAAACTAATATTATATTATATTTAATATAATATTTTATTTAATACTAATATAATATTTAAAATAATATTATATTACATTTAATATTTGAATTAATATTATATTGTATTATATTTAATCTTACACATAAATTATTAAACAGTAGCTATTTCCACCAAACTCTATTCCAAATATGCAATTCAAACAATTTTTTCAATGTTCTGAATAGCACTGTTCTTAAACAATAGCTATTCTTATTTACTATTCTAAACAGTAGCTATTTTAGCTATTATAGAGTTCATCCAAACGCACCCCTAGTAGAGTGGAAAAATGACACGAAGGAGCAGCCTCTATTATGGAGCAACATGACACGTGTGTCGGTCATTGGAAAATTTGGTACAACACGGCACGACATAGCACGTGATCATGCGAGTGACGTGTAATTATGAAAAAAATAATTAAACATGACCAATAATATTTGAACACAGCATGTTTGTGCACGATGTGACCATTCATGTACCGTGATCATTCAGTACTGTGATCATCTCCCAATATTTTAATCATAATATAACATCAACACGGCTCAGAACCAAAGTTACACCGTGGTGTGTAGTTTTTTTCCACTCTGGTGACATCTGCTCACAGAGGTCGGATTCTGTACATTACATGCATGCCATACTTTTTACATTTTAGAAATTAAGTTGGAACCACGTAGTTTAAATTGGAGCCTATCAATCGCTTTCTATTTAAAAAAATAAATAAAGATTAAGCACTGTTACATGATTATTATATGTGTGTGTTTATACTTTATATATGGATCTACCTAACTCATTAATATATGGATCTACCTAACTCATTGATCTACCTAAACATTAAGCACTGTTACATGATTATTATATATGTGTGTTTATACTTTAACATGATTATATATGGATCTACCTAACTCGTGATTAGGGGTGAGTAAATTGCTCATAACTCGCTCACTAAAAACTCATTAATAACTCGCTCATTATCGCTTATTAACTTAATGAGCCGAGCATGAGCATACCCCAACTCGCTCATAACTCGCTTATTAAGAAACTGTCACATTTAATCCCAATTTCTTAAATTAAAATTAAAATTATATAAATAAAAAAATCTCCTAACCTAAACTTATGCTCCATATCAAATTTGCTGTTTGATTTTGTTAAATTTACTTATAGACAATTTTTTGTTAAAGTATGTAATGTTTAATTAAATTGAATTATGACAATTTGTTAAATTATATAAATAAAAATTAATTTTTGATTTCTTAGTTTGCTCATAATTCGTAACTCGCTCAGTTGCTCATAACTCGCTCATTACCGCTCATTAACTAAATGAGCCGAGCATGAGCATACCTCAACTCGCTCATGCTCGCTCATTAATCAGCCCTACTCGTGATATGCTTCCTGCATTAATAACTACAAAAAACAGATTTGCAACGCCTGCTGATTTAATAATAAAATAATAAAATCAACCTGCCAATATTCTTCCGTTTTTTATTAATAAGAAAATAAATAAAAATAACGATAATAGATAATGACTTTAATTTTGAAATTTAAGAAGACTGTTATGGTTTATAACGTCTAGAACACTGTAGTTGGACGCTATAAATTATAACGTCCAGTTAATCTAATTGGATAATCGCTAATTAATAAAAAAATACTGTAGCATCTGACTACAGTGTTTTTTTTTTTTCCGATCATACTATTATAGAACCGAAGTAAAAAAAAAATCACTATACATCATCCCTTAACAGCTAGTTACAGTATTTTTTTAGTTAATTAGTGATTATTCAATCAGATTAACTGGATATTATAGTTCATAATGTCCAGCTACAGTGTTCTGGATGTTATAAACCATAAAGTTCTTCTTAAATTTTTAAATTCACCGAAATCATTCCCTATTGTCGTTATTTTTATTTTATTTTTTCTATTAATAAAAAAATCGGGATAGTCTTGCCCGTTGTCCAGTTCCCCTATTGAGGGGATCAGAATCAGCTCCTTTTCTAAAGAAAAGGAGCACCCTCCTATTCTGAAATCTGAATCGTCCAAAATCCATCATACGGCCTCAATTATTTTTTATTTTCAAATCAATTTAATCTATTAAAATAATTCAAATTTAATTGAGACCGTACAATGAATTTTGAACGATCCAGATTGAGAATAGGAGGGTACTCTTTTTCTAGAAAAAAGGAGCAGATTCGGTTCCCCTATTGAGGTATTAAGGCCTTATAAAACATTGCTCAGAGAAATTTCTTCACTAGATGAAACTTAAAATCAAAACAAAAGCCAAACAAAAAGGTCGAAAGGAAAAAAAGAAAAAGAAAAGAGATGTCATTTCATCCTTCCTCCAAGAGATCCTCCCCTTCTTCCCTATCCTATCTCCTCTTCTTATCCCTTGCGATGCTTGTCGGATTTTTCATTTTCTATGACGAGTACTTTGTCGCCACTGCCACATCGGTCGACACCTCCCTTGCCATGACTGACAAGACCAGCACCACTGCCGTGAAGCCCGAATTTCGACTTTTTATAGGAATCATTACAATGCCCGAGATGTACACACGCCGCCACCTCCTACGGACCCTCTTCTCTCTTCAGACATACAACAAATCAGTCGCTCACATAGACATCCGCTTCATCTTTTGCAGCCTGACGAGCGAGGCACAGAGAGTTTATGTAGCAACAGAAATTATGCTGCACGACGATATCATCATCTTGAATTGTGAGGAAAACATGAATGCTGGAAAGACATACAAGTTCCTCTCTAAGATGCCAAAGTGGTACAGTGATGAGCCATATGACTTCGTCATGAAGGCCGACGACGACTCCTACATTATACTCGAAAAGTTGGTCGAGTCGCTGAGGGACAAACCCAGATTTGACATGTACTACGGGCTCAAGATACCATGTGACAAAGAAGATTACTTCCCCTACCAGCCGTTCATGGAAGGAATGGGGTACGTGCTCTCGTGGGATCTAGTTGAGTGGATCTCCACCGATGATTTGCCGAGGAATGATTTCATTGGCCCTGAGGATATGTGGACAGGGATGTGGTTCAACAAGGCCAGCAAGGCCAAGAATAGGTATATTGTCCTGTTTTTTATTATTTTGAATTTGATATTAACCCGATATTTTATTTACTATTTAAAAATTTTCAATTTGATGTTAAAACTATTAAGATTGGTCATATACTCATATTCCTTGATTTGTTAAATCGTTATTATTTTTTATTTGGGTTTTTCTTGTCTTCAAAGTTGACACAAGTAAAAAGTTATAAGAGCATAACGATGCAATTGAGTTTGCCGTGCACTTGTTCTTAACAGAATTTTTATTACATTGTTATAAATAGATTTGACATGTCGCCAAGGATATATGACTACAAAGGAAATGCTGACACAAATTGCTTCAGGCATGACTTCATACCGGATAGTATACTGGTACATCGCCTAAAGATGGATTTCGAGTGGGTTGACACGCTGAAATACTTCAATGTTACATCGAGATTGAAGCCATCTAAGTTCTATAACATAGTCTGATTTTATCTTTTCAAGTCTTGCCAATTAAACTGTCTACAATTGTTTCAATTCTTTTAACTTTGTCTTTCTATTATCCTAGAATTTTTCATTCATTGTAAACCAAGAAAGATTTACTTTCTTCTTCCCTGCAATTGCTTATCAACAACTAGACATGACTAGGTATCAAGTTTAACAGTGACTAATGAGCTGTTCAGATTTTTTTTTTATCAGAATTATATAAATTGTTTATGATTCTTCAATGTCCAAATTCAAATGAAATAATAGTGTTAATTAAATACATTGCATTTTTAATCCAAAAGGGACTCGGTAAAGAGCACTGTAGCCTATCAAGACTTTTATTTTGGCTTAGACAGCAATAGAGGTGTGCTCAAGCAACATTTAATGAGAAATAATTTCCAAATTGAACTGAAACTTTCAAAGTACAAGCTGAAATAGAACATATAATTAAAACATTTTGTACCTTTGAATTAGCCAGCAAAACTCCCACACCCATAAAACATTGACAAACTAGATGTAAAGCAAAAGTTAGAGCTACTAATTAAGGGTTGGGAACCCTTAAGATTGTATATGCGGAGATCAAATACCCATAATTTGTTCTTTATGGATATCAGAGCTACTATCATGACATTCTACTAAATTAAGCCTAATGAAAATATATGATGAGATGAGAGGCATACACAACAGTTGGGAACCCTTAAGATTGTATATGCGGAGATCAAATACCCATAATTTTTTTACTGTGAAGAACATCATTAGAATCAGAAGTGAAATAGTTGCAATTAGATTTGTAACCAGGGAATTTGAAGGTGCATTAGAGATATCTCGGTTATTACTAAAAAATGCATTGACGCGCAAATTATCCCACTAATGCCATGATTTTTTTTTTCCCTAAATCAAGCTTAAAACATCGAAGAAATAAGTCACGAAACAATACCAACTACGGTACTCGTAATCACTATCCTTGTATCTTTGTCCTTGTGATAATAAGAGATGTTTACTAGAATAATCCACCAAGAACCTGGATTCGCTGGTATAATACTCACTGATACAAGGTTCAGTTCTATGTTCTATCTTCCACATTTTGGGTTCGGAAAGCCCCAAATCAACCGCATAAATTGCACTGGGATGCCCTTTGTAACAAATAATATCATTGATTTTAGGATCATCATGAATTCATACTACCTTATTTGGTAGATTTACTTGTATGACATAAAGCCTTATATGTTGACGGGCTGCTGGATTCTTGGGTTATTGGAGAGATTTTGTTAATAGCAAACAGAAAGCCCAAAATAAAAAAAATGCTTCTATAAAATTTAGCTCTTATTACAACTTTATAAACCAAGGGGATTGCCAAGTTGCAACATTATAAACCAACACTATAAAATTTAGCTCTTACAACTTTTATTTAATCATCAACCGAACAATAATTGGCAATAGTCTCACCATATAGGTATGAAGAAACAGATGATTAAAAATTAAACCAGTTTCTTCACCTAATCTCATGAAATGTTCAACGGTACGAGCACTTATTTTCTTGCAACAAAAGAGGGGAAATAAAAAAAGAAAATAAAAGAAAATAAAAGAAAATAAAAGAAAGGAAAACAATAATTATCATTGCCTCTTCTGAATATTTTATAACATTTTACAAGAGTGAGGCTGGGTACTATGCATACCGTATATTGGTCCGTACTACCAATTCGTATTTTTGTTTTTAAAGTCTAAATAGTCAATCTAATATTCAATGTGATTTTCATGTGAAATGTACCTGCAAACTAAATTTTTAAATTTTTAAATATATTTTACTATATTATTTAGATAGGTAGTAAATCAATATTTTTGAATGGTCTAGAATTTTTAGATCAAGTAATTTTATATTTATCTAAAAATCAGTACAAAATATTTGAAAATTATAAATTTGATTTACAATATGTAAAGTTTCATATGAAAATTAATTTGAATAGCTCCGAATCGATTATTTAGATTTTGAAATCAAAGATAGTAATTAATCCATTGTACGGACTAACTTGATTTGATCGCGAACCGAACAATTATTGGAAATTGTCTCAGAAAAAAAATATTATAAAAACTTAAACCAGGTCTTTGACCTATTCTCATGAAATGTTCAACAGCACGCTTCTTTTCTTGCAACAAAAGAGGAGCAAAAAAAAAAAAACAAAGAAACAAAAAAAGAAATTAAAACAATAATGAATTATAACGACCTCTTCTAAATATCTTACAATACAAAAGATTCCCTCTAGAATTATGCTCTCCACCGCAATTTTATGATTAATTAAGTACTCAACTACTCTTTGTTCCAAAGTCAAAATTAGACACAGATGCTTTCTATCCATAGGTTTCCAATTCATGCCGCTATCTGGTCTTCAATAAAAAAAAAAGGTTTCCAATTCAAGTTGTTGTATAAAGCTTCATTTAAACAGTTCCCTTAATTGAATCATCAACCACATAATCAACTAAAACAAACATGTCATTTCCTCTCCTCTCCAAGACCTCATCTCCCTCTACTCTAACCTTTGTCATTCTCTCTCTAGCCATAGTTGCTCTCATTTTCATCACCGTCTCACCAAGCAACTATGGGTTCTTGACATGTTCCCTGCCCATTTCGGCCTCCTCGGATATCTCTGTGTTGACAACCCATGAAACAACGTCGAGCGCCGTAAAACCTGAATTTCGCATGCTTCTGGGCATCGTGACCTTACCCGAGTTGTACGAGCGCAGGCACCTCCTCCGCAACATCTTCGCGCTTCAAACGTATGATCGGACGGTTGCCCAGATCGACATCCGTTATGTATTCTGTAACCTCACGGATGACGAGCAAAGAGTGTTTGTCGCACTAGAGATCATGCGCTACGACGACATCATCATCTTGAATTGCAAGGAAAATATGAATGATGGCAAGACCTACTCATTCCTCTCTAGCTTGCCGGAATTATACGGCGATCAGGCATACGACTTTGTTATGAAGGGCGACGACGACTCATATATCATATTGGACAAATTGGTCGAGTCGCTGAGAGACAAGCCGAGGGAAGACATGTATTACGGGCTCCGGATACCGTGTGATACAAAGAACTTTTTCCCGTTCCCGCCGTTTATGGAGGGGATGGGGTACGTGCTTTCCTGGGACCTGATCCAGTGGATCGCCACGTCGGATTTGCCTCGAAAGGACAGCATCGGGCTCGAAGACATGTGGACCGGGAGATGGTTCAACATGGCCGGGAAAGCCAAGAAAAGGTTTGCATCTGTGTATATCAATTTGTTTTCTCTGTCTTGGGTTTGATTATACATTATGTCATTATCATGGCCTAATTTTGATTTGACTTGCCTGATTTGGGTCAGAACCTTGCAATTCAAGACTAATTATATAAATATCTCTGACAATCTGAATTTGTTTATTAGACATTGCGAAAATTATTTGGTTCAGTGGTTAAGGTAATAATTTGGTATGAAAAGTCGCAAGTTTAAAATTTTATTCGATCCTAATTCGTAGAAATCAATAAATAAATTGATAAGAACTTGATGCTTGTTTTTTCTACAAAAATATAGAGAGATGTTAATGTTATCATGCCAATTACAACATCATGCATTGCTCAAAAAAATTCCATTGATCAGTCTATTCATCATATTCTGATTTTTATTTTTATTTTTGAACAGATTTGACATGGCGCCGAGGTTTTATGATTATTTAGGTAATGGGCAAAAAAATTGCTTCAGGCATGAGTTTATACCAGACAGTATACTGGTACACCGTCTGAAGAAGAATTACCAGTGGGCTGATACATTGAAATATTTCAATGTCACATCAGAATTGAAGCCTTCCAAACTTTACCACATTCCTTGATTCATTACATGCCAGTCTAATTAAATTAAGTTATATATGTATTTTTTATTTTTATTTTTCTTCATTACTTGTAAAGAGACGAGCAAAGCTACAAAAAGTTATTAATTTCATGTGTGGACAATTAGGCTCTCTTTTATTTGAATTGTATTTTTTGTAATTTCAACATTTCATGCATATGTTGATCCTAATTACTAGGAGCAAGCTACAAAATAAAAAAAATCCTGTCTAAAGAGGATTATTGGATTACACCAAAAAAAAAAAATTATTGTGAGAATAACGAACAAAGATGAAAATTGCTCATCTTAAGAGGGCTAAAATGTAAACGTTTGCATCTCATATTAAGAGAGATGTTTTGTTCGCAATTAATTTATTACGTGACAACCATAATAACAATTCAACACTTGTGAAAATTACAATATGTATACACATTTTTTTTATGATTTAAATGTGTCGTGTATCAAATTTAATATAATTTGAAAAAGTACTTTGTACTCCGCAGAGTAATATAAAGAGTCAAATATTTTTTTAAAATTTAAATAATATTAAATTTCTTCGTCAAGACTCGACTAATTCTAATCTTTTTTTTTTTTTAAGAACCGCTCAGAATAATTTAGCAAAGTTATTTGGGTAGATGACTTGTAATTCTCCGGCCTTATGTGTCATTATTGTAAGATGCACCAGCACAACTAACTCATGACATAAGATGTTATATATATATTTTTTTTATGGTTCACAAGTCACAACAGTTATATTTTTTTTTTCTTATAGAAGTTTGCACCTTTTTTAGCATTAAAAATTTCAAATCATCACATCGAAATTCTGATAGTCACCAAAATAACACAAACGTTGCAGATTATAATGTTTCTTCATATATAGAGACGGTATAATCTACGGTATCTCTTAATATTCCGAGATGCTGTAGCCTGTAGACCACAGAGTCTAAAACTTTTTTACTCTGTACAATTAAGTCCGCGTTATTCTAAAAAGCACCAAATGTATTTTTTATTATTATAAATTATGCTAATTTTTCAACGGTACATAATCCTGGAAATTTATTTGCCAATACAAAATGGTCCAAATATTCAATAATTTTAATTTTGATATTATTGTTTATATTATTTATAGAAAATGAATGGCGAGATTTAGATATTTTTTATGTATAAAATGTTAATAATTTATGTTACGATGAAATCTTAAGAAAACTTAGGAAGTACGGAGTGTCAATAATATTTATCGGATCTGGAGAGGTTGAAAGCAACTTCGTGTTTATATTTATTTTAATTTTTCGGTGATTAATTAAGAGGGGTGTTAGTTTCTTCCTGGGGGAGATCATGTCTTGAGAAGGTAGATTCTTCAATTTTGAAACACCTGGTGCTGCCGCTTTAATTCGTATATGTAATATGTAGTTTATTAGAGCATCTATATTGGTGCAATTGATTTACAATTGCAAACTGCTGTCGTAGAATAATTGAAATCAATTTCATTTCTTAATTGCATAACTCCTGCATTAATACAATTGCATTTAACTTTTTTTAACGCCACGTCAAGGGAATATTTTTGTTTGACCCGAATTGACCCCTTTCTCTCTCCGCGACCCTCTCCTCATTAACAATTTAATAAAAGGGGGAATTTCACGTATACCCTTCAAAACCTTCAAAATTACGTATTTCCCCCTCTAAATTTTAAAATTACATATGTCCCCCTCTAAACTTCAAAAATTCACATATTTACCCATTTTATTATATTTTATATTAAAACACATTCTAAATTAATAAAATACCCATTTTACCCTTTAATAAAAGTATAAAACGTCCCATCGAATTGAAATTTAAATTTGAAGGGTTCCTCTACCGTCCGGTTTGTTCGCATCGCAATAAGATATGTTCGTGTTCGCTTCAAGATTCGTGCTGATGTAGTGCGCACGTATCTTAAAGCAGTTTTGATATGCATGCATTGCATCAATATCTGTGCACATTGCTTCAATATTCGTGCGTGCTCACTTCAAGATTCATGCTGACGTAGCACACACAGATCTTAATGCAATTCGGACATTAGAGAAACCTTTTAGATTCAAATTGGAGTCAGATAGATGTTTTATGATTTTTAATAAAGGGTAAAATGGATATTTTATGAATTTAGAATGTGTTTTAATATAAAATATAATAAAATGGGTAAATATGTGAGTTTTTGAAGTTTAGAGGGGGAAATATGTAATTTTAAAATTTAGAGGGGGAAATATGTAATTTTGAAGTTTTTGAGGGGTATACATGAAATTCCCCCTTAATAAAAAATTCTCCACTCCACATCTGCGCCCCCTTCTCTCTCTCTCGCTCTCTCTCCTCTCTACGATGCTCCATTCACAACAACTATGAGCAATTTAACTCTCCTCTCTCCTCACGATGTCCCTCTTCACAAAAATGATCAAATTTTTTTTTTTTTGGAGAAAAACCCTTAGACATATATTTTTTTTGAATAATAGTGGAGTAATCCACCGATTTCATATTGAAACCAAACCCTTAGACATATATTAAACAGCAATTACAACATTCTTACAAGAGTTACACACCTGCATCACTATAGTACAAAAATATATCTAAAATCACACTAACTAAGAACAGGGAGGTATATGGTACAACAAAAAAGAACAATGAGCCTAGCAGGCATATATGTTACAATGACGACTGTGAAAATACAAAGAGTCGGTATGTAAAACCCTTAAAACTGATTTGTTGTATCCTTGCTAAATTTGCAATATTGAGAGACTGTGGATTGACATCTCTTTGCATATAGTGGCAAGCAAAGCCTGGATATCATGCCAAAAGATTCCATATTTGAATTGTTTCTGTATAAACCTGTCAATTAACATAAACAGGGGTATGCGCATTAGATAGGGATTGTACGAGTTGTAAATCATAAAAGAATGAGTGATGCCCCTGGCTTCTACTGCGAGCACAACGCGCAGTAAACTAAGTGCCTCAACCTCAAAAGCAGAGATCACAAATGTACAACCCTCCCCACCATACTGTACCAGTATCTTGTCCTGTAGAAGAACATAACCGATACCACCTGAACCAGGATCTCTGACAGAACCATCAATGCAGCAGGGCTCACCTAATAGATGAATTGGGATCTACTGTTGACTGGTACATGGTGAGGGGTAAATTACACACAAATCCTGCATATCTCGTGATATCAGAAAGTGCAGCAACACCTAGGAGATATATTTGTACTTGAAATATTTTGGAACAACAAGATTTCCAGATTTGCCAAGAAATAGTCATTGTTAGAGCAATTTGGGCAGTGTCCAGGGGCCTCCAGAGACAAAAGAAAAACTGGAACACATCCGTACCCAGTACCGAATCTGTTCTGATCTCAATGGAGGATAGAAACCAGACAGCTCTGGCATGGTGGAAGTGAAATAACAGGTGGAGTACAGTTTCAGGTGCTTGACTGCATCAGGGACATAGGTTTGCAACATGTGGTATACAACAGTTCAGAACCTGACAGACCGGTACCACACCGATCGAACCCAATTGTCGGTGACTCTTTGACCTGTGGGACATCGGCCCTCGTGCAAAATTGTGCCTCTTGATTCCACCTGTCAAAATTATGGTCGGAAAAAAATGACTAATGATCCTGTCTTAAATGCAATTTTCATACTATAATCTGTTTATATGCTCACATAAACAGTTATTATTGGATAATGGCAGTGTCATGACGATACTCGTCAGAGATATTTAATTTAATAGGATCTCCAATCCAATGTCACGAAGTTTCCCTTATTGAGTTATAACGATAACAGCAACAAATATAGGCTGTCAGTGGGTTTTAGAATCTAAAAAACAATAAGTTGACAGTATCAAGGCAATATAAAAATAAAAATTCAAGCCCTATCTCCATGCAAAGTTAATTTAGTATCAATGCACGTGGTAATTCAATTCCCTCAATCTTTCATTGGGTGGTAATACAATCCTTAAGGGGCATTTGTACTGTGAAAAAAGGAAAATTAACTCCTGTACATCAATCATACTGAAGTAAATTAACTCCAAACTTATGATGCATATCAAACAAGATTCCCTCATATGGTGCCAAAGAACAATACCAGTAATTAAGTAACTAAAAAAAAATAAATAAAGTTCATGTACCGGTAATTAAGTTCACTTAGACAATATCACAAGCAACTTGTGTGCAGCAGAAAAACAGATCAGTACCAGTTCTGGTACAGGCAGAAAACAACACCAATCAGTAAGAAAATAGAAACTAACCTTAAGAACCATCTAATAAAATAAAAACTAACCTTAAGCAGTAGAAATAGTGCAGAGTTTTGAGGAGAAAAGTTGAAATCAGTCAACCTTGGGCTATGGCGAGGAGAGAGAGCAGGAAAGCAGGTAATGTGGAGAGACGATCCAAGCCGTCGGCAGATGAATCGATGGTGGCCTTGTCGTAGAATCTTAGTGTGCCCTTCAGTAGGCGACACGTCTCGCCAATAAGGTCCTTGCTTTCTTCCAAATCACATAATTTCAAGTTCAGCAGCGACGAAGGCGAAAACAAGCTCAACGTAGACAAAGCCGGGGAGCGGGTTGCGAAAATTTTCAGCGAGGCCTTGAGAGTGAAGGGAGGGGAACGGGGATGGTGTCGCTGCGAAAGCGGTAGCGAATTGAATTTATCAAAGGCGGAGGCGAAGTCTTCCATCGCTGAAGGGAACCCAATTTTAGATTTGAGTTTGAATTGGTGAGATAATTTCCGTCAACGTTCGAAATCTTTAGCGAAATGAAAGCCATTTGCAAGCTTTCAAATTTTGAGAGGGTTCCGCATCTATGAAATTGAGAATAAAATTGACATAGATATATTCTATATTATTTTTTGTATGCACATGTAAAATATCACGACATTTCAATTTTGTTTTGATCAATATCAAGAGTTTATCATTAATTTTTCAACTTATTGATTCTTATAAAACCTACATTGAAAAGTAATATTTTTTATGTGTATATAGAGAAAATAATATAGATCACATTTAATGGTTTTATTTTATATTATTGAGTTTTAGAATTTATGTTATTAGAAATTAAAAAGTGAAGGCATGATAAAATAGAAGCATTTGAATATATTTTAAAAACGTTTTAAATAAAACGTATTACATTCGGTATTTTCTATTTGTTTAGCCCAAATGCCCAATGTTATGGGATTATAAATGGATGATGGTGCAACTTCAAAGAAGAAGAACAAAAGCCCAACTTCGATATAATTGTAATGCAATGACTGTGATTGAAGAAGAACTCATTCCAAATTGTGCAAGACGTTTTATTTTCTTTTGTTTTTTGAGATACCGAATCGATTTTTATTAATTTATAATTTTATTTCTATTAATAGAAAACTCGGCATTAACTCTGTACTATTTAAAAAAACAAAATGTAATTTTTCATTGTTTATAATAATTAAATTATGAAAATTTACCAATAATACTGATAATTTATCGCCCATAGTCTTACATTATTTTTTATCACAAAATATGATTAAATTATTTAATATTTAACAATTTTAATTTTGATATTTATTGTTTTATTATTTATAAAAACAAATGGCGAGATTAGAAAATTTTTAATTTATAAATTGTTCAACAATTTATTTCCCAATGAAGTATACAAATGTTTAAGGCTTGTAATTAACATTTCAATGTTTTAAAATACTATTTTATCTTATTTATATAATAATATGATAATAAATACATAATTGCAGTAATATGTAAAACACAGTGTTGTAAAAAACAACCGTTTAGACCGACTAATCGGTCAATTAATCGTTGGCGGCGACCAAACTGTTACGGATTTTTCCAACTAATCGGCTGATTATTTCCGATTATGGTTGATTATTCTCAATTAATCGCTTGGAGGTACTCTATCCGTCTGACGAGCATATACCGTTATTTATAGAGGAAATTTTATGTATCCCCTCAAACATCTTGAAATTACATATTTCCTCCTCTAAAATTCATAATATCATATTTACCCTTCTATAGTTAAAAAAAAACTCACTAATTTACTTAATATATTGACTTTTCTATTAAAACTCATTTTACATTTATAAATTATCCATTTTATCCTTTATTAAAATAATAAACATCCTCTCTCTCCTCCTCTCTCTCTGGGACAGGAGTCCACCTGAACAATGGAAAAGGAATAGCCTTATCTCGGCACTTAGATCCCAACGACAATCCTTGAATGGCATACCCACAGAACACAAAGGAAGCAAGCTCTGATAGGAGCTAAAGAGTTAGAGAAGAAACACTAGGAAATAGTACTAAAGAGTTAGATGTTCTTTAAACAGCATGAGGCTATTTTTCTTTTCAATTACAAGGAGGGAAAATTGCTGGTAAAAATTCAGGAGCACAGTGACGAAATCAGGGGCGTTTTCACTTACTGGTAAATAGCTATGGAGCTGTCAAAAGAGTTGGGAGAAAGTTACAAATAGGCCATCCGCCTTTTCACTTTTTGCAAACGAGAAGAGGGGTAATTAGATGTTTTTTTTTTTAGAAAAATAGGCAAAAGCCCGTCCATTATATTATTAAAATGTCATACAAAGACTGAAGAGTAAAAGACAAAAAATGTAAAGTTACCCCAACAAAACCCAAAAACGGTCTTAGGAGTAGCATCCTCAACTAGATAGCAAAAACATTGTACCAGTAACAGATCCTTATGAGAATACTCCATATTATTACATTACCACATATCAAATAGTCTAACAAGAAGGGAAAGGATTTTGTAAAGGAGTTCATAAGGGTTAGTCAAACTCGGCATCCTAATGGCCAAGCAACAGAGGAACCAATGACATATTGGTATCACCATTCATCTCAATAGCAGCAGCTGGCAGGGGTGAGATTGACTGGATAAGCACCATATCGATGTCCTCAGGGGTCCAAAGATGAGTAAAGCTGTCCACATGCCTCTTCTTGTTACCTAGCCAATAGTCCAACAACGAACAAGTTAGTAAAATCATTTGTCGTATTGAGGGATTTACTCCTTTTAAATCTAGTTGTTGATTTAAACTCACAAGGAGCAAAGGAACGAGCAGCAAGCTTAAAATCCAATTTTCTACTTGTGTACCAGTAATAGTAGTTACTCATGTACCAGTAATTCCAGTAATTCCAATAATGGTAGTTCGGTTTATCATTTCATCCTAATAAATTTGTAAACTAAACTAAAAAGTGCAAAGTATATAGACCTGTATATTATGGTCTACCAGGTTAAATGAAAACAGGTTTTTAACGAATCAAGTCTGCTAACTCCATCAGGTGAAAATGTTGTGCGTTGTGCTTCTAGTTGGGTCTGCGCACCGGTAGCAGAGGTATTTGAGAATTCACATCCTCTCTATGGGAATCTTTTACAATTAGTGAATTCAGACCCTTCTTTTTTTACTTGGCACGAATCTCAAAGTCCAATAATACTGCCCCCTATGTTTCCGAATTTCAAACCGGCTGAGGTTTAATCTCAAACCGTAAAGTGAGGCCCATCCTCTACAGTAGAAAGGATACGGATCCGGTATTTGATGGGATATAGAGTGTTTGATATGCGTTGAGATTTGTGCAAAAAGTTAAAATTTACAAATCGCCCATAAATTTAAACCAAGCATGTAAATTCGATCCGGATCAAATGATCTATAGATTGGACATCGACCCAAACTTGATTCAATGCCGATCGGACCCCCTTCGTTCTCCCGTGCGCCACTATGCATCCACTCAGGAGTCAGGACCACAACATAAACTTGAGAGATCTCGGCCGCAAGATTCTTTTAACTGGATGGAAAATTGACGATACCCTTTAATATTGGTGGAAATTTACGGTCCGGATTCAAATTAAAAATTTGGGTTATTTTAGAAAAACCGAACTATCTGGACCGTTGATCTTTTCACATTAATCTCTCTTCTTTTTTGCCAGAGACGACGACTGGACGAGGTACCAAGAATGAGACTAATTGAGTTCTTTAAAAATCTTTCAAAGATTCTTTGGGAGAGATTGTAAAGAGTTTCGGTTGTCTCCAGTCAATATAAGAAAATATAAATAATAAGAATTAACTGAAAAATAATAAGAAAACAGAAATTGAATATGGTTTGCTGTCAAGTCAATTTGCAATATTGTATTTGTTAGGTGTCGAGGAAGGTGCCTGACATATTCAATGAATCAATGGCATGGTACAGATAGATGATTACATGTATAATTTTTCTTGGTCAAATGGTATCAATGTATGGTTTTGTGTATATCATCTCATACATGTTCACTGGCATAACCCTACAAAAATATAACAGGTCATAGTCCAAATTTACTTGCAAGATCTTCTTCATTCAAAAATCTGTTGATTTGTTCCTGAGAAGAAGAAATTTTAGTTAATTTTTGGAAGACCTGTAAATTAGTTACATTTACTGTTGCATGCCTTTTACAATTCTGAAACCGTATCGTGTCAAATAATACACTATTGCAATACGTAAACTTCAATTTCAACTCTATATAGAAAGTCAAGCACTATGTAGCATAGTGGCTGAGGCATATGTCCTCATGTGGAAGTTCTTAGGTTTGATCCTGACTAGCAAGATTTAGAGAGTGTGTGCCTATGAACTTATGTCCAAAAAAAAAAAACTATATAGAAACAAAATCTATCATGTGGTTGGTCTATAGTCATATTATAATAAACCTGCACAATTAAGTTGAAATTTCTTAAGAATTTTCAACTTAAAAAGTTCTGATGCATTGTATTTGTTGTTGTTGTTCTTTTTTTTTGGGGGGGTTTTCTAACATGGCATATTGTGAGTTTTGTAAGGGTCTGAACTCTGAATTATATAATTGGTGCTTAGCTGGTTGGGGTATGATAGGAAATAGTACGCACCCGCTTGGTAAGGTAAGTAGTAAGTACTAATTAGAAAGAATGCAAGATTAAAAATTGGTGCTTAGCAGTTGGAATCTAAAGTTATGTTTGTTGCTACTTAAAATTAAAATTAAGAAGGATTAAGTTATTTACTTTAAGAATTAAAGTGATTTAAAATAAAATTATTTAAATTTGATGAGAACTCGTTGTTTAAATTATAACTTAAAGTTATTCTTGATTGGTGCTTAGCAGTCTAGTGTCTAGTGTCTAGTGTCTAGTGGTGTAACTATATAAGATAAAAATTAGAAAAGCTCAAAACAGTTGAGCGAGACAAAGAAAAAATGAAAAAAAATAAAATAAAACAATTAAATGTGAAAATAAAATTATTGGGTATGTCCCTGGTGCGGAGTTTTTTTTATAAACCATAAATAAAAAAATATTTTTCGGATTTCAGTATGATTACTTGGTTTTTTATAAAAACCACAAAAAACGGGTTGACAGTCCGTTCCCTACAGTATTTTACACTCCAGAACGAGCTGCCAACTCGTTCTTGATTTTTTTCCCGTTTTAACCGGAAAAACCAGTTTTTTTAGTCAAGAACGAGCTGCCAATTCGTTCTCTACAGTAATTTTTTTTTTAGAGTTTGCTTATAAAATAAATCAGATATTTTGTTTGATTTTGTATATTAACAATAAGATTAATGGAACATTTGAAGAGATTTTTTTTGTGTATTTTGACTATTTTATCATTTTATCAAATTAATGGATTGGTTTTCCATATAAAAAAAATCAATAAATATTTCCGTAAAGAAAATTAGAAGAAAATGTAAAAGTGAAATATAATATCAAGACTAAGAATTTGTGTGTTTGGATACTTTTTCTAGTAAACAATGTCTATGAATGATTAATGGACATATTTTTCATAATCTAACGGCTCTTATGGCAAAAATCGACTCCATTTTATTTATTTTTTCAAAAATTATAGTTACATAAACTTCTAAATCCTCAATGTAGTACACCAATGTATCATTATTATAAAAAATCGACCAATTAGAATACTAACATATTTTTTCATAAATAAAACACTTATTTTATATATTTTTTTAAAAATAAGTACTTTTTAAGTTAAAATGAGTTTTAATAAAAATAACAATTAAATGATTAAATTTGTTTGTTTTTAAAATATAAAAAAGTAAGAAAAATAATACATACATTTGAAAACCAATCCATTGATTTTTATATATTTATTGATTTTTTTATATAGAAAACCAATCCATTGATTTGATAAAATGGTAAAATAGTCAAAATACACAAAAAAAATCTCTTCAAATGTTTCATTAATCTTATTGTTAATATACAAAATCAAACAAAATATCTGATTTATTTTATAAGCAAACTCTAAAAAAAAAAATACTGTAGAGAACGAATTGGCAGCTCGTTTCGGACTAAAAAAACCGGTTTTCCAAGTTAAAACTGGAAAAAAAATCAAGAACGAGTTGGCAGCTCGTTCTGGGGTGTAAAATACTGTAGGGAACGGGCTGACAACCCGTTTTTTGTGGTTTTTATAAAAACTCAAATAATCATGCTGTAATCTAAAAAATATATATTTTTTTTATTTATGGTTTATAAAAAAAACTCCCTGGTGCGCCTTGTAATTGCTACAGGACTTCTTCTTTCCACACGAATTGGAACTTCTTTACTGGCCTCTATAAATGTTCTAACGCAACGTTCTTTCCAAAGAACGAATTGGAACTTGTTATTTAAAAATAACATTTAAAAATTCAAAATGACATCACACAATTAAAAAATAACGTCACACAATTTAAAAATAAAATGACAGCTTAATTATACTGGTTTTCTTCATTCGCTAGCATATAATAAAGCAAATAACATTTTTGCTGTTACAGCCTCACATAATAAACAAGAGGATGGTTTCAATGTCTAATCTCCTCATATCTCATCCATGCCTCATATATTATATCTTTGTTTTTAAAGTCCAAATAGTCGATCCGAACCGCTTAACATGATCTCCAAATTAAAATATGCTTGGAGACCAAATTTTATATTTTTTAGAAATTTTTTACTATTTTTTTAGATTTATTGAAAATCGCTATTTTTTTTATAGTCAAAATTTGTTTGGAAAATCGCTTAACATGTCCATGTGTCAATAAACAATTGAGGTTAAATAATCTTTGAAGCATATTTTGTCTTACGGTTAATGCATTCAATCAATCAACTACAAATGGACAGGTTCAAATAAGAATCATACTAAACTTCTCATAGATATCCATCTGTTTTTTTCTTTTTAATTTTCAAAATTATATCCTGACATTGTCAGAAGTCAATTTTGCACTTTAACCCTTCATTTACCGTAATCACAGCCTGGGCTCGTACCACGGGTACCAGGCTCCAAATATAATCAAAGCCGATAAATTAATCTGTTGTGACTTTTAAGCATGAACCAAACACCTCAATTAGTAAATGGTTTCCAAATCTGGGCATTAAGAAACTTGGACCAAAGAAAGAATTTATTATATTTTAATATACTCGTACCAGTGCAACAGAGAATGAAAATTTTGGTTTGTCCCCTAACAACTTCATCTCAGCGTCCAAAAGTTACTAGCAAATGAATGAAAATTACGTTTGCCTAAATTAAGCAAACTTATCTTTCCATATATACAGCTTAAGTTTGTTTTAATCATATAATTCTTTCCTTTCCCCTCTAAATGACCTCTACTCTGTTTAATTCACATAAACAAACTAGAAGATTTCATCCCAACCAAAATACATCCAAGACCAACTAGTTGGTATAATGTTGAGTACACAACACACAACTTGATGTTACCTAGGTTGTATTAAAAACATTATTGATACATGCTTGGATTTGTATATAAATTTGTCATTAATTGTTCATAGAGTAGCACGTGCCCAATATTCTAAAAAGCTCGTTGAACCATAAGCCTTCCTCTTTTAAAAAATGTGCTCTTTCATAGTAATTTTGATTTTTTTGACCTTGTTAATTTTCCTAGTGTATGTTAATTTTTTATAGTGTGTATCTGTGTATGTATTTCTATTTGTCACCAATTAATATCTACCCATTATCAAAATCTATCATATTTTTTTAATTCCTCGAGTTTAACTGTTTGAATTCAACCCTTGTTGGTCAAATGATCCTGCAAAGAATTTCAAATTCAAGTATTCAACGGCGTGCCCAATTGCCCATAGCACACATGAATTCAACCCTTGTGTAATATGCTTAATTAGATATTATAATTTTAATGATGAATTGTTTAAACCAGTAAACCCTTCACTGCTACTTGCTTTTACTTAATACGGAATGGTTAGATTTCTCACGAGCAAGTTTATACACAAATTAATTCAACCAAACTAATACGCATCCATTGACCTCGAACTAAGTACTGTTATTATGTCACTATTATATAAACCAATGGACATATTAATTTCACCGAGTTGCGTGTCAAATTTAATTTAAACATCTTTGAATTTTCCTTATATTCATTCAGCCTCAAATCACTGTCAAAGAAAAAAAATGAAGGATGCAATGATGCAACCTTTCTTCTCCAAGAATCATTCTTCTCTCTACCTACTCTTGCTTCCATTTTTGTTTCTCTTTCTAATCTTCTTCACCGTCTACCCAAATGATCTCAAGCTACAGTCGCTCTTCTCGACATGCGCTAACCATGATGTCTCTTTCGTGGGTCCCGTCAGTGTAAAGCCCGATTTTCGACTGTTGATCAGTGTCTTTACAACTGCTTGGAGTTTCGAGAGGCGCCACCTCCTACGACTTGTCTACTCCAAGTCACTGTGGCCAACCAACAATGTCACCGATTATGTCGACGTCCGTTTCGTGATGTGCAATATCACGAATGAGGAGCACATCACCATGGTTGCGCTCGAGATAATGAATTACGGTGACATTATCGTCCTAAATTGCACCGAGAATATAAACTCTGGCAAGACTTACAACTACTTTTCTAGCTTACCTGACATCTTTGATCATGATGCTCCGTATGATTACGTGATGAAAACTGACGACGACACTTACTTGCGGCTTGATGCATTGGTGGAGTCTCTTAGGGAAAAACCAAGGAATGATGTGTATTACGGTTTGGAGATCCCGTGCAACGGCACCGAGTTCAAGTTTTGGATCCCTACGCCATTCATGACCGGCTTAGGGTATCGATCGATATATTTATTTATTTATATTACATACATAAATGTATTAATTATTCAATCTGCCAAGATTATATAATATGTGTGTTGTATTATTGTAGATATGTGGTATCTTGGGACCTGGTGGAATGGATTGCAACGTCAGAAGTGCCGGTAAACCACACGACAGGACCTGAGGACATGATGCTGGGATGGTGGTTGAAGATGGGCGAAAAGGGGAAGAACCGGTACAACAATGCTCCGGTGATCTATGACTTCCAGGGACCCGATCAAGAGGCGAACTGCTTTCGCCACAACTTGACCGTCGACACCATTGCGGTGCATCGATTGAAGGAGAACTCAAGGTGGACAACTGTGCTCAACTACTTCAATGTCACTCATGACATCAAACCTTCTAAACTG
>CAXKVW010000030.1:0-97846 GCA_964058825.1 Carex arenaria | reverse complement strand
GGCCATGACATTTGATGAGGTGTCAATGGAGAGGAGCAAAAGCTTCGTCAAGGCCTTACAGGTGCTGCTCTCTTCTTCTCCGTTGAGATCTCTTCTTTGTTTGTTTGCTTATTTACAATTTGCCAATTTTATTTTTCTTTCGCCTGATGCTTGATTACTGGTGAAGCATTGAATCTGGTTCAAAGTTTGATACCTTTTTTTTTTTTTTGTTAAAAAGTGTAGCGGTTGTATTGGAATATGGAAAAAGTATTTGTCCCAATTCCCGAGACTTTTGCGTTGCTTTGTTTGTAAATTGTAATTTGCCTTTTATTTTAATTTTTGTGTAGGAATTGAAGAATTTGAGCCTCAACTTTACTCAGCTGCTGAATACTGTGAGAAGTCGTATATTCACAGTGAACAAAAACAAATGTATGCTGTTACTTTCTCTTTTGATTGTGATTAGATAACTCAGTTTTTACCTGGATGTGAAGATTTATCTTGCCTCCAATTTAGAAAACTTTGTTCAATCTGCTAATTATTAGTTATTTGCTGTAGAAGAAATTATAGTCACATTGAGCAACCTTATACTCTTCTAGTCACGCCTCAGAATAAATTCTGAACATTTACTGTACATGTTTACCTTGTAACCTTGCAGTGTGATGTGGGTCCAAATAAATATAAAAGCTGGAGGGTGTTTAGTTTTTCGTACTGTATTTTTATTTTTAATGTATGCTACAGTTTTTCTAATCAATTAAGCTCAGGTTGCTTTGAATTTGAGCCAAAAAAATAGAGTAAATTATAACTAATGATGTCAGCAAAAAATTGGGATGCCATAAGGATCGATTGTGATATTTCTATATTAAGGTTCCTAAATAGCAACCTACCTAACAATGGGAGACTACCTTGTAGTTGTACCCATACTGGACTGGTGCCTAACTTGCCAACCTACCAAAGTAGCTTCTAGTTTATTCTTACTTCTTTAGTTTCTAATGAATTTGTGTTATGCTACTTCGAGAAAGAATGTGTTGTGATTTTAACATGCTAAAAGTGTAAGGATTTTATTACAGGGTTTTAGATAACTTAAAAGATTATGCAGTACGGGCTCTAGTAAATGCAGTTGACCACCTTGGCACGGTTGCTTATAAATTGACTGATATATTTGACCAACATTCATCAGATGCGGCGGTTCTTGACTACAAAGTTTCATCTCTCCACCAGGTGACCTTTATATTCTAGTTCCTAGTCCTCTTTAGGAAAACCATTTGGCAATATAAGCCATCATATTCAGTAGAGTAAATATCATCTTTATCCATTTGGTCCTTAAAGTTCCAAAATTCTCATTTTGGTCCCTAAGGTTATCAAATTTGACCAAATTGGCCATATAGCTGGCATTTGCTTAAAACCTGGATAAAAACCAGATGTATTGATGTAGACGAAATAAGTCTTGATGTACATAGTTGCGGTGTTGTCAAAGTTATCATTCACATTGATTATATAAATGGCATGGATATTCATGTCATGATTCAGATATTGATTATATGGACATTGACTGCAGCATTCATGTCATCGTACAACCACATTATCCTTAAGATTAGTTTGATACGACTTAATAACTTTTGGAACAAGAATTTTGGTACCACTGATGACTGTATACAGTTTTATTTGACTTCAAAACATTGTTTTTGTTGATTGTGAACAAATGCATATAGTTTTTTGGGGCATGTTACATTTACATGAATTGCACATTTTAGATGGGCAGAAATGGGAGGAAAGAAAAAGAGCTAGTTAACATAAATTATTTTATCTGAATTTTAGAGGATATCAACATGCCAAACTTACATTGATAAAGAAGGTCTGAGGCAACAACAAATGTGTGGGGCTGCTCCAAAGCTACATAAACACTACATTCTACCTTGTGAGATTGTGGAATTAATTCTCTTATTTGGAATTTTGTAAATTTATCTGATGTTCAACTTAATTTGAAAAAAAAAAAAAAAACTAATTTAATTTTTTTCTCTTTCATTGTAGATTCTGGCAATTCACGGAATCCAGGTATGGTGCAGCAGCTTCAAACTGAATTCAGACAAGATTCGACCGACATGAAACCACGGCCCTACAACTCAGGTGCATTTATTTTTTAAAAGCTTTCTTTCAAATTTAAAATTTGGTTTTGAAAAAGAAATATGCTTCCAATCCCTTAAAATGTATCCTGTATAGCCAGAAAAGGAGAAATTTCTCAAATATTCCTGTAAATAATAAAACAATCCTTGTACCCCCTCCCTTACCCATAAAATGCTCATGCATGCACACATACTCCATGTTTTAAGGATGCCTAACTATTTTCTTTTCTCACTCATTAATGGTGGGAGAGAGAGAGAAACAAGATGCATTGGTGTGAAGAATTTGTCTACTGAACAAATAATTTTTACTGTGCAGTAAAAACTCTTTCATGGCATCTTTCTTCTGAAAGCTCTTCATCAAACATCACTTCTCGGACTGTGCAGAGGCAAGTGTCTTATATTCTTTTGCTTCTTCTTCTTCTTCTTCTCCTCCTAGGCATTTTTCACACGTGATCTTCAATTATATCCTTTAGCATGTCCAGCATTTGCATGAATTACCTTTCCAACTCTGTTAAAATTTTCATTCATGCTTCTGTAACAAATATGCTTTTTATAATTTGATGCAGCTCAGTAGAACCTAAAGCTCATAAGATAGCCACTGACAATTTCAAGCTTCCCGGTAGCTTTTCTTTAAACCCCTGTTTCTCTTATTTGTTCTTGGGTGCAAAACCTTTTATGAAATAATAATTTTCAGGTACATTCTTATTTCTTTATCGAGGCAAATATTTTATGAAATTGTAATTTTTAGGTGCTGAAAGAGAAAAAGGAGCAAAACCAGTTCCGATGTCAAGGCATTTGAATGCCAATGGTGGTAATCTTTCACCAGACGTGTCTTCACAAAAAACCAGTGCAAAGGTAAGTTTATATATTTTTTAAGTGCTGAAAAGATGCAGAGAAGACCTTCTAGTCAATTATACCATTTCACTTTGTTAGTGTATTGTTGCATTGGATATCTGCATTCTAAAACTATTACTGGGGTAATTCCCAATCTTTTCTCTTTTCAGATTTTTGCATGTGGTTGTTCATATGTACTTGGATGTTTGTCTGATCCTGTTTCTGTGTAGTAATATAGTATTTGTTGTCTAGTTTATAACTTTACTGAATATAGGTGGAACACATGGTGCACATGGCAGGGACTTCTCTTAATTAACTGGTCCCCTACTAGTGTATGTGACAGTGCCATCTTAGTTGGCATGTTCCCTTTTCATCTGTCTCACACCGTTCTTTAAGCAAGTTTCATTTGTCATGTACTGTTTTTACTGAGATTAGTCAAATATGCAGCCTGGCTCATTTCATTAAACATACTAAGATACGCATAGTTTTTAGGGTAGGAGCTGACTTGCTCATTTTGTCCAATTCGTCTTGGAGGCTATAATTTATGGAACTACTGGGTTTTTAAGTTGAAGAGGTTTGCCTATATATTTTTGTGGTTTGGTTGAATCTTCATATTATTGTTATTCTTTTATCAATTCAGGATGCATCACATGGTGGGAAGCAGATATCAACATTTCGATCATTTCAGAATCCAACCATGGGCCAACAGATCATAAGGGCCCCACCTCGCACCAAGAGCATGCTATCTGCTTTCTTTGTGAAGAGCAAAGCTGCTAAGATCAAGAAGATTTCTGTCATGTAATATTTTTCTTTTTTTGATTGGGGGGGGTTGTTGAAATTTGTATAGAACTACTTGTCCAGTAATATCATCCTTTCTAGATATAATGTGTTGAATGAACGACTGTTTAATGTTTAGGGAGAGACCTCTTGTTTGACGCACAAAGTGAAGAACTTATATATTCCTATGGTTTTATAATGTGTTATTTATTCTCATCTTCATATCTTCTATTAATGGCTTTTGTGCTGTTAGAAATTTCGTCTTCTATTAATGGCTTTTAATGTTCACTTTAATCCGTGGTGTACTTCTAAAAATGCCAATGACTCGAAACAGAGCATGTGATATTTAGTGCGGATATGGATACCGGCCTCTAACACAGTAACACCACAGTAGATGCTATCTGGCATTTTAATTAACTTACATCCTTTGGGTCAAAATCGTAACATTTAGCACACAGCAAATGAATGCTACCCGTATGCACTGGATTTCAAAACTAGATAATTATTCACTTAGGTGCGTTTGGTGAGTGAAGAATAACTACTATTCCAGATTAGCACTATTCCAGACTACTAATCTACGTTTGGATGTGTTTGGATTAACAAATAACCACTATTCTTTATTTGTCTTTTATTAAAATTGTTCACTATTTTACTAAATCCTACAAAATATTAAAATAACTACTATTCTCAAATTAGAATATCCTTACACTATTCTTGATTCATCCAAACACACCCTTACTATTGCCTTCTACCCTAACAACTTTTGTTAGCGCATTATTTGCATGAACTTGCATTGTCATTATCTTTCCACGTAATTTGCTAACTTTTAGAATTATTTTTAACCATATGATCAAGATTCAATTTCTTAGGAAGAGTGAATAAGTAATTGAATTATACAAAGAGCTGCATTCTGGCACCCACCACTGGTACATAAATAGTCTGGTGTACCAATATGCAAAACAACAGGAAAGAAAAAAAAAATTACAGAGACGTTACAATAACAGTGAAGTGTTCCACATTTTCATTCATAGTAGTCGAACAGGTAAGCCCGCAAATAAATGCTGGATTCTGAACAGCAATCCCTTGTGATAGAGCAAACAAAACAAGAACACGAGAAAATCAGAGATGCATTTTTAATGCCTGCGTCTTCTGTTTGGTGCAATGGGCTCTGGCCCACTGCTTTTCATCATCGCCACAAACTCCTCGTAATTTATTCTTCCATCCTAATAAATTAAAAAATTAAATTAAAATTAGAGAAACAAAGACAAGAAAGGTATTAACAAAAACGCATCACAATTAAACCCCATTTTTCCTTGGTGCAACACTTGTAGCATCAGCCAAAAATATGTATTCTGTGGTTCCTTTTTATATCTGTTTCCATTTTGAACTGGTCACATTTATACGTACCACATCATATGACCTCAGGTTGAAATTCCTGGAGTCAAGTGTAAATGAAAATGTGAAAAATTTACATTATCAGTGTCGACTTCAGCAATGATTTCTTTAATGGTCTTCTCATCTCCCATATCATGTTTCATAAGTGCTTCTTCCAGTTCCTCTACAGTTATATACCTACACAGGTACAATTAGATAAGCACAGAATATTCTTGTGTTCTTAAGAGTATCAAATGCACGTCAAGCAAAAAAACCTTGTACAGCCCCACAAGTCATGAGAAGCACCATCTACTTGGCTTCCTAATCTAATACTTCCTGAAAAAATTACCAAACTACCCCTTTTCCCCTGACAAAGAGAAAAGGGTTAGCAGGCATTTTAAGGGCCTTTTTCGTGTCTGCCTTGGGTGAACTACTTCACTATAATTATGTCAAAAGGTATTTTCTTAACTGAAATAAACCAAGGAACACGGTGTTCGTGTACCAGCACTAAATTGTACTTACAAGGGACATGCCAGAATATTCAAAATGCTAAATTATCAATACAAGAATTGTTCAAATTACCCGCTATGATCCTGGTCAAAGTACTCGAATGCTTTGAAAATATGTTCATCCTTTTCAAATCTATTCATGTGCATAGTTGCCGATATGAACTCGAGGTAATCTATGCTTCCATTTCCATCCACATCAGCCTTTTCATATAGAAAAACAAAAAGTTGGTTAAAGCTGAACAAATCAAACAGAGGAAAGCAATAGAGAGGGAGTCATTCCTGAAACAGGATATCAAATTGCTGGTACAAAGGCCAAAAGAGCAAGATAATTATCCTTGTACTAAACTTATTCAAATATACCGCCTCCGTTAAATGTCTGAACTTATTCAAACAAACTAAGAAGATTAGATTTAAACATACCGCCTCCATTAATTGTCTGAGCTCAGGTTCAGTGATCCTAGTACCAAGTTTTGGTAAACCAGTTCTCAACTCTTCTAGGGTTATTGTACCGCTATTATCTGTGTCTATAGATTTGAACATCTCTTTTAAGCCCATTATCTCTTCTTCTGATAAATTCTCTGCCACCACCTGCCACAAACAAAAAAAATTCAAACAATCCATATATTTTTGTCACTGTTTCTTTTACTTGATGATATCTCATACACCAATCAAAGATTATTTCATTTTAGCCATTGTAATGGTAGATATTTGTATGTATAGGTATACCGTGAAAGAGGGGATGGAGGGGGAGGATTTTTTTTTTTTTTTGGTGTGTGTGTGGGAGGGGGGGGGTAGAGAGAACCTTGAGGGCAACTTTTTTGAGCTTGTTCATAGCCCTAAATTGCTTCATTCTGTTAATAACTGTGCTGTGAAGTGGCTTGTCAGGTGCCTCTCCATCTTCTCTGATCCATGGATGGTCTGACATCATTCCACAAACCATCACATTAGTAAAAAAGTATTATCATAAATGAAGCAAAAAAATTGAATAGCTGGAGACAAGAATCATAAGCCAAGTTTGTTAACTAATATTGGTCCATAACTGTATACAAAGCCAATAAAACAGAAGATTGATAGACATACTCAGAATATCAGCTGCAGTAAGCCGCTCCGTTGGATCTTGCCTCAGCATTTTCTTGACTAAGTCTTTTGCACCAGGAGAAATAGATGGCCACGGGTCTGATGAGAAATCAATGTGGCCTCTCAACACCGCATCAAATATCCCCTCCTCATTTTCTACAAAAGGAACACAATATGAATATAACAATCAGGATTTGGACAAAATTATAAAAAGTACATGCCCAATTGAATTAAAATAGCTTAGGCCAATCTTGAACTGAATAAATAGCCATCCTAAAACATTTCGGATTTTTCAGTAGCCAGTACAGTACCATTTTGCTACCAGAGGCAGATATCAGAGCCTTTGCTGTGTGTTACTTTTCGCAGGCACATTGTGTAAACAGCTGAAAACAGAAAAGCTATAATAACCAAGAGTATGTCACATACCAGCCCAGAAAGGTGGCACACCAGAGAGAAGGATGTAAAGAATAACACCAGCACTCCAAATATCGGCTTCAGCACCATAGTGCCGCCTTAGTACCTCTGGTGCAACATAATATGCACTACCAACAAGATCCTTAAATACTTCCCCTGCATATACACAAATTTTTATTAATTCGGTATCACCAGAAAAAGAATGGTCCTGTTTTTTTACAAGAGACCTGTCCCAATTAAGCAAGTAATATCTAAGACATTGGAGGCCATACTATGCTATTCACCCAAGCAAGAATTACTTATCCGTTGCTCATTGATGTTACTATTAAATCTATAATTTACTGCAGCACAGAAAAAAAAGAAATCTCATACAACCCCACAGAACAACAGAGTATCTGGGCAATTTAAAAAATTCAGTTGTCGAGTCTGAATCCTAGTTTAGTCTAGGTTTAATTGAGTCATTTATGCAAAGGCCACATTCGATCTGGAATTTGATTTAATTCTCGCACGACCTGTTATAATTTAGGAAACAATTGATTTGAGCTAGTAACCAAAACAAGCTTTGATCATTAAGGTAATTGATCAAGAAATCAAATTAGTCAAGTTTCTTAAAGAAAGTCATCATTCTTTTATTTTATTTTATTTTATTTAACTTTTGTATCATTTCGAATCTTTATTTATAAGTAATTTCTTGATTATTAAGGTTTAAAGTCTAGTTAAGGGTATAATTAGTAACTCAAAAAAGTAATGATCAAATTAGATATTTGACTGTTTCTCTCAATACCCAATCACTGTCTTTACCTAGAGCCTAGCCCTAGCTCTCTACTGCCACCGTACGATTTGAAAAAAGAAAAGATTAAAGGAAAACAGTGGCATGTAAGCCACCAGTATATGCATCACTTAGCTAGAAGTCAAAACCCAACGGTGTAGAACAAAAAAAAAAGTGAAGAAATCCAATGTCACTTGTGTGTGTGCTAAATAATTTCATTTTTAAGTCCCAGCTTCAAACAGCAAAGCCAAATCATTACATGTGTCCATTTCAATTTTGAATTGCATGCATGTTGAGAGATCCAGTTCATTTCACTGAACGTAAAATAGCTTGGAAACATTGAAATATTTTCTCCATTGATCTTAATGAAATGATGGAATCTTTTGAGTACACATAATACATCCAGTTTCACTATTTCAAAGTTTAAAAAAATGCCATTTGAATTTTTATTTCTCCAGGCACCAAACCTTTGGGCATTCGATCTGTCTTCATAAATAAAATATTCATTTCGTTGACAAAATACAATTCTTGGAACTTAAAATATAGTTCCTTGGAACAATTTCGATGATGCAAAATAGCTAGACCTAGCATGGATAATTTTAATATTTTCTTGAGGCAAACTATGAATGCTTCCTTCTTCTAACTTTTTAACTAGTTCAACTAGCACAGCTAATAATTTTAGTGCATGTTGGTTTTATGTTATATCCATTTTTAGATTTAGCTGTTTATCAACAAGTACTCAAAATTTAAAAAAATATATATATCATGCAAGAAATATAGCTCAAGAAAAAATGTAAAAATTGAAAAGACAAAAGGCAACAAAATAATTTATTTCAAACGTAGGAGAAACATCATGAAACTTAAGCAGTAAAAATAGTTACCAGGCTTGAAGAACACGGAGAGCCCAAAATCAGTGGTCTTAAGTGGAGAGTTCTCTTTTTTATTTAAAAATAAGAAATTTTCTGGCTTTAAGTCCCGGTGCATGACCCCCATTGAATGGCAACTGTGTACCACCGTAACAATTTCTCTACACAGAGAAGCCGCGGCTCTTTCTGAATAGTGTCCCTTTGCTATAATTCGATCAAACAACTCACCACCTTCGCATAATTCCATTACCAAATTCACTGAATGCCTGGTATTTTATCAAATATATTAGTCTAATATATGGTAGCATTCTCATTCAATATTGTACCGGTCAAGTTTTGTACGTTTCCATTATTTCATGGGAAAGAAGATTATTTCAGTTTGACTAATTTGAGGTTCACATAACAAGCGATGAATGGTGACGTCAGGTGGCAGCACTGAATTATTCTAATTTTACAAACTGTGATGGTTGGTGCTCAGCCAGTTTGAGAAACTTACAGAATCAAGGATTGTGATACCAATCAGTACGGTGATTTCATATGCTAGTAACCATATCATAGCAGTACGGAGTTTACCGGCACTCCACACCACTACAATATGGCCTTATTCAGTATCCACCATCCGAACATAATAACAAATTATAGTTAAGAGTCCACTGGTTTTTCAAAAAAAAAGCAACAATTACTACCCACCCTATAACACTGGTATAAACCTCTACAAATTCACACTTGCACAGACAAACTATTTGATTCCAGTGAAGTTACGAACTTATCCTCGTAGGCCCCCTTGAGCTCGACGATGTTGGGATGACCAGTCAAGTGGTGCATGATCTGAACCTCCCGCCTCACATCCTCTATGTCATCTTTGTGCACAAGCTTCCTCGTGGCGATCGACTTGCACGCCAACCTCTCGCCTGTGCTTTTGTGTGTAACCAAGTAGGTAACACCAAACTGCCCCCGACCCAGCTCACGGCCAAAAGTGTAGGTCCCACGCACATCCTCCATCTGACGGCCTAGAACCCGGCCAAGCGCCGCAGCCTCGGAATTGGTTGGAGCGGAGACCGATTTGGCCGGCCAGTGCACGGCTGGTTTTTTCGGAGTAGCATGAGAGTGACTTTGTGCTTGGGGTTGGGAGGATGCTTTGGATTGATCGGACCGATGGTGACGCGACGCTCGGTTCCCCATTGCTAGCGAGAGAGTAGAGAGAGAAGAGAGAAACTCGGAGCGGAGAAAAGGAAAGATGGGGGAGTTGACAAAGGAGAATCTGGTCTTTATGACCTATGAGCACAATCACTCTGTATCTGTTGGTCCCACGTGTCAGTGAATATACTTGAGTCCCGAGTTAAGTGATACGTTTGTTTGAAACGGGTTCAAGCTAAGAAATTACTTACTCTGGCGTGCTATTCTATTGAGAATACAAAGTTAGTTAAATGGTCCCGGATCACGTTTTAAGAGAATATGTCAATTTAAAACAGCTGTGATGGGTCCTACATACCAGCGATAGAATGATTATTGAGGTGGTATTCTTGGAGTAAATAACACTCGTTATTGAGATTACAGGAGAGGAAACCACGACGAGTCTGCTGTCGCTCTGCCGCGTTGGTGAATAAGTGGCAGATCCGCTGTATTGGTCAATACAGGCTCGGTCAATGCTGCGCGTATGACTGCGCAACACGAGTATTTCTTGGCTGGGCCGCGTCAAGCCGGAGGCGCACATGGGTTCGGACTCCGGTGAGTCCAGTCCAATCCTCTGAGGTAACGGAATATTTCTTTTTGGATGACGACCGTCCCATAGGAATCCGGTCCAATCCGTCCGGCTTTAATAGTCGTGCGAAATCGGATTTGACGGTTCAGATCCAAACAGAAATATTGTGTTACCTTAGGTGAAACGAATTCGAGTCGTGATTGTTGGGATGAATAATTATAAAGGCCACTTGACATGCCCCACAACAAGTAAATTCACACGGGATCTTGATTGTTGCCAGATCAGGCAATTGTCATTGTCAATGGCTTTCATTATTCAACTGCCGACTAAATCGCACTCTATAATGGATAGAGATAACGGATCTATAGCATGAGTCATGACATCTTGGTAGTATCTTAGGTCGTGATGAATCGCGGCAAAAAAATGGACAAGTCGCTGCTGGCTCGCTGCGGTTAGAGCGCCTACATTCCGCAACTCAAATAAATTTTTAAATAATTATTAATTATTTTTTAAAAATTAAGATTTTTAAATAACGGTTAACTCTCACATCTCTGAAATTAATTTTAGAGTTTCCATTAAGCTACGTCAGCAGTAAATTAAAAAAGAAAATTAATCTGAGCCAATCATTTGGTCTGTATGGAATTTAGAAACAGTTTTTTTAATACGAAACTTTAACTATGTAGTTTCTAAATAAGAAACTCTCTCACATCTCTGAAACTGAAACTGAATTAGAAACCGCCACATCAAATTAGAAACTCTAATAGTTTCAAGGATGTAAACACTAAGAAATGAAGCTATAATATATTAATGTTGTCATTACTATCAATTTTATTGTTCTGTCTAAAAAGAATAATTTTAGTATACATACAAATTTTATTATATTTATTGGATATCATATAGGATATCTCATTCAATTAAGGAAATATAATTGCAGATGTTTTATAAATTATTTATATTGATCATCTATCATAAGTCATTAAAAAATCACTATTATAATTAAAAAAATATATATTTGATGGAAGACTAAACCACTATTAAATCGTCCAAATTTTGACACGCGCGTTAGTTAAGAAATTAAAAATGCATCTATAATTTTAATTTTCTAACTTGAACGGATCTATTAAATTATCAAATGGATGCGCATAAATGTTCGGAAACTTTAGAATTATCTATGTAATAATTTAAGTGTTCATGTAACCTATAAATGTTTTTTAGTTCTTGAAATTAATATTGCCGAATTGAAATTTTTAACGATGAAGGGGTTAAAAAACCGCAGAATTTAATGTGTGTTTTTTCCAAATGTTTTACCTAGGTACTGATTATTTGGATTGCAGTATTAATTAATTAACTAACAGAAAATATTAGTTCTTGTTATTTCGAGCAAAAATGAGAACAATAATTAACTAGAGTACAAATTAACAGTACAAGCAAGTTTAATAATTTATATATTTGCATAGTGCTTGATTCATTCATTATTATTTTTTTTGAGAAATCTGATATGTACAATTATATCAATCTAAATTAGTATTTAACAGACTTTGATATTAGCATAATACTTTTTACAAAATTTTAATTATAAAAATAAAATAAAAACTAACTTACTATAAAAGTTCTCATGCACTCGTCAAGCATCTATATTCTAAATTTTTCCATAAAAAAAAATTTCAACTTGAAAATTTAAGAAATTACTTTTCCCACTTTATATTCAAAAAATTCTCATCCCTGTAAAAAAAAAATATTGTTAAAAAAAACCCTAGATAATTTAGATGTGCCAAATCTGTGTTAGCTGTCGGAGATAGCAACTACTCAATAAATATAAGTATATAAAATTATTATCGACAAACCACGTACTTCAATCTTCATATAATTACCATCTTTGGTCGGCCCATTTAATATGTAACGATAGTATGTCATCTATAGTACTAAACTAGTACTATAGATAACATGTTATCTCGAGAAAGTACACTAGTAGTACTAGTGTACTGTCTCGAGATATGCTAACGGATTAATTCGTGCTTGAGGTTTTGAAAAATTCTTCAATTTTTATCAAAGCATTAACACTTCTTAAATTGTCATCAAAGGTTCACCTAATTTCCTAATTTATCTTTCGTTTAAAAAAATAAAAATTTGAACCCCAGTTTCTCCAAAAAAATTGCAAATTGACCCTTTGATTTCCCATTAATTTGAATAAAATGTCAATGTCAGCGCCAAGTCAAGGAAATATTAACAATTAGATGTTTCCATGAGATATACTGTCACCATATTAATATTGGCCATCATGATCCGCTGAAATAAAATATGGCGACTTACTGCCTAGTGATAAGATATTTAGTCAAGATTTTTTATATCATTTAAATTTGGATATTGAGAAGAACATTGAGATTTATATCCTTTCTGATCATATTTAATCACTAAGATTTTTTATCCAATACAGTTTGGATATTAATTTTAACATGTTTTCATCTTTCAAAATGTAGGGGTATTCGAAACCTCCGCATAAATACAGCATGTTATGTTTGTTTCATCAATTCTATCTATATCAATTTATGTCTCTTTATTATTCAAATTAAAAATCGAGGATGCACATTGTATGATATAAAAATGCGACGAATTGACGAGTTGATAATTAATGCACATTGAACAGGACACAAGTGATTCTTTAAAATGTAATTAAATATTATTGAGTGTTAAGACGTTAGTTTTAGGCATGCATGGCAATGGGTCATGTTTAGGACAGGGCACCTATCTAATATTTTGAATTCTTATATTATAATATATTTTTTTGTAATAATAGAATCTTTAGGATCTTTGACAAAGAATTTTTAAAATAATAAAAAATTGTAATTACATTTCAAAAGTAAAAAAAAAAAGGTTTTATTTGAGTTCGCTAATTATTTAACGATTATTTTTTAATCTTCTCTAACTTTTATATTCTTATGAAATTTAAATTGTTGATATTTTTGTCTACTCTTGACTCAAATCCTGGCTACGTCACTATCCTTCCATCTCAAAAATTATGTTTAAATTTTTTCTAACTTTTATTTAGAATTTTTTTAATAAGAAATCTTACTAATTTAGGAAACTTGTATAAATTAACAATTATCACATTAGATTAGAAATCTATATAATTTCTGGAATGGAGACACTAAGAAAAAAGTTGTTGATAAGAAATTTTTATAATTTAAGAAACTATGTACATTTTTTTCAATTAAATTAACACAATTAGCACGTCACACAAAGTAGCAACGATGAAAGAACAAGCTGCTGCTATCCGTCTAATTATTTTTGTCCGTTTTCTCAAGAAAAAGATGGGTTAATTGCTAAAGAAAAAAAAAAAGAAATGGTTGTGACGATCGATGCTTTTGTTTTATCACTGTCGTTATCGTCACATATATATCTATATCTTCTCTGCATGTATTATACTGCCGACTACCATATTAAAGTAAAATAAGAAAAAAGTATCAGAGATTTTGAGTACCGATTGGATATTTGATTGTAACAGTTTCCTATAAAAAAATCCGACTGTCAAATGACAACCTTTTGACACCGCGGGTTCTATTTACGATTTATTTATTATATGTTTGAATTGTTTGTGATATTCGTGATTTACGTGAATTAAAACATGCTATGTAAAATGGTATTGTACATTAAAATTTTTAGATCTATTATTTAATAGATTTACTCTTCTAATCCTCTTTATATACACTCATAATCACTCTAATATACTAATTTCTCATCTCGCTCCACGACTACATCCGCTATTTCGACTGCCGACATGTTTCGACGACCGAATTTATTCACCGTCGTGCTCCAATCGAGATGAGAACTCTACACTCCGAGCTCTGACGATACCGCACTATCATCTCCGATCGATTCCGCTCCATCCCCTCTCCTTCATTCTACTCTCCATTCAAAGAGATGGAGAGGAGGGAGAGGAGGAAGGAGTGAGATTGATGAAATGGGAGAAGGGGGAGGAGAGACGGCTAGAGTTTTACTAGCTCTTTTTTTCTCTGGGCGAGTAATTATTGTAGGAAATATTTGAAGATTGTATTGTGCCTACAATGGTATATTTATCGAGTTCAATTTGCAGATCTCAAAATTTTGTTTTAATTTGCATCGCCGAGTGAAATTCACATATATGAAAGTAAATACAAGTGTGCAGTTAATTATATGAATGTAAATTGCAATAACTAATTCTTTAATGGGGTACTTGACTTGTTTTAATTCTTGCTTCCTTCTAAAATTTGCAATATAGAGACTAATAGATCTTGGAAGACCAGAAATAATTGGTAAGTTACTCTTTAGTTAACTAAAAAATTACCATTCCAACAACACATTATGTCTGAATCTTAAAATTTTGACATGACTTTGAGGTACCAGGAAAACAGACGGCACATCAAGGGTTCCTATGTTGGCAGAGAGACATTGCAGCAGCTCTTCAATTTTAATTGTTTTACGTTTGGATGAATCAAGGAATAGAGCAAGAATAGAGCGAACTTTACGATTGAGAATAGTAGCTAATTATATCCAACATTTTGTTGGGTTAGTAGAATAGTGAGAAAATCCATAAAAGACAAACAAATAATAGTCCATATTTACTAATTCAAACACACCCAAACGCATAATAGTAGCTCGAAATAGTGCTAATCCGGATTAGTGACTATTATTCACCCATCCGGATTAGTGTTCGCACTGTATTCGCAGCATAACTATCATAATTCTCCGGAGGGACCTTAAAAACTCCAATACTGAATTTTTTTTCTAAAGCATTAATATATATGTACGGAAATATTTATACATAAGAGGTCAACTATTTTTGTTAGATGAAGGTTGACGCGAGAACGATTAGAAAAAGTTGATATAGGGATACGGGGTCCTACTACTTCATTAAAGTGAGGTTTACAGGTGAACGATTGGAGAACTGAAAAAAAATTATCATAACAAATTACACATCAAAGTATTAATATCTTATTTTTCAAATATTAATATATAATCTTTTAAATATTTATACCTATAAATATTGACGCGGGTACGAGTGCATGGACTGATCATAGTATATCATTATTCTAATATTGCTGTGGATATTTTGGATACTGAATTGCATAGATTGAGATATTATTCTTTTTGTACAAAGGACGGAAAGGAAAAAGGAAAAAGGAAAACAACAATTCGGAGAGAAAAGACGATTCTTGTGAATGTTGATGTAGTACTAAGCAATCAGGTTGATAAAAACGTGAATGGCTTGAAAAATTCTGAACGAGACTTGACATGGTAGGGTTGGTAGATTCGGGTATAAGACGTGTAAGGCCGGTAATTGATGTCAAATTTTCATTATTATTTTTTTTGTTTCGACATAAATTAATGGTTAAGAAATTACAAAATTTATTAAGTGACAGTTTCAAAACTTCAAATCATCCCATTAGGGTTGTCAATGAGTACGATACGGATATGGTGGACAGGGGCGGAACTAGAAATTTTTTATAAGGTTGGCTGAAAATTAAAATGCATAATTGTGATGAGTGGAATTTGAACTCAAGACCTGTCAACTATAAAATAGAGCTTTAATCACTAGACTACAACTAAACATTTGTCCCCTATTGAGAGTGGTTAGACTATATAAAAAATTTAAAAAGATAAAATTCAATTAAATTTCTATACGTATAATTAAAATTTTGAAATCATAGGGATGGCTTAGCCACCTTTGGCTAAACCTTAGATCCGCCCTGGAAACATTTTCATAATTATACCTGTTAAGAGTTGGTCTTACTCATATTCTGTTCTTATCTGTTAAGAATTTGCCTTACTCTACTTTACCCGTACCCGTTAAGATTATCAGGTAACGAAACGGTAGCGGTGAATAACGAATAATACTAATATAATTGTTTTATTATTTTTACAAATAAATCATTAAAACTCATCATGTCAAACATATGCAATCACAATTACTAATATAAAAATACAAATACAAATATGCAATCACTAGCTTTTATAAAACAAAAAAAAAAACTAAAACACAGATATCTCTTCTAACAAATTCAATTCGTTAACTAAATAACAAAACATTCAAATAAAAATTAATATGTTTAATATAATATTCTTCTTACAACAAAAGACATACATTTTCTCATGAATTAACATTGATACAGTAATATGAGAAATATAAAATTGAATATAATATTTATATATCTATATGTAATTTATTTTATATAATTACTCATTACTCAACGAGTACAAAATAGCTTTTACCGGTACTCATACTCGTTTACCTAACGAAAAAAAATCTATACACAATAAACTAACGAAAAAAAGAACTTACTTATATCCATCTTATCAAATTCAATATGGGTAAAGTAAACGGATAAACGGGTATCATTGACACCCCTACATACCATAACCCATATTGCTAAGTTAAAATTTTAGGGTCCGGCTCCGGCCCCACGCGGTTATCCGTTATATATTTATTTTAATTGTAAATACTAATTTTAAGCATACCAAATTGAATACTTCTAAATAATGACAATTAATTCACAAACATGTTTAATTTTATCGTACAGGTAATATTGGAAAATTGTACGACCGGTACATTTAAATCCACATGACTGCATTAGATCATAAAAATTATTTAGTAATATCTATCGAAAAATGAATAAATTTAAGCAAAATAATTTTAATATTTTAATAGAACAATACTAAATTTATATAGAATAATTATATGAATCTCCACACTCATGTCCTCCTCTATCCCCGTAGCTACAATTATGAAAGGTTGTACTATGGTCGCCATTAATTATATAGTCATCCTTTCTTAGTTCTTGCACTTGATTCGACGTCAACCTTCATAGGTATAAATGCTTAGAAAATAACATATTAATACTTACAAAGTAAGATATTAATACCTGCATGTATAACTTCATATGACCACCCGCTTTTTCAGTCCCTCAATGGTCTCGGGTCAACTTTTCTCTAATGAAGTCGTGGGCACCCCACATCCCGCATCAACCTTCCCTAATTGTTTCTGTGTCGACATTTCTCTAACAAAAATAGTTAACCACATATGTATAAATACTTCAGTGCATAGATACAAATATATGTAATACTTGATATTAATACTTTCAGATGTCATCCAATATAATAGGTAAAAAAATACTTACATTGCGAGATATAAATACTTGTGTGACGATGAGCCCAAAAGTACGTCATCATGGATCTTATTTGAAAGATAAATTTGCGTAGAAGACGTTTGTGGTGTTAGATTCGTAAAATTCCTAATAAATCGTCATAAATGTGGATAAAATTGAACGAAGAAAATGTTCAATATAGCTGGAGAGACAATTAGTTGGAGAAATTGTTCAATATCATGGATCTTATATTGGATCCATCCCCAATATAGTTGGAGAGATAATTATTTATGTAAAATTGTTCACCTTATAGATATAAATACTTTCATGTATAAGTATAAATACTTCTGTACATAGGTATTGATACTTTAGAAAGAAAAGTTAGTGCTGAAGGTTTTGTGGTCCCCAAGACAATTATGATAATTATGGTGCGGGAGATAGTATGAGAATAGAAATAAGAGGACAGTTATTAGGATCCATTTATATAAAAAGTTAGTTCTGAAAATATTTATGACAACGTCTTGAGTTCATATGTGAATTATAGTATATTCTTATTGAAGAATATTTACTACCCTAGAAATTATATAAATTATGTGAGCAAAATTAGGATGTATTATGTTTGCTAACGAATTTGATGAACATAATTTTAAATGAGGTGACAAACTGTTAAAATCGTTCTATTTCACGAGTAATGCATGTACATGTAAAATTTTAAATTTTTTGCATTTATTCAGTATAAAGTCTATGTGTCAAAGATATGACTTTGTACATGTAAAAAAAACAAAGTTTTCCACAAATTATTTTAATACATTCATTTTTCATCAACTTCTGACCCCTTGACTTGTACTAAATGAATTTTAAAACTGTTCAATATATACATGCATCACTCGTGAAGTAGATCAGTTTCAACGGTTTGATTCATCTCGTCAAAAGTAAATCCGATAAATTTTAGAATTATGATCAACAAATTTTTTAGTGAGCACAACACATTCTAGTTTTTAGCTTTTGCTCTTATTATGTAGTATTCTAGCAAATTAGAAATTTCATTTTTTAATATATCGCTTTCTTTTCTCAAATGTTTGTCTGATTCTTACGAACAAAATCAATATGGTATTTGAGTATTTTTTTTGTTTCTTTTTTGGGTAAAATTAAATATGTTTTGTCACCGTTTGATAGTTCTCTCTCTTTTTTGGATCCAAACCTAGAAAAAATATATATAATTATGTATAATTTATTGGTATTAATGCTACAGATTTGAGTATTTTATGTAGGTATTATTTAAAGTTATATGTACATCCATTTTAATTTTTCTAATTTTAAAGTTAGAAACATTGCCTTATGAAATGACATTTTATTTTTCATTTCTAAAATACAGTAGTTCATTCTTTTTTCAAATAGACTTTAGAAAATTAAATATTCTTTTCGATTCGTGAATTGTACAACATAATCAAAGTTCTTTTGTTTAGTTGCTTAATGTATTTTCTAAATTTTGTTAGAAAATCTTGCTGAAATAGTTTAGTCAGCTATAAATTATTTGTTTTGTTTATATTTTCAAATCATTTAATTTTTTCACTCTTCTGTAATACCAAGGTTTTATATTAAGGAAATATTCTGACTTTTAGTTTTTTTTTTTTTAAATCTTTTTGTATCAGTGTTATTTGAGAAATTTGGATATATACCCATGATCACTCCAAATTATATAGCGTAAATCTCTATATTTTTATCTGGAAAATGATCAAAAGCAAATGCGAAGTGGCAATTCCTTCGATTTATTTATCGCAAACGTGTTTTTGAGTGATCTTAACATGTTTTGGAGAAAATTGCGTATATAAGCAAAAAAAATAAAATAAAGTAAAAATGACATATTTCGGCGATTACCAAATAGGACATCACATAGAGCATGCAACCCCTCTCACGAAGTGCACATCATGCGAAATGGTGAAATTACAAGAAAATTCGCTAAGTTAGAAGACCGAGCGGTGCAACATCCTTTATGCCTTACACAGCATAGTCCAAAGGCCGCACGGGTTAGCAGACCGAGTCTTCTAGAAGACCCGCTTTTCTGATGGGCCGCACTATTTTTAATTCACTAGTGCTTAGAAAGACTATAAATATCATTTTGTAATATGATAATAGTTGGTAAAATTATACTATTTTATTTTAACTTTGACAAGCTCTTGATAGAAACTAGTATGATTATTTTATTTCAACTATAAAATCAAAATATTAAAAGAGTTTGTAGATTTTGTCAATTAACAAATCTTTAGCAAAATTAAACGAGTGAAGCTAGCATGTGCTTGATTTATCAAAAGAGTTTAGTGAACTTAACTTTAAAATATATTGGATTGATTTTATATGACGAATTTAAATTGTTGAAACCGATCTACTTTACGAGCCATGCGTTTACATGCAAAATTTTGAAATTTTGAATTCATTTAGTACAAAGCCAAGCGGTTAAAAAGTAGTAAAAAATGACTACATTAAAATAACTTATAAACGTTCATTTTTTTTCTACCACTCGACTATATACTAAATGAATTTGAAAAAATCAAGATGTCATCATCCTTGAAATAGATCAATTTTGATTGTTTGGATTTACTGTTGGAAGCTAATAAATTTTAAAGCAAGTTCACCAAGTTAACTTGATGAAATTAGCACTCTAGCGCCTCAATCAAATTAAAAATAATATAGCTGTAGCTGTAAAACATAATTAGTTGTGTTAAATGAATTTAAATGACAACACAGCTGTGGGAATAATATATGTTATTCATATTAAGTTTTCATTTATTATTCTGTCATTTTTACCGAACATGTATTCTTATAAAATTAAATTTTATATTCTTCACTCAAAAAAACTGCCAAATAAATTCAATATAAAATACTTATTATCAAATAAATACGGTCAAATCAACACAAATCTTCACACCCAGAAGCCAGTATATATAATTGGTCAAAGGTTCTCTATTTCATCTTACATCTTGTTTGGATGGAAAGTAGAAGAAGGGAGGAAATAGAGAGAAAAGAGAGAAAAAAGAATTGTTTTTTTCAAATCGTGTTTAGTTGATAAAATTATATCAGAGGTGAAGAATGCAGAAGGTTAAAAGTTTAATCTTGTATAATTATAATCAATAGAATCAATTTTTCTCTCGATTTGAAGTGTAATAGATGAAAATAAATTTTGTTACAAATATTTTCAGAAAAAATAACACAAATACCCAATTCTATATCTTACCTATATAAATTTCATTCAAATTTCTTTATCACAAATCTACAACGGCCATTAAATTTTTCATTAACCTTTTAAATTTTAAAATAAGTTAAATTTATTTTATCTCATTAATCATCTAAACATAAAAATATTAAATATATTAATCTTCTCTGCTATCCTTCCCTTCCCTTCTCTTCCGTTCTTCTACTCTCCATCCAAACAAGGTGAAAAAATAAAAACCACTCCCGTTCACACAAACAATTGTCAACTCGGACCCATCGGTTATGCGTCTGCTGGAGTAGTGCACCAGGAGCAACCAATAATTAACTATACCCGACTCTCGCACTCGGCTCCGGAGTCCGGACAAAGGAAATCTGAAACCAGATAGGGAGAAGAGATAAGAAAGCGGGAGCGGGAAATGCTAAGCATCCCCAACGAACTCGACGGATGCACGCTCTCCTGAGCTCCTGAGGTCCCATGGCCACCCTCACTTCCCCTTTTCTCGACTCCCCGCAACTCCACTTACGTCGCCGACCTAAGCTTTATCCCAAGACCAAACCTCCTCTCCACTCCATCAAAGTCAAAGCCACCTCCTCCGCTGGTAAGTGGTAACTCTTCCTTTTTTTAATTTTTAATCTCCTCTGCTTTCACCCGTACCAGTTTGCGTGAGACTGAGACTGAACAAATGGTATCGCTGTTACTTAACTTAACTAAGACATTTGCAAAACTTCGGCTTAATCTCCTTGCTTCTGCTGGTACCATTTTTATTCTGTTAATAGAGGCTTAGTTGAATATAATTAGCGGTATAAGTGAGGATTGCATGAGTTTTAGTTTACTCCTTGAGCCGAGGACAGTAACTTACGAAGAATTGGATAATGGGACAGTAGTATAGTTAATTTACCAAGGTCTGGTACCAAATTACAGTTAATCCATCTAGAACAATTAGCAACTAGTAACTTACCTTAGCTCCTGTTCTATCCTTTGTCTTTTTTCAGACCCCTTATTGCTCAAAGCAGCCAGGGGTGAAACGGTCTCACGACCACCAGCATGGATGATGCGTCAGGCTGGCCGCTACATGCAATCCTACAAAGAACTGGCTATTAAGCATCCTTCCTTTCGTCAGAGGTCAGAGACAGTTGACCTCATTGTGGAAATTACGTTACAGCCCTGGAAGGCCTTTAAACCTGACGGGGTTATTCTTTTTTCGGATATATTGACACCTCTGCCAGCGATTGGTGTTCCATTTGACATATCAGATTCAAAGGGACCAGTGATTCATGACCCGGTTCAGTCTGAGAAGTGCATAGAGAGGTTGAGGCCAATTGATTTTGACAAGGTTTCATTTGTTGGGGAATCATTGAGAATCTTGCGAAACGAGGTATTCATGCTAATTTTATTGATTTGATATATTGAAGATTCTTTTCGTTCAGTGATAAGTATTAATGATGAAATATTTCTACATCAGTTCTTTTTATTGCAAGTAACCACCTGGCTATGTTATTCGTGAAATATGCACATATCAATATGATGTTAATATACCATAATTCTGCTGGATACCTAAGCACTAATGTTCCTACATATAGGGATCAATTACCACAAGTGTTGACTGTAACCTTCTTCTGTCAATAATTGACAGTAGACACTACTCCATTCTTACCGGCCTAGAAGGTGCCATACTGACCAACTTCTGTCATCTCGTGATGCCTCTATTAGCAAGAAATTGCCACATTTCTAATGTCATAGACAACAGACTGTCGTGTGCTTTTCATCTTTTGCAAGAGCTGGAAACGTATGTGTTTCTTCAGATATTTTGATTACGTAGGGGCTTTTTGCAAATCCCTATTTACCTTTCTGTTACATAAATTTCAACTTAATCTCACTTCCATTGTAATAACTTCAGATTGGCAAGGATGCAACATTGCTAGGGTTTGTGGGGGCGCCATGGACAATTGGTACATACATAGTCGAAGGCGGGTCTACAAAGACATACCAAACAATAAAAAGCATGTGCTACACAGCCCCGCATATTCTAAAGGCTCTTCTATCTCACCTAACAAAGGCAATATCAGAGTACATAATTTATCAAGTAAATTCAGGTGCTCAGTGCATTCAAATTTTCGACTCATGGGGTGGGCAGCTGCCACCTCATGTATGGGAAACATGGTCTAAGCCATATATTAAGCAGGTATATATTTTTTACATACTTATCATAGAGTATTTACCAAGTAGTTTCTAATTGTAAATGGAAATTAGGAGCATTTTAGTTATGTTCGGCCAAAAAGCTAATGATTAGATGACAATCCACCTCTTATACAGTACACAGTTTCAGCAACACTGTACTACAGAAATTAGATGAGAATCCAGGATCAGAAAACAACAAACTGATAAGTGTTTTTTTTTTTTTTTTCAAAAAAAGTTGTAACTGAAATAAAAGTACAGCTTGCTTTTGCATGTAGATAGTGAGTGAAGTGAAAAAAGAATGCCCAGATGTACCGTTGGTTCTATACATAAACGGCAATGGAGGCCTGCTCGAGCGCATGGTTGATACTGGAGTGGACGTGATTGGTCTCGACTGGACTGTTGATATGGCCGACGGAAGGAGACGCCTTGGGGGCAAAATTGGCGTTCAAGGAAATGTGGACCCCGCTCTTCTGTTCTCCCCACTTCCTGTTCTCACAGAGGATATTCACAGGTTAGCATTCTTCTCATTTGTGTATGTTTTATTATTATTTTATTGGCATCCTAGGTGTTTAATTGCGGTTGCTTGAGTTTCAATTGCTCATGAAGAGCGTCCAAATAAGCAAAGAGTGCTGCTGCTACCAGACTATGATAGTGCTCTTGGTCAACTTGATACCAGTAATTACTCTCACCATATTTTATGGCAGTCCTTGGCTGGTCAGCTGTGCATTTTGTTTGTATTGTTGCTAAAGAGAAATTTAATCAAATCAGGCTTGCTTACATCCTATTAGCTATGGAGCTTCAAAGATGCAAAAGCTGAAACCCCATTTAATTTCTAAGCAACTCAATGAATGATTGAATACGGCATATAGTTTATACCAATAATACATGAAATAAAATTGCAATAGTCGATCTTAATATTACTCAGCTCGACCATGTATTTTATACTGGTTTCTCATCTTTGATTTGTTTACATATCCCCTCACTTATATTATGTCCAATTATATTCTAGCTACTTGCTCAGTTCAATAATCATACGCTGATCATATTAGTTTGTAAGCTTTCTGGTGAATAATCCGAACCCACAATTTTTTAAAATTACATGTAGCACTTTTGTTAATTAAAATTACATGAAATTGGCTTAGATTTTTGAAAAAAGTTGGAAATCTTCTGGTCAGTTTAGTTTTGCAAAAAATACTTTCCTCACCTTGTGGGAAAAATAGAGTTGATGTGGTCTTGTTATTTGATAGATCACTTCATACTTTTCTGTGTATTTTGAATTTAACATAACTGAGTGATCTAACTTTGACAAAATAGAAGCCGAGGGTGACACATTTCAAATTGAAGCTCATTAACTATAGTAAAATTCACAGCCAATGCAATGTATTCCCTGTCTATAAATAATGTTTTTTGCTTCTTTTCTTCTTTTGGTTACCCCGTGGCAGAGTTGTGAAGGCAGCTGGACCCACAGGTCACATTCTAAACCTGGGTCATGGTGTGCTGGTGGGAACGCCAGAAGAGGCTGTGGCCCATTTCTTTGATGTAACTCGGTCCCTTAGATATGAGTCCCTATTTGAAGGCTTTACACTAGAGCCAGAATTAGAGCCCGTCTCCTGATCACAATGTTTTTTTTTTGTCAGTTCTGTTTTGTTGTTAAAATGATCTCTCAGTAGCAGTCTTCAATGTTTAGGTCATTTTTGTAGTAGGTTAATATAATCCATTCTTTCACTGTATAATTGAATATTTGCCTTTGACATACTTAGCTATTTCCAGCATTCCAAAATTTCGGTTGCTTTGGCTCTGAAGTGACACCGATTGAGTCTATTTTGGTATCTCTACATGTACCAATAAATACATTGTTTTTTATGTGCATTTTTGTAAGTTTTTATTTTTGAAGGTATGCTTTGGGCCAAAGGAATTTTTTTTAATCATTACTCGTTCACCTCGTTTTGTCTTAAACATCTCTTGTTGAATGAAGAAATTGCTTGTTAATACTTCTACGGATGGTTATTATTATCTTCCATTATGCTACTTTGTTGGAACAGTGTGCGTATTTATTATTGCTAAGGTGGGTCATACTTCCTATTTATGAATGTGGTGAGAATGCTGATGCATCTTCTCGTTTACTGTGCATGCCATAAATGAAAGGGTAAAATGATAAGATACTCTGAATATGCAATATGCATGCCCCCGCCTTGATCCATGTGGGAAACAGACTCTGACACTGCTAGACTAAACCATGTGTTGCAATTTGTTTAGTAAATAACAGATCAACAGAGTAAACTTTAGTAAAAAATACTGTATTTAGCTAGAATGGGGGTGGCAATATTTTCCCTTCCCTGCAAATGCAAGTTATATACTTGAATATGAACTAGAATTCATTTATTTTTATTTTGGTTTTGAATAACTAGAATACTACTGGAAAACTATATGGATTGAGTGTGGTTGGACTGCTAGCTGGTCAATACCTATTGGTTCAGAAGTTAAATCCACCAGGCATTATTGGCTCATCAAGTCTGATGTGTGACTGACTGTATTGTTCATATTGCCTCGGGCCTCAGCTTAGTAGTTGTTACTGAATAAACATGAACTAATGGTCTAATATATGAAGTTAATCAGGAATAATGACTTGTTTGAATAATATAAAGTGAAGAACATTTTGTCCGAGTGATAGGATGAGATAAAATAATATAAAAAAGTCGTTGGCAAATGTAGAGACATCACACATCAGACAAGCAGATATGCAACCAAGCATGGATCCAATCTAATGCTTTTCAATTTTTTTTTTTTTTTTTACTTCTGACAATCCTACGAGCCACACTGTACTACTGTTAACTTTTCATGTGCTTGCATTTTTTTTTCCGAAACTTTGTAGCTGTGATATCACTGACTTTATTTTATGACAATCAATATTCATGAGTGTACACTCTAGATGCACTTATCAATGGTTATAATGTGTTATAATGTGTGTTTATTTGGTCACATGCCTAAAAATCACTTTTAAGAGAGGGTGTTTATTCAAGGAATAATTAGTTTAAGTAGCTGTATGCCTGTATTGCCTTAAATTAGATGCTTAGGAATTTAATTTTAACAGCTCAAAAGTTGTCTTTTTCTTCTTTTCTTGAACACTATACTGATTGCAGTTTTGAACGAATATTTTTAGCCATGGTACGAAATAAAAAATAAAGAATTAATCTTCAATTTAAATTAAAAAAAAATCAATTGAAATTTAAACCTGTCATATTTCATAGAGAAGATATTGCTTTAGCTATTAAATCAAAAGCCAACTTTTTTTTGTAAAATTTGTAGTTTGACACTGATATATATGTACCGCTGTTGTAAATAACGGTATATACTTATTGAACGGACGGATAGGTACCACCAAGTGATTAATCGGGAATAATCTATTGATTAGTTAAAAAAAGCCATAAAAGTTTGGTCGCTGTCAATGACTAATCGACCAATTAATCAGCCTAAAAAGTGGCTTTTTACAACAGTAATATGTACAAATCGGTACTAAGATAAAAATTCAATTATTGGTGAATTACAAGCTTTATTGGATAGACTAGTTTTTTTTAAAAGTAGTTATATACACAGACTAGCTATTTTTAAAATAATTAATTGGTTTGGTCATTTTCTATAATTAATTCTTTATCCTAACTCTATATAGTTCGTAAGTTGCTTCATAATTTAGCGGTGCCGTTTAATTTTTGTAGTTGAAAACATTAATTTGGTGACCAGTGACCACCGCCTGCTTTTATACGTCATGTGATTTCTCTTTAGAATAATTAAATTTTGTGATGTTTATTGACACTTGTTTAGATAGTTCGTCATGAACTTATCTGTGTGAACTTTGATTCGTCAATGTGATCTTTTATGCATGATAGATCCTTCTAATACTTCATGTTTTTCATACTTTATATTTATATTTATATTTTTAAAGTTCAAATTGTCGATCCGAATCATTCAACATGATATTCATACTAAAATACATTTGAAGATAAAACTTTTTAATTTTTTTTTACTATTTTTTAAAATAGATAAAAAAATCATTGTTTCTGTATCGTTCAAAACTAATAACTTTTTATCAATCTAAAAAAATATAAAAATTTCATCTCCAAGCATAGTTTGTATGAATATCATGTTGAGTGATTCAAATCGACAATTTGGATTTTTAAAACGAAGATATAAAATACGAGGTATAATGACGTATAAAAGACATGAGGTATTGGAACTCTCCTCGTTATATATTTGAATTTGTACTCAATTCATACTTAATAAAAATATATATATATACAGTGTTTACACTTAATCAAAATCTTACGCAAATTCTAATGCAGACATTCGCACTTACTAAAAAAATTCAGAGTTTACATTCATTAACATGATATCATATATAAATGATTTCGTTAAGTAGTCTATATAAATTTGAATTGATATAAAATTGACAAAAAAAAACTAACCAAAAAATGTACATAATTCACGCTTGATGACGTCAAATAATGTACAATTGCGATTCTAATGTTGAATCTATGAAGACTTCACATTTTTTACTATTTCGTGCATCAAAACCAGCATTTGTATAAAATTCCTTTCTAAAACCATTTAATAATGCATTTGCTTACCTAACACCACCAATTCACATAATGCATTGTTATCGTTCAACATGGGTGCAGTGTTGTAATTAATGGTATGCGCTCGTTGCACGGATGAAGTACCGTCAAGTAATTAATCGGTATGCGATCAATTAATCATTTTTATTAAAATTATTTGTATATATTCATAATTTTATTAAAAATAATTTTTTTTAATCATCAAACTTATAAAATAAACTTAATTGAATTTAGTTATATTATTATAACATTACACTGCACTTATTTCTTCTTAACAACACATACGCACTTTACATGTGTAAGTAACACATTTATTTAATGCGAAAATATATTCAAAAATTAAGCCTTTTGAAATACTAATAACATATTATTTGAAAGAAATCAAACATCCCAACATAAAATTACTAAATTTAATTTATAACAGTAACTAAATTTCATATATGAACATATCGTACTAATTGAAAAAAATACATCACTAAGTATTAATCAATTTCAAAGTAAGAAGAAAAAACATATATAAAAAATATTGGATGTATATTCAAGTATAAGTAAAACTACAATACAGGATTTATGAAACTTATTATCACAAAGTCACAGAATAAAAATAATGTGAAAATAAAATTCATTAAAATAAACATAAATAAACGAAAATAAACATACAATTAAATGAGAATAAACGGAATAATCGGGAATAATAAACCGACTAGTCAAAAAATCCATTAACAGACCTCCGATTAGTGTATTCGTAATGATTTGACTTCGTTAAAGATTAAACGAGCATTTAATCAACACTGATATGGTAATGCATAGTGTCTGACGTGGTGTGCTTTTGGCAATAAGTGGAGTCATTATCTGCTTGTAACAAAAAAAAATCATCTCAAAAGTTTTTGCATAATATTTAAGACTGTGTTTTAGTACATTGGACGGAGCCATCCTCAAGCAATGAGGTCAATTGACCTCCGTTTATTTAAAAAAAAGAATGGACAAAGATAGTTTGTACACATATTTTCATGGAGAAAAAGAATGGATTTAAAGACACAAGAATAAATAGTTCCTATAAAAACAATTCTTTTAATATACAATTTGTGCGTATTTTAAAGTTTAGTTGGGGTAAATATACAATTCGGAAAGTATTGATTGATTTACATCCAATTGATCTTTTATTCTTTTAATATTATAACATCTTTCATCTTGCTTCAGCGTAAAGATATGACAGAATTGAAGGATAGTAAAATTTTCTACTGCAAATGTTGACCATTATTGGATTTAATTAACTTGGATTAGGTGAAGAACATATTTTCTTCTAGACAGACCTGTATATAGTTCAGGTCAAAACCACTTTTGTTTTCCTCCGCCTAAGAGATAAATAATTTATTTTGACAAAGATATATTATCTGCTTAATTAATCAGGGAACCTTTTACCAAATCCGAAAGTAACGGTTAATTAAATGCACGAATGATTTTCCTACAACATACACAGAGCATTAATGGTCGATGGGAGGTTGTTGGGATCTAAAAATCTTTTCTATTATTACATATCAACAAGACCTTGCTGTCCCTATAAATTAAAACGGACGATAAGATCATTATTTATTTACCTGCATCAATAGTACAAGAAAATCAAGTATGTATTTTGATGGCCCCGAGTATGGTTGGTCAACGGATGGACTATATGTGCACAGGTACTGCATGCAACACATTGCAGAGAACCTGTGGAAGAATACCGGTAGCGGTCAGTGGGTTGGCGACAGGTTCAAAATTGGCAGCAAGAGGAAAAAATCATGACGGATGGAAGAGATGTTCAGAATTTTTGCCAGGGTATGTACATATTATTTTTTTTTCCAAGTTAATAAATTAAGTATGTACTTGTATCAATGATTATATATATATATATATATATATTTTTTTTTTTTTTTTTTTTTTGTAGACATTTTCAAAGGCAAATGACTACTTAGCGAAAGCGGGAAAGAGAGATCCGAAGGATCCGATGGAGCCGTTAGCATATGAGAAGATATTTCAATCATGTGATGGAGATTGGAGATGGGCGATTATGACCACTAATGGGTCGGAATCATTAAACAATGTCTTCAAACAGAGTCGGATGTTACCCGTGGCAGCACTGGTGGAGGAGACGTTCTACAAGTTAAATGCTTGGTTTGTTGAGAGGCATGATAAAGCCGCTGTATTAGCGAGTAAGGACCAAGCATTCTCAGATAGAGTGGAGGAGAAATTAAGAAAACACAGAGACAAAGGTTCTCACATGCGCATTGCAGCATACGGTAATTCAAGTACGGAATTTGAAGTGCAAGTTCCAAGTGAGATCATTCCACCAGTTGTGAGAGAAAATGACACTATAGAAACTCATGAACGAGCCTGCAAGTATAGAGTCATTTTCGGCGCGAACAATCACGTAGCGTGTGAGTGCCAAGGCCCCCAGTTAGTTCACATACCGTGTTCTCATGTTATGAGGGTTTGCCGAGCCCGAAACTTTTCCGAGGACTGGTTTGTAGACAACTATTACTGTACCGATTACCTTCTGGCCACTTGGAGAGCATCATTTCATGGCTACCCCAACCAATACCAGCGGCCATACTATCTTGGGCCTACAATGGTTCCCAATCAGAAATGGATCAGGAAGGAGAGGAGGAAACACAAGTGATCTGTAATGCATATGGACAAGATGTAAGATCGGCAAGTGGGACATCAGGCTCACCATTCTACTACTGATAGGCAGAGGGCAAGTATGTAGTTGATCGTACACAACTTAAAATTAATTTGAAATTAATTTAAATATTGAAAATGAATATTGAATGAAATGCATTGCAGAGGCAATAATCGAAGCCAACGAAAGAGAGAATGCTAAAGTTATTGTCGAAGCTGGACCTTCTGGGAGCAGGCGACCCACTCAGGGAAGCCACTCAAGGAGTAGTCAGGGCTCTACAACTTCTACTGTCGCGCCAGCATCCACTTCCAAAGGCCATTTTAGTAGACTTGGTTTGTTCGGAAGCAAGAAGAGTTAATTGAGCATATCTTGTACTTATATTTGTAGTCTATGCTGTGAACTTATTCAATTAACTTATGTTGTGAACTATTTTTCTTAGATAAATTTTTAAATTTAGTTCGATCCGATTACAAAGCCTGATAATTATTACACAACTACTACATTAATTGTTGCCAATAACTGATACATCACAATCACTAAATAATTATTACAGACCTTCAAATAATAATACTTCTGAGAACCAGTACCCATAGTGACAAATCAATTATTCGGGTTCGGTTCGGCGAAGTAAAAAATTCGTGATTCGGAAATAATTCAGGTATAATTTGGGAATAATTCGGTATTATTCGGATCAAAGATCTCAGTTCTGTAAGAGAGCAAAAACAAAAAATAACCAAAACATAAAATTCTGGGAATAATTCGGGAATAATTCAGGAAAAATTTGTAAAATTCGAAAAAATTTCGTAAAATTCACGAATTATTTGGGAATTATTCGGTCAAAGTTCGATCAACCGAATAATTCGGCGTTCGGTTCGGCATCACCAAAAATCCGAATAATTCGCGAATAATTCGGGAATTATTCGCGCATCTTGTTACTATGCCAGTACCGAAGGTACAAGGAACAAAATCATCGTCTGAGTCTGGTTCAGTCGCAGCAGACGAAGAAACAGTCTTACCAACATTTTCCTTGGTTTGACCTTGCCGGTACAAGTCGCAGTAGGCAGACCTTGATTGATCGTTTTTTTTATGTAAAGTTTTTTCGCAAAGTCATCATCGTCATTGAGTGGGATTAACCTTTACAATGCGGCCTGCAGTTTACAGTCTTCACAGTCCTTTTTAATACAAAAGACCACATCTTCTGAGATTTTCCTTTTGACTCGGTCTTCTTAGTTTTTCCTTTTGACTTGGTCTTTTGAGATTTCCCTGTTAACAAGGTCTCATGGGACGATCATGTTAACTTAGTTTGCTGAGATTTCCCTATTAACCCGGTCTCCTGGGACGACCATATTGACTCGGTCTCTTGGGACGATTGACTTGGTATGTTTTTGTTCATCATTTTAGCCTAAAAAAACGAACATCATAAACAACAGATAAAATAATAATACAATCTAAAACATCTAGATAATAGTATAGTCTATAACATCCAAGCAATAACATATTATGCAACATAAAGTCTTCAATACAACATAACGTACGAATGTAAGATACTACAAATTCAGTCTTCTAACACAAAATACTTCAAATACATTCTTAAAATAACAAACTAAAATTCAGACTATGGATTGAGAGTTATTGGAACTCTCTCCCTTAGTCTTCGTAGGTCGACAGCTACACTTAACACACTCCCACTCTTCGAAACGACAGTCATTTGCCAGATCTGTATCCTTATCGAGGCATTTGGGGTGAATTATGATGCCACAAATATGACACCAAGACATGTCATCAATGTCTCCCTTGACACGACATGCGGCACACATTTCTCATTCAGGTGGAGGGTCGATATCGGAAAATGTATCCTCAAACACTTCTCTAGCTTTCGGATCATCGATGTTCATGATGTCTTCGACATCCTCGGGTGGAAGCCCCATATGAGCTAAATGCCTCCTATTACGGGCGTCATTCGTCCAAAATTGATCGGCTATGGTTCTGCGAGCATTGTGTTTGGACTGTTTTGCTTCATACCGGAGTTCAGATTTTTGTGCCACAGTAAAGCTAGGGTTTCAAATGAGCACGATGAATTAAACAATTTCTAACATTTTTCTAAAATATAAAATAAAATTGATTAATTAAAAAATAAAAATACCTCAAACACTGTTGAAGAAATTGTCTCAGAATCGCCTAAAAAATCGTCTCAGAGCACTATTTGAGAGCTGAGATCGGTTTGAAAGAAGAATGAGTAAATTGTGAGAAGGCAGGAGAGAGAAAACACAAATATATAGACCAGATAGCAAATCGTTCCACCGTGGAGCATTTTTGTGTCAAGGATAAACCTCTCCACAGTGAGGCGGTTTGGTGCTCAGAGAAGGCCGCCTATCAGTGGGACAATTTGAGTATTTATTATTATTATTTTTTTTAGATATGAAAAAAAAAAACACGGCAATGGAGGGAACAGAGAAGAGCCCGATTTTAAAAGAGCTTTTTATTTTATTTTTCGAGGAAAAAAGGAGCTTTTCGAAAGCCACATCCACACGTATTGAGAAATGGGAAAGTGAAAACTACCGTGATTTTTATCCATGCCCACCAACCTCTAAATTTCGCCAACTCTGCCCATAAATCTCAAATTTTGTCAAAAATGCCCAAACCGGCTACTAAATAGCCGGTTTCTATTTTTTTATTAGAAACCGGCTACTTAGTAGCCGGTCCCTATATTTTTTTTTTTTTGGAAAAATTTATAATTTTTTTTATTAAAGTTTTAAAAAAACTTGATATGTTTCTTTGAAATTGGATAGAAAAATATATAATTTAGTTTATTAGAAGGACTGAAACAAATAATCCGGATCAATATTTTTCAGATCAGGTTTTTCGAGGCTGTAAGAAAAAGTAAAATATTTCATTGTATGTTATTATAAAAAATAAAACGACCATAACTTTAAAAATGAAATGGATCAAGGGCCGGAAACATCATTTTTTTTTTAAAACTTTAAACGCTAGGAAAGTCGGATTTGCGCGTATGACCCCAATTCTGAAAGGAGAGGAGGTGACGGTGGTGACCGTCACCCCGGGGGAAACCCCCGGGCATCCGATGAATCAGAATCGCCAAAAAACGTCGTTTAGTGCCTCAAAAATTAAGTTTAAGATTTTTAGTGTATTAATTGTATTTTTTTATGTTGAAAAATACTTTTCAGTACTGAGAAATGCATCAGTAGTAAGTGCAATTGCCACAGGAGAAGTCTCATACAAGCATTTTGTCTTCCAGTTCGATTTCAAGGACTGGAAGGTATATGCTCCAGCAATCCTATAATTATAATGTAGTTTACTAGTTCCGTTGATCCTAAGAAGCGTAGGCGTCTCTTTGCAAATTAGTATTCTAGATAGGAACATTATATGGAATATATCACCTGATTTTGTCTTGAAAATGTAAAGCATGTTTAGATAATTAGGTTCATGTATTGGTTTGAGTATCAGAGATATACTTGTTTTGTATATTTATCTAGAAGTGACTTTTAAACGGAGATCAATTTATTTTTTTCCAATAACACACAATGAAATATTTTAATTTTTCTTACAACTGCGAAAAACCCGTTCTGAAAAATATTGATCCGGGTAATTTGTTTTAGTCATTCTAATAAACTAAATTATATATTTTTCTATCCAATTTCAAAGAAACATATCAATTTTTTTTTAAACTTTAATAAAAAAATTATAACTTTTTCCAAAAAAAAAGATAGGGACCGGCTAATAAACTAAATTTCAAAGAAATTTATCAAAGAAACATATCAAATTTTTTTAAAACTTTAATAAAAAAAATTATAACTTTTTCCAAAAAAAAAAATTTAGGGACCGGCTACTAAGTAGCCAATTTCTTATAAAAAATAGAAACCGGCTATTTAGTAGCTGGTTTGGACATTTTTGACAAAATTTGAGATTTATGAGCAGAGTTGGCGAAATTTAGATGTTGGTGGGCATGGATAAAAATCACGGTGAAAACTATATTAAAGCGCTGTTAAAAAAGAATCCCCCGTTTCACTGTACTTGCTCTTTTGGTCTAAAAGACTAAAACCCATTTGCCCCCGCCCCCCCCCCCCCCCCCCCCCCCCCCCCCCCCCCCCCCCCCCCATTACCCTTTAATTGTCCGGTACGGTTCCGCTAATGTAACTCAAATTTTGATTTTGAATCCTCACCGTTCAATTAGAATCCGGATCAATCCGATCCGAGATGGAACGCACGGATCCTTTTAATTATCGTGCCAGATCAGATCGGACGGTGTGGATTCAATATTAAAATTTAAGTTAATTTGGGGATATATGAATTCCCAATTGTCTCGGAGAGCAAGTCACTGTTTAGTACAACACCCCCTCAATTGATGTAAATAACGAGCGTGCCACTATCGCGTATCACGTCTTTACCATCCAATTTACTTTATGAACCGTGCAAACTAAATTCGCACAAATATTAAAAGGTCCTGTGTTAAAATCAGACGGACAAGATGCATTAACTCAAAGATTTCTTTTTGAGTTAATGCAGAGGATACGTGTTCGGAGATTGGATTGATGGAGAAACGGATCACCGACACGTAGATGTGAGATGTCACCCTCCCGAATTTGATTTATTCGACCTCATTACTGTTACGAGACCCCTTTCAAGCATTATTCTAAGAACTAGGTCTACAGACCTAAAGGTGCACCGGAGAAATGGATGCAGGGGCCTTACCTTTTCTCTTTCCTTTTTTCCCTGTAAATGCTCTGTGAATTTTTGCCTCCTTAAAGCACGATAAATCACCGTAACGAATAATCTGAAAAATATTTATTGAGATGAGTTTTTCAAAATAATGTTACTAAAAGAAGGTTTTTATTCAATTCAGTCACATCAATTAAATTGTTGTACACTCAAAATTTCTACATTTAATTATCAGTAACTAACAATAAGTATTGTTTAATTCCATTGTGGTAATTTTTTTACACTCAAAGGCTCGAGAATTAATTAGTAAATAATTATTTGCAAAATAATTAGCAAGATTGCACACACAATAACGTCAAAGTACTTGAATTATTGAATAAAGTTTTTAAATGACCTGCAAATATTGCGCATTTTTAATAGCCAAATCTTTAAAACTAAAGAATCAACGTCAAATATGTGCTACTATTTTAATACTGTATTAAAAAATAATATAAGCCAACAACAAAGTATATTATTAGATTTCTTTAAAAACAAAAACAAAATATCATTGCACCTCTTTAAGCAAACCACTCTATTTTGAAATTTTATCTATTTTTACAAAACACATAATACATTGTAAGTTTCACGAGTCCTTATATTTTATATTTCTGAAAAAAAAATAGTATTACTCATCTTAGTAAATATTTCAAAATAAATATTTTGATTTTAGGTTGTTTTGATAGTAATTTTCAACATTAATATTTAATAGTCTAACAAGTAAATGCTTCTTTTACTACAAATTGTGAATTAGAAAAGAAAAGGAAAGGAATTAAAGTAATCATTTGTAAAAGGAATCTATCTTTAAAACTTAATAAATCTATAATTACTTTGCTATCTAAATTTCTTCCTAAAAATAAAACATATACTCCCTAAAGTAGTAAAATTTCTATATATATTCTTGGTTATTTCTTTCCTACTCATACGAGACTTTGAGATTGTAATGACTATGTTTTTAAGTTTTATTATTTTATTATTTTATTAATATTTAATCTGACTATAATTCTTTTTGGCTTTTCAAATCTTTCTTCAGTTAAATAAATATATTATATATTCCCTTCAGTTGATGGTTTTTCCATACACGCGATACACCAAGTTTTATCCGAAGAACAACAATCTAGTGTAATTTTCAATATCTAGACTTTTCAGTCAAGTATCGTATGCAAGGAAATATGTTAATCGTTCGATATCTGATCAACGGTTGATATACTTCTAGCGTAAAATACCCCCACTCAAGAGTTTGTCTCTGTCTTTACGAATCCGTATCCGGTGTAGTACCGCAAAAGGGAATCTTTTAGAATGATTCCCTTTTGAATAGATCCGGACCGTTCATTTAACTTGGCACGCATCTCAAAGTCAAATAATACTGCCCCCTACAGTCACCCGAATCTCAAACCGGCTGAGATTTAATCTCAAACCGTAAAGTGATGCGCATCCTCTGTAGTAATAGAGAGGATACGGATCCCTGTCTTTACGCGGTCGCCTCTCATCCATCGCAACACAGAGAGAGAACTGTAGCTCCTGAGTCCTGTCTCGCTCTTCTCTCATGCCACCATGGGCTCACTAGAGAATGGCGCTCCTCCCCCGCTTCCACTGTCACTGACTAAGCGGGTCCCACTCCTCGGACCATCCTCCCTCCGTCCGCACGTGCACCACCGTCCGTGCAGATCCAAGTTGGCCCGTTTCCTCCTCTTTGAAAAAGTTGACTACTTCCACTTGCTCTGCATCGCAGCGCTCTTCTTCTCTGTCGTGCTACTCTTCGGGTTTTTCTTACCCGGATCCGTGCCCGAGAACCATGTAATGACAAGGAGGCTGGGCGAGAGCGGCGACCACGCTAGAGAGATCGCTGTTTTCGGGTTGGATTTTGGGGAGGGTATCCGATTCGAGCCCACGAAGCTGTTGGAGAGCTGGGAGAAGGCGAGGAGAGATGAAAAGGAGAGTTTGAATGGGCTGGGGAGACAGGTTTTAAGGATTGGTGTACGTAAACCGAGACTAGCAATGGTATGTTAGTTGCTCATTGATGTATTTGTCCTCTTCTTTTTACAATTCGATTTAGTTTCAGTGATTATTCGAAATTAGGTGTTTGGAGATCTATTGCTGGATGAGATGCAGCTGGAGATGGTTAGCGTCGGAGCTGCTTTGAAGGAAGCTGGGTGTGAAATTGAGGTAAAACTCAAAAATGAAAATCTCGATTTGCTCATTCCCAGAGTGTTTTCCTTTTCTTTTTTTTTGTTTTGTTAAATTCAGTGAATTACTATTTTGAGTGAGCTATGTAGTTTGAGGTGCTCATTCCAGCCCAATTTCATTTTTCTTCAATTTTGCACTTTGAGGGGTTTAATAGAAATTTATGTTCACTAAGGTAATTATTACATATTTCTAAACTCGAAATGTATGTAGGTTTTTACTATTGAGGGTGGCTCAGCTGGTGCTGCCTGGAGATCTCTAGCAATTCCCATCCACAACTTATCTAATACCATCGGACGCTATACTTCTGTCGATTGGCTTGAGTAATTAGCTTTTGATTTGACAGTATTGAACTTTCTAACAACATCTGTTTTTTAAAATTCTGTTATTAGTGTGAGAACTGTCGAACTTGGCTGTACTGAGTTAAGCATCTTCTCACCAGGTTTCTTTACATGCTTTCTGCAGCTTCGATGGCATTTTCGTAAATTCCCTTCGAGCAAGGCCTATATTGTCAAGGTAGGATGCCATGTACCTAGTTTCTACTTTCTTAAAATAGCATTTATGTCTTTATCCAAAATTAGCTTCTGTTTTTCATTCATGTGCATAGTCAAAGGATGTAAATCATGTAATTCACACATATAATGCACGCAAAAAGCATGTTTGAAGAAGGAAAACATAACTCAATAATCCTCAAATCACGAGAAAGACCACATGATTTCCCCATTCCTTAGAAAGTGCCCAAATTGCCCTTTAGTCCTGATTCACATCCGCTTTAAGTGAAGTGATCTTTTTGTTCTTATGTTTTTTGAGGGCTCTAGATAATTGAACATCTAATATGTATAGATAAAAAATTTCCTTGTGCTTATGCTTGTTTGCAGTCTTTCACAGGAACCTTTCAAATCAGTTCCTGTTGTTTGGACAATTCACGAAAGACACCTTGCAGTTCGTCTGAGCAGCTATGCTTCTAATGGTCTTACTCTGCTAATAAATGATTGGAATCGAGCTTTTAACCGAGCCACGGTTGTAGTTTTCCCAAACTATGTTTTGCCGGTAGTTGCACTTTTGACCTTAACTAATGTCTTTGATTCTATATTTGACCATATTTGTTTTGTTAAGTCTACTTTTGAACATGACATATAGATCTGCAGCATACAAATTTTTGGTAGTTACTGAAAGAAAGTTTGGTGTTCTTGGTCATTTTAATCTGGCAATAAAAAGCTAGTAAATATACCCAAATTTTCTGGAACACTCTGGTATTATAATTTCATTAGCTGTCATTTGTGAAGTCGTATGGATTCTGTTTAGAAGGGCATTTACTGCCAGTGCAAGCAGAATGAACTTGCAAAGCTATTTTTTATATGCTAGAGGATTTGAAATGCACAACTGTTCAACTGAGAATATGCCGAAGCAAGTTTTATTTTGAGAAGACCTTTGGCATAAACTTTTTACCTTTTCTTTTGCAGCTGATGTATTCCCCATTTGATTCTGGTAACTTTTATGTAATTCCCGGATCTCCTGCTGAGGTGCTGAGAGCAGACATAGTTCTTAAAAATAGAAATGACGTCGAATTGAGGCAAAAGTATGGCTTTAACCCAGATGATTTTATTATTGCCGTGGTTGGAAGCCATTTTCTGTACAGTGGGATCATGTTAGAGCATGCAGTTGTGTTAAAAGCCTTAGCTCCTCTGTTGAAACAGTTTCGATCTAAAAATGAGACACAATCTCGGTTGAAAGTACGGATTTTGAGTTCAAATCTGACTGACGCCTACAAGATGTCTATTGAGGTAGTTATACTAATTTTTCTTCAGACATGCTTATGTATTTCTTGTTAGGTACCATTCCCTAATTTGATATTTAATCAAAATGACTATTAGGCCTCAAAATGACTCTTAGTTATGCAGCATATATTGCAGAAGCTTGTATTTGCAATTACACCTGAAAGTTTCAAATTAATTCAATCAATTGTAAATATTGCGATGATTGTTTGCATTGAACCCCAAGCATCTATCTTCATGTATGTGTATATTGATGTGTTTTGACAATTGTAGGCAGCGGCCCATGATGCTGGCTTCCCTAGTGGGGTTGTGGGGTATGTCAGTAATTTTGAAGAAGCGTCAGTTTATGTGCTTAGTATTTCAGATATTGTGATATATGGTTCATTTCTTGAGGAGCAGTCTTTTCCTGGTGTGCTAATACAAGCTATGAGTCTAAAGAGATTGATTATAGCTCCTGATCTCTCAATGATTAGTAAATATGTACTCTCTCTCTCTCTCTCATATTGTGTCAAAAGAAACAGAAAAGTTAGGAGAAGCAAATGTGGCATACCATATATGACAAGCATGTAACAATCGGTGTCTATCAAATGTTACCGGACCAACTCAATTTTGTACAAGACTTTTATTAGTTGGGTGGTTTCCAGTGGCTTCTGAGTTCTTTTCTCTCTCCAGCTTTAAGTGCTGGGAGATCAATTTTTCTTAGGATAAACAGTTCACTGTTCTGGCGCCGTGCATATATTAGCCATCATTCTCTCTCTTGTGATATGTATTGATTGAAAAGTTTATTCATGCAGATTGAAAATGGAGTAAATGGTTACCTTTACCCTAAAGAGAAAGTGGGGACGATAACCCGTATTATAACTAAAGCAATGTCAGATGGGAAATTATCTCTATTTTCTAAAAGAATGGCATCAATTGGTCAAAACCATGCCAAAAACCTGATGTCACGCCAAAGCATTGAAGGTTATATCAACTTGCTTGAAAACATAGTCCAGTTCCCATCAGAGGTCGTAAAACCAAATATTGGAGAAATCCCATCCCATTTGAAGGAGCAATGGCAATGGCACCATTTTGAGAATTTGACAAGTGTGTTTTATATAGAGGAAGACTCTAGAGAGGAGCAAATTTTACTTAAATATGAAAAGCAATGGTTAAGAATTGAAAGTGAAGGGCATAATGGTAACTTGAGTTATTCCAAGGGAGATGATATGTTTGTAGCTATAACTTGGGAGGAAGAGAAGAAGATTGAAATGGCGAATATACGGAGGCGATTAGAGGAAGATGAGGTAATAGTTTAAAGTTTATGAAAATTTATGTCATGTTTTGTTTGGACCTTTCTGCATATGTTTGTCATCGTTATTTTAATATATTACCAATCTGATATCTTGATATTGTACCAGAAAATTCATTTCTAAAACCTTCTTAAATCATAAATCATGAGTACAGTTAGCTAAATTGAATCACTATCTATTCTTGTGCTACTATGGATAAAAAGCTGAGCTTTCTCCAAGATGGTATTTTCATAATTAACAAAACAATAACAAAAGGAATAATCTTATGGAACACTGCATAAAATCGATAATCTCATATTGTCTTCTGAAGCAAGCAGTGAATTCTTTTATCATGCTGCTCTGAAATCCTCAAAATCGCCTCCCTTTTCTACATTTGCATAGTGCTACAAAGTGATGTGAATACTTGCGTTTTTTATGGGCATGCCGTGTACTCATTATATTTTCTAGCAGGGACATACCTGATGTTTTTCAGAGTTATTCTTGATATTAAGACCAGCAATTCATTAACTTTTCATAAGTCCAACCCATACAGACTAGGTCATGGCTGATCTCGTGGCCAGGTTCAGTTCGAGGTGTCTTGACCTGAGTTCACTGGTTGGCCAGTTGTTTATCATGGTTTACTAGAAGACCAAACTTCCTATTAACCCAAATTTTCTTGCATTAAATGTAAATTGTATTATAGCCAATCCATTGCCACCCTTACTTGAATATTGCGCCTAACTATAAAAATTGGAAATGCAGTTAAAAGAGAGAAATGAACAGCCACATGGTACATGGGAGGAGGTGTACCGGAATGTCAAAAAAGCCGACCGGGCTAAGAATGAGTTGCATGAGAGAGACGATAGGGAACTAGAGAGAACAGGACAGCCTCTGTGTATATACGAACCTTACTTTGGGGAAGGAACCTGGCCTTTTCTCCATCAGACCTCCCTTTATCGCGGCATTGGCTTGGTAATTATCTCCTGGTGACTCTGGTTGGGTTTCATTTCTAGCCTACCCCAACTTGTTTGGGACTAAGGCTTTGTTGTTGTTGTAAAGAGAGTTGCAAAATAGTACCTCAGCTGGTAGAAGCTGGGAAACCCCCAATATTTCCAATTTCCAAAAATTACAACTCCAATTGAGGGACAAGTTTTGCAAATGATAACGGAACGACTGGCGTGCAAGTTTTTTAGTTTTGTAGGAAATTCTAAAACAAGGCTATTTTTTTTTATGATAAGAATAATGCATCAGCTTATTTTTTTCTGCATGCTTCTTTATAAACAAGGCTATTGGAGAGATTGTACTAATGTATTGGTACTTTGTAGTGTAGTAAAATTCAGTCTATTCGGTTGAATATTCGGTCGAATATACCTATTCGGTTGCAATCCGAATAGAAAATCTATATTCGGTTCGAATATGAAGTTTAGAGCATATTACCGGTTAGAGTATATTAATAGTGATAAAAATACCAGTTTAAAGTATATTACCAGTGATTTATACCACATATTACCGGTTTAGAGTATATTAACAGTGAGTCATACCACATATTACCGTATGCTTGTTTATATATACGATTTCTCATTTAAAATCTGCATATATTAGTCCGCATAAAAATCCGCATATGCGGTATGTGCGGCCGCATATTGCATATGCGGTTATGCGGTGGCTTTCCGCATACTGTATACAAACCGAATATTAAAACACTCTACTTTGTGTGCCAGATGATACAAGTTCTAACTGTTAAGTTTTTGGAAAAAATAAAAAAAAGGGTCTTCATGAACAGAATTTAATTGACTAATGTCAGTCTTCGAGTAACAATTCCTAATTTCCTATACTGGTACTTGTGGAAAATTTAGCGACAGCACATGCTACTAGCTAGAACTATCCAACTCTCAAGGAGTTGTATAATTGACTAATCTAGTCCATTATTGACATCTATGATTAATTTTTCTATATCTGTGTGTAGGCTACAAGAGGCAGAAGGCCAGGATTAGATGATATAGACGCATCATCTCGGCTACCCTTATTAAATGACATTTATTACAGAGATTTGCTTGGCGAATATGGGTCCATTTTTGCTATTGCGAATAGAATTGATCGCATTCACAAAAATGCGTGGATCGGGTTTCAATCTTGGAGAGCTTCTGCCAGAAAGGTTAGGTTCCCTTTTATTTCTTAGATTATTCTTCATTATTTTCTTAATTGTGGTTTGATTTAAAGAATTAAATACTATGTTTGATACTGGGGGTTTATGGTCTTATCATTGGTATTTATGGTTCCTAGAGTTTCAGATTTAATATTTCACGGTCGAGGGTATAAGGTTTTGGTTTTGGTCATGTATCACAGGTAGAATATTTACTATAGTAGCCTTACACTTAAACCAAACTGATAGATTCAGTTGTTCTTTTTGTTTGGTTAATATTTGATGAGTTTCTAAGCACCTTTTCCCATACCTGCCTTACACTTAAAAAACATGGAACTACTCTGCTCTGAAACCACCTGTCTTGGCATTGTAAGCACTGCAAAGACAAACTATTTATCAAGTTAATTGTCATCTTAGAAGCCAGAAACTACTATAGCTAAGCTGGTTGGTAATTATTGAGCAGGCTAGTCTGTCTAGAAATGCTGAGTTGGCTATATTAGAAGCCATAGAAAAGCAGAAGCATGGTGATGCACTTTATTTTTGGGTTCGTATGGACCAAGACCAGAGAAATCCCTCTCAGCTCGATTTTTGGTCATTTTGTGATTCTTTGAATTCTGGCAACTGCAGGTATATTTTATTTTTTCCAAGTTCAAACTCTTATATTGTGTTTATACTTGTTTGATGCCCACTAGGATGTTGATTATATGCCGAAAGCTGTCCATTCATATGGTTTGATCTCAACCCTGATATATTAGTTCCTAAAACCTAAAACTTAAACTAGACCCTCTAGTGCTTTGAACAGTTTGTTAGTCTGACTTCTGAGATCTACAACCTGATGAAACAGTAAAACCATAAGGAGCTCCCCCCAAGTGCAAATTCCCTTTCCACGCCTCCAACCTAAATCATGCATGGGTATTAAACTATTAATATATTCATGTAGCTATAAGTTTGGCTGATATACTTTCGCACATGTTATCTGAAGGTTTGCGGTTGCAAATACACTGAGAAAAATGTACAGCATAAAACAACAAGAGAAGGATACACTACCACCTATGCCTAATAGCACAGACACATGGTCTGTGATGCAAAGCTGGGTTTTGCCGACTCGATCTTTCCTAGAGTTTGTCATGTTCTCCCGGTAAATAAATTCAAAGCATTGTTTAGAGTCCAATGAATTTACTGTATCGATCGACAACAACTCATGTTTGTTCTATATTTAGAATGTTCGTGGATGCATTGGATGCTGAGATGTACGAGGAACACCACATAACAGGGCATTGTTACCTCAGTGTAAATAAGGTCTCTCTCTTATTACTTCTCTATGTCAACTTCTTTCATTTAATATATATACCAGTTGTAATTACATTTTGGTGTTACTTATTGCCTCTTGCATGTCAGGGTGTTAGTCGGATTCAGTATGACAAGAAATGAATAGAATAAATAAATGGAATAAAAAATTTGAAAAAGAAAAAAGAACAATGGAACCATTACTGATTTTAAACTACTTCACAGGATCCCTACTGCTACTCACGACTACTTGAACTGCTAGTAAACATTTGGGCATATCACAGTGCAAGGCGCATGGTATATGTAGACCCACAAACTGGATCCATGCATGAGGTACACCACCTCACCAATCGTCGTCATCAGATGTGGGTTCGGTGGTTCTCCTACCAAACCCTAAAAAACATGGATGAGGATCTGGCTGAAGAGGCTGACTCAGACCGACCAAGCAGGCGGTGGCTTTGGCCGGCCACTGGTGAGGTTTTTTGGCAAGGGATTTATGAAAGAGAGAGAAATATTAGGCAACAACAGAAGGAGAAAAGAAAGCAGCAGAGTAAGGAAAAAATTGAAAGGATTAAAAAACGGTCCCGGCAAAAAACCATAGGTAAGTTTATTAAGCCTCCGCCAGAGGAGGATTTGGGGGTAAAATTGAATAGCACAAGGACTAATTTGTGATTTTTTTGTCTTTATAGAGTATTTTGGTGATTTATTGTTTCTTCTAACTTCTAGGCTTTTTTTTTCCTTTCTTTTTGGTCTAGGCGGGAAGCCGAAATTTGTGGTTTTCCTTTTTTTTATTTTTTTTGTGTATTTCTAATTGTAACATATTTGCGGAAAAGCATTAAATGATGCTCACAGATGTAAATGTTATCGTTATGTTTTCTAATGTTATTTATTTTCCAGAGGTACTTTGTCGTAATGTTGATCAAAGATTGATAAATTATGAACAATTACAACATATGTGAAAGGATTTGGGAGAATCGATAATGACGTAGCAGCGATACAGAATGAAAAGTAAAGATAGTAGGCATCAGTGTTCTTTTGTCTCCATTCATTTCTTTTAATTTCATAGGCAAAGATATTGATCGAGTTATTTTGACTTCACGCACGATTAAAAGAGATACTGAAATAACATATGACGTAGTATATAATTAACTGGTACGCAGTACGCTACAAAAAGTTAAAATAGCAATACATAATGAATTAAAGCATCTGCAAATTCTAGCAAACTGTGCAACACTGCTACCACCCCATCTCCCTTTTGCTCTATTCTCAGTCGATACTTTCAATTGATCTTCATTATCTGACAACTGGGCTCCTTTTCTTCAGTCTCTCAGCGTACTTTGTATTAATCGTGCTGCTGACTGACTTGGTCCCACCTTTCAGCGTCTCAGAGGTGTAAAACGGAGATACTCGGTCAGTGCTCGGGGTAATCCCAACCAGCTGGGACCCAACGTTCGGCCTCGTGTTTATTATTTCCCTTGCCCATGGTCTTTCTTTTTTGTCGATTTGATTCAAATCCTGAGGATTCAACGGCTATCCCCAAATTTTATCTCTGATATCTCTCGCCTAAGATCCGTGATTTAATTCAAACAGCGTACAAGTTTAGGCAAATATCACATCCTTCTTACCTTTTCTTCATAAATCAAAATTCCCATGTTAAATTGTGCACTTTGTGATGAAATTAAGAACGAAGAAAAACATAAAGAAATGCTCAAAAAGGAGAGGGATCCTTATCATATACAACACTAAACGCGCTGGACAAGGTGAAAGGAGGGAAATGGGGAGTATTCTTGTATTTAGTTTTTGAAAATCTGTTTTTTTTTTTCCTCATTTTCTTCTCTTTCCTTCCTATAAGAGGAGGGTTTATCACGAATTGTTCTTCACATATGATATATGCAAGTCAAGAAAAATATTGGTAGAACCCCATTTGAAGAAAGTGCAACGCGGTAGAATACTATTGGTTTTAGTTGAAAGCAAGAAAAATATTTTCGTCTTTTCATTTTTTTACAGCATACAGTTGCAATTGGTGATTTTTTTTTTATATAAAATAAAGGAAAGCATCTCTGAGATTGTATGACAATGGTTTCGAAAGTATCAACACTGATATATAAAGAAAGAAAATAATAAGAAACAAAAAGAAGGCACAAATCTGAATAGAAGTCGAAGCTCACAGACTTGAGAACCAATTTTATTGTACTATTACAGCTCACTGGTAACAATATAAAATGCTAACTGTAAAGTGCTACAAAATCAGTCGCGCAACTAACCGGGCCAAGGCATAGAAAGGCCATGTAATTTATGTGAGATGAACTAGCGAGTCCTATATATACTCCTATATTAGGGATTGTGTCAGCAAACTAGAAACAAAAAGGAATTATTCAGTAGAGAGAGAGAGAGAGGATAAAATAGACCGTATAGACTGCCGATGGCTTGGCTTTGAATTCCTTTTGTTCTGTCCTGATACCACCTTGGCAAGTGATGACAATTTTGATGAGACTGCCGATGGTTTATGGAGTTGGGTAATATGCCTCTGATATTACATTTAGCATCAGTTACTATAAAAACAATATCACCATGTACCATACTTTGCAAGTGGACAGTAAGATCAAAATTGGACGGTTCATAGCTAGTAACAATATTCGCAACTAAAAGAACAATCAATATGTAATCTAGACATTGATTCTGATTAGACAATCCACAATAACTATAATACATTTGCGCTGTCACTAATATATATCACCAGAATAAATGATTAAATGATTGAGGTCTAGCATAAGAAAATGATAGATAAAAATTGAAAAGATTAAAAATAGTTCTTGATAAATTGTAAAGATAGTAATCCAAAATAATTTAAGAACAATGATCTCACAAGTTAGTGCCCCAATCTATTTACTATAATTCAAAGGGTCTCTGGACGGACATAGCATACACAATTAGACAATCATCCAAACAACACCCAATTATTACTTAAAACAACAATTAAAGACGGCCAACTAAACTGGAAACAGCAAGCTAATATATATAGACATCTAGAATGGTTTACCATTTGTTCCCCACAACAGTCCCTTTCTATTTTATCCCTTGTTTTTCCTTTTTTTTCAATTTTTGAAATACTTATCATTAACAGATTTATTACCCATAAAACCAGATCAAAAATTGCTGGATCAACAGGCTTAATTGCCAATACCACACGACAATCAAACCTTTTAAATCCAACTAAGCATAGTGGTACCAGAGGTGTTGATGTCCTCCTCTGACATGCCAGTCGCGGGGCCTGCATTTACCTGACCCTTGCTGAGCAAAGCCATGAGACTTCCTCCATGGACCCGGCCTTCCGGCAACCCAACCATACCATGCTGTGCAGCCCCATCCACGCCAAATCCACCACTCCCACGAAACTCAGTCGCATTGCTAACCAGCTCCAGACTTGCATTTCCAGCATCCATGACTTCATTCATCTCTGGCTTAACCACAGGCTCAAGACGACCACCATGGACACACTGGTCCTGGACAAGGGCACCATGAGTACCACAAAGACCTGTCTTATTCCTAGCAAGCTTGTCACAAGCAAGTTCCCTGTGTCCATATTCATGCCCAATTTGTCCCCAAGCACACCTCTTTCCTCCCCCGTGAGCCTTACAGAAATCAGTACTACCCTGTGCACTTTTCCCACATCCTAGCTCCTTGCACCGCTTCCCACCCCCATGTCGCACACAAAAATCCGTCCGTCCCCTTGCGCTCTTGGTGCACTCCAGAACCGCACACCGCTTCCCACCACCATGATTAACACAAAACTGGGTTCCACCGTGGACACTCTTAGGGCAAATGCCACCTCCTTGAAAATTACATCTCTTGCCGCCTCCATGTCCCTTGCAATATAGAGTGCTTCCCTCGGCCCCCTTGGTGCACCCCAAAAAGGTACACCTTTTCCCTCCTCCATGAGCCTTGCAGAATTTGGTACTTCCTTGAGCCCCTTTGCTACAGTCGGGAAACTGACAACGGCGGCCCCCACCATGGGAAATGCACAGACCAGACTGACCCTCAGCACTCCTGGTGCAGCCCTCCTGGGAGCACCTTTTTCCACCCCCATGGCGGATGCAGAGGCCAGATTTGCCACGGGCAGCACGAGTGCAGCCATCTATGTGGTTGCATCGGCGGCCCCCACCATGAGATATGCAGTAGTCAGTTTTTCCCTCCGCACTCTTGGTGCAGCCCAGAAAGAAGCAGCGGCGACCACCTCCATGGGCCTTGCAAAAGATGGTTCTCCCCTCGGCACCTTTCTGACATCCAGGCCGCTGGCATCGCCGGCCCCCACCATGGCTTATGCACCTTCCAGATGCCCCTCTTGCCCCCTTAATACAGCCTGGGAATTGGCACATCTTGGTATTCGTGCCGCGCTTTTGGTTACTGCTATCAGAAGCAACTGTAGAGCTCATTCTTGGTGGATTAACCAAGGTAGACTTCAGGTCTGATACAGAGATGGCCAGACTTGAGTCAGATTTTGATGGATTGCTCTTGTAGAGAGAGGTACTAGGATCAGTCCCAGTACTGATACTGGAACCGGTGCCTGGACCAGCGAAGTGGCTGTTAAATGTCCAGTATGTTGGTCTATGCCATTCATCAAGCTGCTTGGAATGGTTGGAGGAAGGTTGTTCAACCAACCTTGTAGTTACTGACTCATGGGGCCCAGTTGACAGGCTCAAGTTGAGATCAAACTCAGGGCCAAAGGGCCTCTTCTGTGGATGCAAAGTTTCATTTTGACAAAGAAAAGGCTTGAAATTGAACCCCAGGTCCATAGATGACTCATCGTCGGTCTCTTTTGTTGATGAAGCAGTACAAATAGTCGGTGAACTCAATTTACTGTTGTCTGATGAACTAGGAGACCGCCCCAGACCCAGGGCTAAAGCTGGGATTTCTCCATTTGCAACACCCCGTTTTCTCTTTATCCCTTGAGAGCTAGAAATGCATGAATTGGGCAGTGGGTCAAGTCGAAGAGAAATATCCGGGTTGAACCCAGAACCCAGACGAATTTTGTTCCAAGAAGGAGACGCACTGGGGAAATGTGTTTTGTTTTGAGGAAATCCATCCATTGTTATCAGAGTTTAATTCTTCCTTCCTTTTATCACTGAAGTGAGAGGTTAGATAAACTACTAGCCAGGGTTAGTGTTAGAAGCTTAAGAGATAAATCTCATAGCAACCTCCACTAACAAACCCAGATGTGTCACAGCGATCCATCTTGGTAAAGTTTGGTGTATAGAAGAAATATGGGAAATAGAGGTTAGGCAAAGTTACGGTTTAGATTGAATAACTGATGCCGATATCATTCAATAATATGTAGCTGAAGAATCCTAAAGAGTAATAAAAGGAATATTAGAAACAATCAAAGAAAAAAGAACAACAGCACCATGAAAGACTTTTGGTATTAAACCGAGTTGCTACAATATCTGCCAGTAAGTTCAGGTAATTAGCACATATAGTTCTTGATTTCTACAGTGGTAATGCAACTAGAAAGGTAAAAGCAATTGCATAATAAATAAAAGACAACATGTCTTACAAAAGTTGATTTCTTATGTTAATGGTGCAAAGAGAATATATTATTAAAAAAGAAGACATACAAAAATTAATCTGAGAACAGATCGATGACGTAAAGGAGAAGATTACAAGCTAGAGCTCTAGTATGCAATGCTGTAAGAACAGACCCCCAATGCTAGGATATTTATAAGAACGTTTAAAAAATAAAAAGGCAAGGTATAGTAAATACAACGAATCTTAATTATACTTTTCTCTCTTTGGAAATGACAACCGGACAATTAGCTAAGAGAATTGAATTCTGGGAATAGGGCTGTGCACCTGTATCCAATACGACGGACATAAGATGGTATCAAAGATTTTCAGAAAAAGGAATTTTAAGGTTCAACGATTATACTTATCAGTATATCCAACTTATTTGGGACTAAAGGCTTGGTTGTTGTTGTTGTTAACGATTATACTTATCAGTATATCCAACCATATAAATACTTAACCTCTATTTTTTATTTAGATAAAGTTACCCATTGAAATTTGAATTTAAAATACAACGGGAAACAGTGCAAAAAGATGCCGTGCTAATTTGTAAGAAAAAGGAAGTGAGCCGAATATAAGCAGCATATTAGGGTTCACTGCCAACTTCACAGAAACCCTCATCTTGCATAAACAAAGAGCATTAGTGCCCCACTTGGAACTTTTTCCTACTAGTACCAAACTAAAATGTGTGGTAAATGCAACTACAGGATGATAGTTAGCAAAGTGACAACCAAGAAATTATTTAGTCCTATAAAACACAAATTGTATGATGTCAGGGATCTCTCCAGTTTCTGAGGGGAACTGAAGAGGAGCCTGATCCACCTTATTTCACCAAATTACCTTACCAAGGCATTCTTATTTCAAAATCATAAATATATAAAATCACATTCCTCATCAAATTGAGCTCTTATCTCTCGCAGTTAGTATTTTGGAACCAATTCTGAATTCAAATCTGGAAATATTAAGGGGGGGTGATAAATTTTCTTGGTATAGAAAGCTAAAAATATGAAATTATATGGCTTCCCAAAAGAGATTCCAGATAATTCGCCTAAAATCCTGAATTAGACGAGATTGGAAAGGAAGTATGGATAAAGCAAAGTTAATTCTGAACAAAATTATCTCCAAAAATTAATTTACATGTATCCAATGTATCCAAAGCATCTTAAGAAAAAACAAATTACAAAAATCAATACGAATAAAATAAAAAGTTCATGCACGATTCGTGAACAGATTGAGAGTGAGAATTTTGCGCAACAGAGACATGCTTTCGAGGGAAGTAAAATAGCAAATAATAAATGCATAACAAACATGAAACATATGTCATAAAAATTCAACGAACACAATCAAGATTTACTCACAGAATCGAAGAAGGGGCTCGTTCGAAGCGCTAAAAACCTAGGTTTTCTGTTTGAGAGAGAGAGAGAGAGAGAGAGAGAGAGAGGTGGGTGTAACAAAAGACTGTGTTCGTGCCTCCGGGAAATGCAGGAGGAAAAAAGACACGGAAAGAAGGGAGAATTTCTTATTAAAAAAAGTATCAAATTATTTTGCATTCGTACCCTCCTGATTTACAGTATTTCTGAAGATGATTCAAAAAATATTTTATTTTATGACCCATGCATAAAAAAAAATTTGTAAGAAATCAAATAATAGGGTTATGGGGTGAAAAGGGAACGGAGCGTATATTGGTAAAAATATATTCATATTTTTTTCGGATATGGATTCGGATCAGATTTGATATTTATTAAAATAATATAAAAAATATTAAGAAATATTAAAGGTCATAATATTTACCTAATTATAATGATAAATAGCATATTTTTTTTCAAAATATATACTAAAAATATATGGTATATATCTAGGGGTGTAAATGGATTCGGATTATCCGCTCTGAATCCGCTTATTATTCATATCCGGATTAAACGGATACGGATACGGATATTTTTAGCATATAGAAAAATAATCCGGATACGGATAATTTCGTGAGGATATAAACGGAGTGGATATATGTATATATCCGAATCCGAAATTTAATCTTTCAGCAGCTTTCAATTCATCTCACCCTTGCAAAGTTCCCAAAAAACATACATATTCTTTTGAGTCCAAGAATTTTGGTCGGAAAATCATATAATCTATTAGAATAATGGATTAGTTCTCTGAACCAATAAGCAATTAGTCATGCATAATTATCACTGTGCAAACTAAAAAAGTCCATTAAATTTTTGTCAATTTAGATAATCAAATTAGGTACTTTAAAATTATAAATTTAGTAGAATTACTCAATATCTGACAATTATTCGCTCTATATTCGTATTCTAATCCGTATCCGTGGATTATCCGTTCCGTATCCATATTCGTTTAAGACGGATATGATTTTAAATTTTGATATCTGTTTACTATCCGTATCCGTATTCGTATCCGCTAGTTGAAAAAGGATGTGGATACGGTATTAGCATTATCCGCTCCGAATCTGCTCCGTTTACATCCCTATATATATCTACTATTCGGATACAGATAATTGAAACGTAAAACCATATCAGTATCCTTATCTACATAGAAATTCAGATATTGAATATCCACATCTAAGTTTTGAATACGGATCGGATATTATCCATACTGTTTTCACCCCTAACTAGTTAACATAGGTCTTGACCTTGTAGTTATATAATAAAAATATTTTTTTTTAAATAGAACCAAATTTAATATTTTCAACTAAACAAGCACTATTAATTTAGATTTTATAAAAAAAACAGCTCCACCGATCCACATGATTGATGGAGACAAAAATACATTTGCTCCACCGATCTGCAAGATTGGTAGAGCCATTTTATAATCCGTCTATACAATTTAATCATAGAAAATAATAGTAAATGACTTCAATTAATGATGCTTGTTCCGTTGAAATATCTAAAATTAGTTCTATTTTAAAAAAAAATATATAATAAAAGATTGATTCTAAGTGAGTATCCAATTTTGATGGTACATTTAATATTATATTACATTCAAATTTTGAAGCAAGAAGAATATAAGTTTCAATTATTAAAATAAAGAAATGCAAATTTGACATCTTTTATTCACATATTCGTCCTTGAAGATTTTTTTATTGTGCCTTGACAATTGCGTTGGATATATATTTTAATAAAGAAACTTTATTACAAATTAGTAGTTACTGACTTACTTATAACTAGTTATAAGGACATGAAATGAAAATAATGGGCATTAATAAATGCAATGAAATCATATTTTAATGACTCTTATTTTTATCTAATGGTAAAACATGAACAAGTTTAATCTCTCTGAGCTAAAGCACATTCGGTACAACCGCATCAAATTTAGGATGCGAAAAATCATTTGTGAGAATTTTTCGTTTGTCTGAAATTGCACCGATCAATATAGTCACTACTTTACTGCAAATACATATATATACAACACAAAAGTTATGATATTTGATTTCATTCAAATTTATACGTAAGTGAAAGGAAGATATTAAAAATGATAGATGAAGACTGATTAAGATGGAATTTTCTTAATTCGTCAATTAGTCTCACTACTACTACTAATAATAATAATAATAATAATTTGCAAACGGACTATTAAGATGGAATTTTCTTAGAACGTCTCACTAAAACAAAATTAAGGATATTCGTCCATTAGTCTCCGCTCATTCTATCTCTATTAAATATAATATTTGACAAAGAAAAAAAAAATCTACTGAAAAGTTTCAGTTGTTTATTATAATAATTTTGAATGTAGATGTATGTTAGAATTATCCAAACAAAATAAGAATATATACAGCACTAGTAAATAGTAAGAGCATAAAATCTAACGTTTTTGAAGGGTTTAAAGCGTAATATAATTATAAACCTTTGGAAAAATTAAGATATACGCCAGGAAAAGGGACATACTTTTTGGGCAGAAAAAGTAGCTCAGGGGTATGATACGGAAATGTGATATGCACGAGGTTATGAATGTATTTCGGCATGTTGGCACTTGCCACTGTGGCACCAGTGTATTGCAAGCGGTCCGGTCCGGTCCGATCCGAATCCAGCCGGTCCACGGTTCTCACGGGTTCACGGATCTACACAGTCTGAATTTGGTAGGTCCGACTTGAAATAGTTGGTCCAAATCCGTGCTAGAATCATGATTCAAATTCACATGGTCCCGTCCGGTCCGGTTCGGTCCGGACGGATTCACGGATCTTTTTTTTAAACATGTTAAATTATTAAATTCTAATTTTTTATTTAATTGTTTTTCTAACAAACATAAAAATAAATCTAACATATGAATTTGAGATTTGATGTCTCGGGTTAAAATGAAAAACTTGAATAATGTTGTTAGAGAATTGGATTTAATGTCTCGGGTTCAAACAAAAAAAAAATCCATCTCATTTGGATTTGAGATTTATTTAATCTAATTTAATATTGTTGTTAGAAATATTACAATTAGTGCATCTATTATGTAGATTTGCATTTTTATGGGTTTCTGACATATAATTCTAATTTTTGAGAATTTAATAGATCTAACATAACATATTAAAATCTAACATTTCTAACATATTAAAAAATAAATATGAATTTAAAATTTAAATCACTAAAAATTCAAATTTAAAAATAAATATAACATAACATATTAAAATCTAACATAGCTAGCATGTTTAAAAATAATTTAACACGGTTTAGCATGATTTTGAGAGTGGTTTGGTTCGGTTTTGACCACAGGTTAGCACGGGTTGAGTCTGGTTTAGCACGGTTTAGTATGGTTGAATTTTTATATCCATCTTAATAAATAGTAAAAAATTCAAAAAAATATAAAATTTGACCTACAGATACATTTTAATATATTCAAAATATTGAACAGTTTGGATCTACGGTTTAAATTTAAAAAATATAGAGTGTAATTCGGTATCAAAAAAGATGTAAGTGGATCCTACTCAATTTAGTATCAAATTTTACAAAAGCGTTGACTAGTCAAAAATTTGCATAAAGTTAATAATATATCCAGGATAAAATTAAAAGTATATGTCACATGCTACAAAAACCAAACATAACCGGCCATGTAAATCGAATTCGGTCAATCACACAAGGACCCACGAAATCAGCCGACGAGGGAATCAGAAGATGCACAGGGAACAAATGTAAATCAGTCACTGAGAGGTGGGTCCAACGTACGGTGTATAATAAGAGGAAAAGTTTTAGTCGTGCTTCCCCATCTAGTGGGCCGACACGTCATGCATGACGTCATTGTTAATGTAGGCAGCGGCTCGCAGCCGTCAATGGTGCGCCGCCCGCTCTAGGTGGAACACATATCCTCTGCATTATCTAAAAAGGGCATCTTTTGAGTTAATGCATCTTGACCGTCTGATTTTAGACGGAGCCTATCTGACCGTCAGATTTCAACATAGGTTCTAGTGCGGATCTATTCTGCACAGATCTGAAAGTAGATCAGACGGTTTAAATGCATTGACTCAAAAGATTCCTTTTTTAGTCAATGCAGAGGATACACATTCCTCTAGGTGGATCCCACCGCTTCCGTGTAGTGTTTGGCCTTTTAATTAAGATCTTTAGCGAATTTTACAAGAATATCCTGTTATTCCTCCAAATTATCTAATATTGACAGCAACATGCGAAATGCATTCATACGAATAACTTTTTCTGATGGTAAAAGTGAATTCGATATTATATTCCTTTTAATCAACTGATACGCATTCCAAACTGTTAATATTATAATAACAGATGCTTTTTAAAATATTGTTCAATTTTTTTTTTTTTTTTGAGTTGAAACCCGTAGGTGTTTTATTGTTCAATAGATTGGCTTAATACCGCTATAAATCGGTTTCATCTCATTGAAAATCAAAATAAGAGAATAATTATGTTCGTAACTCGTAAGAACATAGAGAAACAGATCTATTCTATATCCGATAAGTACCAATACGTAACGGGAATATTGCATTATTGGAGAATAAATGAATATTTTTTTATCATTCAAATGAGCAATCAATCCCTTCGTTATAGTGTTTTTGAATCCAATCCTTTCCTTATTGAAGTGAATAAAGGATATGCATTTTTTTATTCAAATTTTAGAATATTAGTAATACCAAAAGTATATTTTCAATGTCCTAGAACCGAAAAACTTGGCTTGAAATATGACTCAAATTATTATTTTATTGAAGCACAGAAAATATATAATTAGAGAATTAAATAATATCTTGTCAAATTTTGATATGGAATGATTTTGAAAAAAGTGGCTAGAGAAAAAAAAATTCAGAAAGTATTTTACAGATTCTTTCAATTGTAAGCATCTAATAAATTATTGTAAAATCTGCCCATTTTAAGTACTTTTTTAATTAAAAAAAAATCCTTTTAATACTCACTTTATTAAATCAGCATTTTTTTTTTTGCTTAGATAGGAAATTATCTGACGATGATAATAGAAGACCTAATTCTTCTTTATTCCTCTTAGAACTTGCTTAGAAATTTTCAGCATTTGGCGGCATCTTTTACAATTATTTTTCAAAATTTGTCCAGTTCCAATCTTAAAATATTCTCCAAAAATCTATCCGTTAATACGTCACACATTACGATTGGGAATACGGAGTTCAATCTTTGTGAGGGGATAGCATTTTGATAATTTGATAGGGACGTGTATGGAAATTCATCCTTTTTATCTTGATTCTTGAAAATTGATGGACCCCGGATTGGATTATGTGTTTTATCACGCAATAGAGTGCGGCGTCGTTTCTATTTCATGGTCTTTTTGTTTGAAACGAAAAAAGAAAAAAAAAAAAAAAAAAAAGGGAAAAACGCATTTATTATTAGGCAATTTCACTTCTGTGCCCATAAAAAACTTCATAATTCATTTGAGGACACAAAATGCCTGCAGGTGTGCCTTAGATCGTCTATGAACAAAATACCAAAATCAAACAACTATCTTCATAATTCTTGATTGGTGGCATTTGTTTTTGTTTTCTTCGAATTGCTTCCTTGAAAGGATTATTTTATCTATAAACTATAAATTTTATAACCTCAAATTATCTATTAAAATGACTTTATTATTTCTAAACTGTATAATATATTGCACTTGGTAGTCAAATAAGGTAATGTTAAGCGACTAATTGTCATGCATCTAAATAAATGAACTTTGCGAATAATTATACATTTTAACTAAATTTTTTTGCTTGAAATTTATAGGCAATATAATAATTAGTGTTTTTAAATGTGGTTTTGTTTATAAAGGCAGAAATCCACTACATACGACATATGCAATATTAATGCGGAAGTACATATGCAGTTTTATTATAAGTTGTTAAAATAATATACATAAAATAAAACGAATTTATAACACAAAGGTGTTCTAATCTATTTGTTTGTGCTCTTTACCAACAGCCAAATGACATAAGCCACATCAAGCTAAATTCACAAAAAGCTTACAATTCATCAATTATCTTAAAAAAAAAAACATAATGTTCTTCCAACTACTAGTCTACTAGTACCAATTAACAAGACTGGACATTTCTCATTCTGAAGACTGTCTCCTCAGGCGGCCCTTTGTACGGTACCGAGTATCCTTAGAATCCCTGACCTGCAGTAGGAATGTGGGATGGTCTCAAATCTCAGAGTTCGCATCTTCTACATTAACTCAAAAGAGCAATTTTTGAGTTTAATATATCTCGACCATCTAAATAAAATTCAAGCCAATCCGGCTAACGTTTATGATGCACGGGTACTTTAATATTAGTGCGGATCTCAATACGACCCAGTGATACAAATTCCTCAATATCCTCTCCTCTGGCAGCCACCCAAGCATCAAATCCCTGATTTTATACTTCATGATTCTTGTCCAAAAATATAACCAATGACACAATTAATAGGATAATAATTCTAAAAGATTTCTTCGAAGAGTTTTGAAAACATAATTCATTTCTTAATTTCCATAATATCCAATTAAGAGCACTGAACATAATAAAAAATGCTCTCTGCTGATCTGCAAGTAGAAATCAATATGTTTTATTAAAACAAATTGAGGGAATATTTGTAACTTTTTAATTAATGGAAGATATAAAAAAAAAATCGGGGCTAACTCGAAATTTTTGGTCAGGACGATCGATATGAATATGATCATGATTGCTAGCTTATATTTTTTAACTTTTGACTGACTGATTAGTCTCATTGATTGTGGTCAATACTCAATTGATACTTGCTGCAAATCACACTAACTATTTTAACCTCACAATTTAGCGGCTGATTCTCAAACCATCAATTAATCAATTCAATCGTCTCATCTGCGTAAATACAAAGCTACACCAAACAAGAAAGTAGTAACTAATAAGCTTCCGCATCATTTAATTAGTGATATTATTAAGTTTAGCTTTTGCAGTAGGGGTGCAAACGGATCTGATACGGATCGGCTAGTGGTAAAATTATATTCGCATCCACTTTTATTTTTCGGATATGGATACGGATCGGATATTAGACTGAGACGGATACATATATCCATTTTTTATAATAGTGAATAACATAAATTTTTCAATAATATATATTAAACTATATATTATATATCTACTATTTAGATACGGATAATTAAAATTAAAAATCATATCCGTATTCGTATCCGCACGGATATTCAGATATCCGTATCTAATTTTCAGATACAGTCGGATAATATCCGATCCGTTTGCACCCCTATTTTGCAGGGACATTGCTTAAAATTCTCCGTAGTGATATTATTAAGTTTGTAAACGGAACATCTTATTTAATTAAGGTCAAATGCATGCTTAAAACACGCTCTATGTATCCGCGCTAAGACGAAATGTGGCTACCCGTTGGCTGTCTCTGCGTCGGTTTCAGTAATGCCAAATAAACTTTGTTTTTCCCCCTTTTCAAACTTTGGTATGGGTGGGTACGCTTTTGCAAATAAATTAATTAGCAGGGATACATTGCTCTCTGCTTTTACAGCGGTGGCATATAATTTGCATTTTATTATGAACATTTTTAACAAATAATTTAAAGGTGGGGTTATGTCCAAATGACTTTAGACAAAGTCTCATCTAAAACCGAATCTAAATCGTTCGATCTGCATCAAAATTCTTACAGACATTTAGATACAATAAATCATTTAAATTTATTAAATTTTAAATATATTTGTACGAATCTCAATACAGATCAGACGTAAAATATGTAAAAAAACAATTTTTTTTTTCTTTTAAGAAGGATGAATTATTCCTACCAAAAGTAATTAATTGCACGTATTTTAAGAGCTGAGTTTTATCTAGCAATTATAATTAATGAACTTACTCAAACTCTAAGCAATTTAAATTATCGACGGGCATAAATTTAGATGTGAAAACAATATATCAAGAGCATGTTCGGCCTCCGCTGGAGAATAGGCATGGGCACAAAAATAGGTCCAAATTGAACTGCGTTTTATTGTTCACGTGTAAAATGCTGAACAGGACCCAAACATTTGAATGTGTGGCAAATATAAATGAGGATCAAGACACCAAGGTACAATCCAGAGGGAAAGGATAAAAAAAAAAGCAGAGAGGTTTGTATTGATAACAAAAATAGAAAAAAAAGGAAAGTTGTCTCGGTTTAAGAGCGAGATAAGATTGTTCCTCTTGAGGTACGAATATTCTCTCATAATATTCTTATCTGCAATTTAAAATTTCAGTGGTTGGTTCAACTTTGAATCTTTGATCTTTTCTATTACTATATTGGTTACGAATTACGATCACAACAATTTATATTTGAAAGGTTTTTACGAAATTTATTATTTATTGTCTCCAAATATTTATATATTCTATGCTTTACAAATAAAATATATATTAATTGCTTCGCTAAAATTCATCACAGGGTGAATCCGAATTCCAAAATCTTATCTTTATAGAAATAAAAAATAGGGACCTTCTAACAGTCCCCGCCTATTGGTCCCCTAAACGTCCCCCGCGCTACACGACAAAAACGGAAAAACGGGGACCACGCAAAACGCGTTATCTGGCGTCCCCAGCAGGCATTAATTAGCGTCCACGTGTATAGCGCAATAACAAAATGCAGACCGAACCAAAATTTCATTCTTTCATAACTAATGTAGTATTCATTTCTACACAAACAAAAATTCAACTTACCTTAGCGTGGTGTTATACAAATAAACGTACTGGAGGTGAACATTACATTTTTTGGGACCACTAAACATCAACGGGGGACCACTAACCACCAGGCGGGGACCATTAACCGCCAGCGGTGGACCACTAACCACCAGGCGGGGACCATTAACCGCCAGCGGTGGACCATTAACCACCAGGCGGGGACCATTAACCGCCAGCGGGGGACCTGGCCTTTTATCAATACAATTGGGGACCACAAACGGAAAAAGAAACGCAGAAATATTTTATCACTAATGTATTCATTACTATACATTAATGTATTCATCTATATACATTTCAGTATTATTTGAGCAGTCATTTGGTCAAAATATAAGTATTCATTCGGTCGCAGTAATTGGTACAAATAAAAGTATTCATTGTTCTTAAATAATCTAATTCTTCCTTATAATATTCAATTTTAGGCAGTAATGTATTCATTCTGGTACAGATATTAATTATTAATGAAAATTACAGTAATGTATTCATTCGGGTATAGTAAATTATTTGAGCGGTCAAGTGGTCCACATAAAACTATTCATTGTTGTAAAATAAAAATATGATACAGCAAAATCACAATACCAATAGAAAATGAATAAAAATCTCAGTTCAATCTGATACAGCAAAATCTCAGTCCAATATAAAAATCTCAGTTCAACCTGATACAACAAAACAATAGAAGTGTCTACTCGCTGTACTTCAATTCATTCCTGTCGTCGATTAAAAATCGGTATGCAAGTAGAAGACGGTCCCTGCTTATAATTTCCTACAATTTGTAACATCAAGAGTTAGTTTAATAAAAATGAAAAATGAGTTTAAATTTATGAATTTAACTTTAAATAAATAACCTGATTAAAGTCCATTGGAACATCTCTAGTTAGACAGTCGATGTATTTGATCAGAAAAATCGCACAATCTTTCGATAATGATGCTTGTTTCGGACAGTCTGGCCATTTGTAATCAATATCTTTCCATGACTCATCACCTTCAACCAATGTTACAACAATTTAAGTATTTATACACAACATATCGTACAAAAAATAATAAAAACAAATAACATAATATACTCACCAAGTCTCCAAGCTAGGAAAAATTTGACCCAGTGCATTGTATTAATATGCGGGGAAAAGTAGTGCTCATTGGAAGAAGAATCATTAACAGAATTGTAAATTCTTATCTCTTTGTCTTTTAGGTCAATTGCGGCAAGTAACCAATGGCCATATCCGCACAAAGGGACAAAGAACCATTTGGCACTCTCAAATTGTTTTGAAAACAACTGAGGTTGACAAGGAAATAAATCAAGAAATGAATTGTTTGGTCCAAGATCCTACAATAAATACATGGATTGATTAGTGTTCTACTAACTGTTTAAACTAAAATAAGTATGTATTCATTCCTATGTATATAACAAGCAATTGACATTGTAACATTAAAAAAAGACAACCATTCTACAATAGACTCTGAATTTTTAAACTAACTAGTATTCATGCTTGTATAACTAAAGTATTCATGCTTGTACAATAGACTCAGAATTTTTAAACATGTAAAGGAGGAACTAATACCAGGATAATATAAATCCAACAGTATTCATTTAACTAATACCAGGATAATAAAAATCCAACAGGTCAGGGAGAAACAAATACAATAACAAGTTTTCATTTACAACAAGTATTCAAACTAACTGGTATTCATGCTTGTATAACTAAAAGTATTCATGCTTGTACAACAGTACTATTTTGAGTAATGTAAGAATGAATACATACAATGTGAAGTATTTATCATTGTACTGTTACAGTAATGTATTCATTGTAATACAGTAAATAATTTGTGTACTCAAGATATCAAAATAAAAGTATTCAACTTTAATCAACATTGCATTCATTCTTGTATATTAAATACCAGTAATGTATTAAAATAAGAATAAGTATATGAAAATTACCTGAGTCTTTGAGAGAAGAACAAACCATTCATGGTAATAATTAACTGGTGTGTCCCTTTGCATGATGAATGTTGCAATTTCAATAGTCTGCACATATATTTTACAAAGTATTACTTGTAATAAATTCAAGTATTCATATCTATAATTGTAATTTAACAAATATCAAAATGAAATAGAAAAATTAAGAAAAAATATTAATAATTACCTCCGCACCAAGTTCATTCTGGCAAAATAGCAAATCTCTGAAACAGTCAATGGACATAAACAGATCTGGTATATAAAAAAAAGAAGAAAGAATTCATACCTAAATAATAATAATCATAATATATGAGGGACAGTAACAATTAGTATTCAAACCTAAATTAAACATTGAAGTGTTCTTTACTCTTAAATGAAATTGACAGTTACAACAAGTATTCATTTCAGAAATGGTTGATATTGATATCAACATATAATTACTACAACATAGAGAAACAATTGCAATCAAATAAGTTCAAATTGAAAAAGAAACTTAAAATTACCTGCTGCATGGTTTCTGAACACCAAAGCATCATCATCAAATACCATCTGGAAGTATTTTGTAGACCATCCATCCAGAATATTACTGACTGTATCTGAGATTAATTCCCTATTTAGGTAAACCCAATCCTTTTTGGCCAAAGGCATCTTATCATTCAATGGTAGAGAAAAATGATCAATGAATAGGGAATCAGTGAAATAGTTCCAGCTGACATTATCCTCAATATACTTGAATGGAACATCTTCTATCTCCTCTAATCTATACTCACGTAAGCATTCAAGAATCCATTCAGTGAATGGTTTCTTAGCTCCTTCAAGTACAATTTCATTAATGAAGGGTTCCCCAATAAATCCAGTTCTACCCGGAACATTCCGCTTTGGTAGAATTCTACGAATTGCTACTCTTCTCCTTTGGGCTGCTGGTCTCCTGATCTGCCTTCCTTTCCTCTTAGGACCTGGTTTCCTCTTTCCCACAGGTTTCTCTTGAGAACTAACATCAACTATTTCTTCCCCAAGTTTAGGACCGGACCTAGCTTTATTTTGCCTCCTGGGAAAAACCTTTGCACGGGCTGTTAGGGGAGGTCGCTTTTCACCTGCTTTACTCAATGGTGTATTGTCGGGTACTGGAATTACCTCTGCTCTCATCAATTGAACTTGTGGTGTCACACAAAGATTGAAGAAACTATTATTCGATTCCGCAAGGCTAACTGTTGGTTCTTCATTATTGTTCTTGACTGCTACTACACCTTGTTGATCATCTCCTCTTGTGATTCCTTCTTTGCTTCCTCCATGCATACTTACATTCACAATACTTTCAACACCTTTCTTCTGATTTTGAACATTAACATCCACTGGAAGTTCCCCTTGAACACATTCTTTGCTTCCTCCATCCATACTTACATTCACACCCAAATGAGATTCAACATCTTTCTTCTGATTTTGAAGTTTAACATCCACTTGAAGTTCCACTTGATCTTCACTTATCTTTCCACAATCCAGATTTTCATTCCCACCCAAACTACCTTCAACTACTACTGGTTCTTCTTCATTGGGTAATTTCATATTTTCAATATCTTTCAGAACATCTTCAATGCTATCCCCCTCTTCAAGTGGTAATTCTAACTGTGGTTTTCCTTTACCTTCTTCACTAAAACATTCAGTTTCTCCTTTTAAATCTTCAACAGGCCTTTGTGTTTCTTCTTGTGTTACACCTATTTCTTGTGATTGTTGTGTTTCACCCTCTTCTTCATGTGTTACTTCCTCTTCTCCTGTTTGTTTCAACTCTGTCTCATTTTCCAAATTTTTCTTATTTTCTTCACCATCTTTTTTTGATATTTTTGCTGGTGCAAGCCTTCCAAGATCTGGTGTGGGTGTTACAGCACCAAACAATACCCTATTTTTTAGAGGACTGTCAGGTGTTTCCTCCATCAATTTAACCAAATTTCGGGTCATAGCACCAACATTCCGTACTGGTGATGGTTTCTGTTGTGAACTTTTAACAGATCTAACAGCTGTTAAAGAAAAAATATTGTTATTTGTCATTGCTATAAATTTCAAAACATATTAAACTATTAAGTTTTAAAATATCAAATATTCATACTTACACTTCGTACTCTTCTTGCATTCAGTCTCTAACTTGTCTTTCCCTTTAGATTTCCTTGTTGATTTAGTAGCTGCAAAAATGGACAATTTGTTAATCAAAGATTGTGTAATAAGTTGCTGTATTCATTCTTGTATTATAAATTATTCATCTCAGTAAAACCTTCATACTAATAAAAGTATTCATTTTAATAAATAATCCATTTGTTAATTATTTTTTAATAAATAATTAAAAAATAGTAATTTCAATATAAACTTCAATGAAAGTGAAAAAAGTATTCATTTACTGTATACAGATATTTCAAAGTACATACCTTGAAATACACCATTTGTAGTCTTTCTCACTTTCTCTTCCAAGCAAAGCACAACCAAATATAATAGTCTGCCCATGGTGATTAACACCAACAAATAACACCAGTGGCATGTCATACCTGCCATATAATACAAACAAATGGAAAAAGAAAATTGTAATGTAAACTGATCCAAGTATATATCAGAAACATGTGAAGTATTCATACAAACAGAACAATTTATTGAATATGAAATGTAACAATAAAAAGCCAACAAGTATTCATGCAACAAGTATAATGTTTTCATCAGAACTATTTCAACAATACACAGTAATTATGGACAAATTTAAAAAGAAAGGTTTGATAAGTATTCATACCTATTGGTCAAGTAAGTTGCATCCAAAACGATTACATCATGAAAATACTTGTAAGCTGCCCGGCTTCGACCATCCGACCAGAATATATTCCATAAACGGCTATCTGGTGTACAATCATAAGCATAGAAAAAATTCCGATCACTCCTTTGCTTGTTTTGAAAGTACTCAAAAATGAGATGACAATCGTCTCCACAAAGCGCTTGTAATTTGTTCCGCCTATACTTGTCGATATGATTCCGTGCATCCTTCTTTGTAAAAGGACATCTCAGATATCCACCAGCCCCTTTCATCACCAAATCTATATTTGTAGAAACCGGTAAACCTTTTTCATCGTGATAATCCAATAGATCTTGTAATCTCTTCGGTATATATCGGTAACCGGAAATTAGAAAAGCAGATTCCGGTTGTAAAACATGATTGTGCTCAAGATTAACCTCAACTACTACCCAACCTCCAGTAATATCGGTACTTCTCAGCTTTATACATGCCTTACAACCTGTCCCTACATAAGGCCGCTTTCTCTTTGGCATACGACCCTCATTACTAGGTTTAGGCTTCTTGCACTTGCTGCATGCTAATGAATAGTGCTGACTGAGGTCTTTATTCTTGTGATTAGATCTTTTAAAAACACCAAAACCAGATTGTTTCCCAAACAGTTCATAGTATTGGAAAGCTTCTTCTAGTGATTCAAACCAATCATCAACCACAGGTGGGCTTAATTCATGGAATTCCTCATCCCCATTATCTGTCAAATCTTCTTCTAGTGTTGATGGAATTGCTCCACTTCCATTAACACAAGTATTGACAGCTACAACAATAAATAAACACATATTCAAATACAAAGTATTCATACCTTATCATATTTGTATTTAAAAAAAACCTAACACTGCTAAATAAACAAAAAGTGATTCAACTTTAAGCATTAATGTATTCATAACTGTGAATTTCAATCTTATAATATTCAACTATAACAATCTCAGTTCAACTAAAGTATTAATATATTTCCATCAAAGTATTCATGTCTGTAAAGACAGTATCATAGCAAACATATGAATATCAGCTATGCAGTGTATAATCTGGAATCAACAATACCAAATAAAATGACTTATAATCTCAATACAACAATACCAGAATAAAATGAAATGATTCTTAGTTCAACAATCAAGCAAAACAATAGAACCACCTATTAAATGTATTCAACTTTAAGCATCAATGTATTCATGACTGTAAATATTTGTAAAGACAGTATCATAGCAAACATATGAATATCACCTACTCAATGTATAATATCAAATCAACAATACCAAATAAAATGACTCATTACCTGATCTTAAATCATGCCTTACATCATGGGATTCCTCATCTACATTGTCAGTCAAATTATCGACAGCTTCAATATTTAAATCCCACCCAAAAATGTTCTCTCTAAGACCAACATCATCATTCAATGCTTCATTTGCACGATGTTGCTCTTCAAAATGGCGATAAATGTCAACCTCATGTGCCTCTGCATTTGTGCCTTCTATCGAAAAGTCATCACCAACAGTTTCATTCAAATCAAAAGGCATGCTGGCATATAAAAACAATGCAAATTAGAATAATAACAATAACAAGTAATGACATCAAAGTGTTCTGGTATTCATGCTTATGATACAACATATAAAACATACATAGATATGTAAAAAGTAATCTATTATTGTATTCAATAACAAGTATTGATTTGCAGTCTTACTAACTTTCAACAAGTATTCATCTGAGATGAAATTGACACTTACAACAAGTATTCATTTAAAAAATGATTAATATTCATATCAACAAAATAATATCAGATAAAAATTAACTTATGAGGCAACAAACAAAAAGTAAATCTCATAACTATATGTGATGGACAATATACAATTTGTATTCATACCTACATTACAATATGTTCATCATGAACATATTAAGTATAGACATGCACACTAAATACCAAGTTAATAAAAATCCAACACGTCAATGAGAAACAAATGCAATCAAAGCAATGTAAATTTAAAAACAAACTTAAAATTACCTCATATTGCCAAGAGTGAAACAAAGAGAGATAATTGAGAGATCGCGAGTTCAGAGATCGCCTGAGATAAAATTGTGATATCGCCTGACAGCAAGATCAGACATCGCTTGAGAGACAGTTAACAGATCGCCGGAGAGAAAGTACGAGATCACCTGATGTACAGTTAACAGATCGCCGGAGAGAAAGTACGAGATCGCCTAAGAATGTTGGATGATCGAACGAGAAAATACGAGATCGCAGAAGAATAGAGCTGCAAGTTGCAAGAGAACAGATTATTAAGTAAGATTCGATATCGAATCAAATACATTGGAATAATCGCCATAATCTAACCTGACGGAGAAGGAAGGAAATCGCGGAGGAAGGAAGGAAATAGCGGAGGAAGGAAAGATTTAAATTTGAAAATATGAACGAAATAAAATACGGGATTTTAAGTAGTTAATCGATAGGTAAGAGTTAGTTAATGACAGTTAACCGGGAGAAGTAGTTAGTGGATAAGATTAGCGGTTAATCGGGGGGACAATTAGGGGACTACTCTGCGGGGGACCAAATCTTTACCCTAAAAAATAATAATGACAAAGGGACAGATGGTTTAATTTTTTTAGATCAAATAGAAGAGACTGAACTATTAGTTGAGTTTTATTGAAATATCATTGGGATTGAATAAATAGTTTGATTTAGTAATTTCTGAAAGTTGCAACATGTACTGATCACTAAAAAACCAAAAAGTTATAAGACCGAATTATTCGGTAGAAGCTGTGAATTTATTAGTGTGTAAATTAATTTACATTTTACTTAGAAATCAATAAAACCTAACCGATGGTCTAGTTTTATTGGTATTTTCTCAAATCTCAACTACACGAAACTATTAGTTTGATTCCATCGATTTATAAAAAACAATTGAACTAGTTTCCGATAATTAATTTTTTCAATTTCTAATTTGTTTTTGTCCGAATTCAATCTAGTACGACATTATCGGGCGGGATGTATCCTCTGAGTACTACAGAGGTACTGTTCTATACAATTAGTGGATCCCAGCTGTTCTTTTAACCTGGCACAAATCTTAAAGGGGACTCCAATAGTCTAAACAGACACCAGATTAAGTTTGATCCGACTGTAAGTAAACCTGAACCATAAAGTTATGGAGCCCATCGTATGGTATTACAGAGCATACTAATTATGAATATAAGGGCGGGTTTCGTATTTTTATGTAGACAATGTTATATATTATGAGATTTATAGTTAAATTAATCTTAATAATTTATTGATTGTGCCGTCCGTTTTTTTTTTTTTCTTTCAGTCTGTGTGAATTATTGTTACAGCGTATATGAAACCTTGCATTGGAAACAATTATATATATAGCTTGCCAACATTTTATAAATTTGTGCACATCATGATCTAGGTGATAACTGTAGGAGTCGATTTGTTGTTGATAAAGGAGTAGAGAGAGCGACATTGAGAATCGCATGAAGAGGATAACAAAAAGTGAATTCAAGATTTCATCAAATGGTCCCAAAATCTTGAAATCTCAACAATGCGCCCACACTTGCTTCGGGTACGAAACCAAACATTTTCTTTTCATCATCATACATATACTTCATTGATTCTTCATTAATTATGACTGATTTAGTCGGAAACGAATCTGCTGCGATTCTAAAGGGATCGCAGGATCTGTTTTTCCACATCCAACTTTTATTTTTTTGGAATACATGAATCCTAAGGAAACTGATTTTCATGCATGAATCTCAAAGAAAATTAAGAGTTGGATATGAAAAAACAGGATCCTACAATTCCTTAAGAATAGCAGCAGATTTAATTTTGATTTAGTCATGTCATATATCACTATAATCAGATTTATGTTTTTCTTTCTGTGTATGGTATCTCGTTGAAGGAAGAATTGAAGGGATCCTAATATACCGAAATTCGAGACGAATGAACAGTGTTCTTAAAATTTCTACAATCCGGATCCAGTTGTCGAACTATTCCGAGATACGTGCGGAAAAAAACCAGTTGTTCGGATATCCGTGCATAGAAAAAGTTGAACGGCTGGGGTCTCGGATTTTAGGAATTTCAGGGAATCTCGCATTTCAGCCTATTTAAATTCAGAATTGAAGCATTTTTGTGATTTCATATTTAGTATAGATTTGTGATTATGAATATTTCCTACAAATTATGCATTTGAGATTTAATAGATAGAATCAACATAAATAATATAGGATCTTTCGCATATAGTAAGAAAAACTCATATACGAGACAAGAAGAAAAATTGAACAGAAATATTTGCATAAAATTCAATTGCATGTAATTAATTTCTATTTGTCCTTGATTAACAATTTATGAAATTAATGTTAATGTTTTCTTATTTAAAAATTAGAAGAATAAGGTGGAAATGCAAAACCAAAGTGCTTTTAGTAGTCGGTAGGCGGTAGCCACCTCTCTAGAAAAAAAAAAAAACTTAAAACGATGAGCAGCATCTAACAAAAGTTGTAGAGCATATTCTTAAGTCACTAATCAAACAAATGCACTGTTTTGTAAAATAGAGGGAAGGTGCGACAGCATTTATTAATTTGAGAGGATATTGGGAAATATTTTTTTTTTTTCTGGCACAGTATTTCGGTCATTCAAATTAGATTCGAACTCAAACTCATTTCTGTTTTCGTCTGACAACCGAATATGTCCTTATATATGTATCTTGTTTTTTTATTTTTTATATTACGTCTATTTTTTCTTTTTATGTTTTAAAAGCTTACAAATTTATTGTTTTTTATTGAAATTTATTTTAAATTTATAAAGTTTACAATTTATTCTTTTTAAAAATATACAAATATACATGTTGTGAAAGAGAACTATTCAGCCTTCTAATTATATATCCGGTTAGCGAGGATAAATGATTCATTTCTCTACATGTGATGCATCACAAGTAGAGAAATAACTATTTCTCCTCACAAATTGATCGATTTGAATATTGAATATTTGCCTTAAACATGCTACATATTTTTAGTTTTTTTACAATAAAAAGTAAAATGAAAACTTTATAAATTTAAAATGATTTTTAATAGAAATAATAATAAATGAATAAATTTGTGACTTATTAATATTTGGAAAGATAAATATGAATATGATATTATAAATTTTGAAATAGAAAGTATACATAAAATTCTCTCTTTTTTGAGAGAGGGCACTATTAGCTACAATTCAAATGTCTTGTGGTTAATTACTTCCTAGCCCCTTTGACAACTTTTTTATTTCTTTTCATTTCTACGATAGAAAATTAGATACTTTCATATCAACCAATCCACCAGATAAATGTCCATAATTAAAATAAATCATTTGACAACGACTAATTGTTAAAGGTATCTCGGTTCAACATTCGAATCGCAACAAAACTAAATCTAACTATGAACAGGGGCAGAATCAGATTTTCGAACTATGAGAGTCAGTCATATAAAATTTTTCTGCAGACTTAAATTTTCGAACTATTAGGATCAATCATATAAAATTTTATGTGGAGAATAAGAGTCATTTTACTATTTCATGACATTTTATTATAAATTATATACAAAATTATATATTAGTACAAATTTTTTGAAAAAAAAAATGAGAATCAATTGACTCCCATAATCTCTTACTAACTCTCTTACTATGAGTGTGTATGTACTTGTGATATAATTAAAAAAAAAAAAAAAAAAAAAAAACCGATTTTAATCCATGAGAAGGAAGCATACGTGGATTGGCTCAATAAAATAGTGTGGCACTACAAAAAAATTGGATTTAATTGTACGGTGGTTGGTAGCTTCTAGACTTCTACTCGGTTTTCAAAGAAGAATAGAATTCAATTGCTGTCATAGCTTTCATGCATGTCTAGGTACGAAGATTAATTTTCAATTAAATTACGTCTTGATACAAGATGTAAGAAAAATGGAATGAAATTAATAAAAGAAAAAGGGTATCCGGAGACCGGAGAGTTCCGTTCACATCTTGACAATTCCGAAAGGGCAAAGGAAACTGTGGACTGTGGTTCGCTTTCACACGTCTCCAACGCAATGCCCTTCCAAAATTTGACTCCAACAAATTAATGTATCAAACAAATTCAATAAACAAATTTAATATCTGTCGAGATTCGAGAAGGTCTATTTCAATTATTTTTTACTTGTCTGGGACCTAATTGTAATAAGCCAGGTAGGGTACATATTGGGGTGTGTGTGTGTGTGTGTTGGGGGAGGGATTCGTATCCTCTCATTAACTCAGAAGAAATTTTTTGAGTTAATAAATTTCAAACTGTCTAATTTGTCTCAAGATTCATTCGAACTAGATTCGTACTATTATTGAAAAGCCTCCTATGTCATAGGCAAGAGTCAGATTGACTCCGTTTAAAATCAAACGGTTGAAATTCATTAACTCCAAAGATTCTCTTTTGAGTTAATGCAGATGACACACGTTGGGGGGATGGAGTATGTATCCTCTAAAGTAATCTAATTTTTGAGTTTTGATTCCGATCATGAATTTGGACCAATCCAGTGCTTGGTAAAACACATGAGTTCCTTTAATATTCGTGTTATAGCAAATTGGACTGTTGGGATGAAAACTCAAAATCTGAGTTACTTTATGGGATCCAGCCGTCTGAATTTTTTATTTATATCATATTTAAATTAATAATAAACCAAAAAACTACTTTTTATGTGAAATTCTAAATCTGTCATGTCTGTTAATCAAAATTGCGGATCAAAATGGATAAATCTGCCATTCAAAACGACAGACATATTAAATTTTTTTTTTCAGTTCTTTGGTGCTGAGCCACTCAATCCCTCAACTTTGATCGATCGAACTATTTTTTTTGTCCTTATTTGGCCGCACACCATTACTTTTCAAACATTACGTGGTATTTTTTTTTTTAAGTTTGTACATTAACATATTCAACCTTTATATTTTTAAGTTTGACAAATTAGTCCGAATACTAATAAGAATAATATAATTATTACTAAGTATTTAATCCTCCATTGTATCTATTAATTTATCCGACTTTTGAATATTCGAATATTTTAGAATTTCAAATTAACAACATATATTTCGACATAGCAACTTAAATTATCATGTCCTGCTTAATAAAATGATATATTTCACACAAAAATACGATTTATTTTACTAAGCAGAACATATATCATTAATTTCATTTCGTATATGATTTCTTTCAAATTAACAAAAATGTGAATATAATTTTAGTAAAATAAATGATATACGAAATGAAATTATTAATATATGTTCTGCTTTAGTAAAATAAATCACATTTTTTGTGTGAAATATATCATTTTATTAAGCAAGACATGATAATTTAAGTTGCTATGTCGAAATATATGTTGTTAATTTGACATTCTAAAATGTTTGAATATTCAAAAGTTAGATAAATTAATAGATACAATAGAGGATTAAATACCTAGTAATAATTATAATATTCTTATTAGTATTTGGACTAATTTGTAAAATTTAGAAAGATAAAGATTGAATATGTAAAAGTGTAAACTTAAAAAAAAAAGAAGAAGAAGAGGCACGTGATGTTTAAAATGTAATGATAGTGTGACCAAATAGGGACAAAAAAAAAAGTTTGATAGATCAAAGTTGAGGGATTGAGTGGCGCTAAAGAACTAAATTTTTTTTAAAACGACAGATTTACATATTTTGGTCTATAATTTTAATTGACGGACATAACAGATTTAGAATTTCACAGAAAAAATAGTTATTTCGGTCCAGCAGTAGAATGCAATGCTATGGGGTTTAGCGGGGGTGCAAGCTGGCGCGGCACAACATTTGTCATTAACTTTTCTTTAAAAAGATTTGACCAAATGACCGTCGAGTAGGCACAACATCGGATGGACGGCGTAGCTGTAGCCACGTCATGGGGGACCTGGTTCTAAAATTGGAGTCGGTTTGGAAAAGATAAAAGGAAAACTAATTAATATAGATTCGCTGTGGCAGAATAGAATGTAGGAATATGTTTGTTGTAGGATAAGGTCAAAGACTACTCAAAGGGAGGCTCTCCTTCGCTGCTACTCTCTGGCCGTTGGATGTGTCGTCAAAAGCCAAATGGCTCTTTTTCTCTGTATCTGATTCCATCACTATAGCGCTGGGTTTTTCTTACTAAAACTATAATATGAAGCCTTTTCCTTTAAAGCTGTCGAAAGAGACCAAATGGCACCTTTTTTTTTATTTATTGATCAGATTTACTTCTGCTTAGCATCTTGACTGAAAAGTGGAGTTGATATATTGACAGAGCTCTCTATGCAGTAAAATCCGGCTGCGTAAAATAATCACTCAAAATCAAGACAGAAATTTTATTGTATTTTTTTTTTTCTGTACATTTAAACTCTGAGCACAACTATATAATTTCATCTGAGTGCTATCCTTTAAAAATAACATGTCATTATTACATTGCGATTCACAAATTTCATTTTCATTTTTAAATTTGTTCTGACTAAATTAATTTCCAACTGAAAATTTTGAGAATGATGTTGAGCACAGTTGTCTAAGACATTCTTTTTTAAATTCTAATGCTATCTCTGAAATTGAGTTGAGAACTTTCAACATTGTTGTTTGGGCCGGTTTTTGAGCCTATTTGTAGGCCTTTTATATTTTAAGCGTGGGCTGAAAATTAGAACAACTTGTTTTTTTTTTTTGAGTTCATTCAACGTTGTCTTTTTTTATTTTTCTTTCTTTCTTTCTTTCTTTTTAATATCCCTAAATTTCAAAAGTTTTTTTTTTAAATAGTAGGCTTCACCCACTAAATTTCATTAAATAAAATAAAAAATTACAAAAATGAGGAGAACAGAAATATAATTTCACAAGAAATTAACCCGAATTACTATTGCTTGCTACTCCCACTCTCTTCGCCCGCTATAGGTTGAGTATTTCCTCGTAAAATACAATAAATTAAACGGATACCTAAAGGATAAATTGGTTTGAGGCTAAGAGAGAAATTCACAGAAAATGCATTTTCATTGATTGATTAATCATGTACAGTATGCTGTTCTCGCACAAAATTAAGTTAAATATTCATAAGTACCATTTTCTTTAAATTATGGTCCCACACTGATAATCAAGTTATATGTTAATTAACTGCATCTTAACATAACAAAAAAAAAAGCACCTCAAGGGGATGCAGATAATAAATAATTAATTATGAATCAACTCCGGGCCACTAATTAGTAGTTAATTGCCTTCATGCTTCCTACTAATTGCACACTTATTTATTTTATTTTTTTACAAAAAAATATTGACAAGTTTGTATTTTTCTTTTTATGAAAGCAACCAACATTTTTGCCGCATGTTTTTGATAAGCTTGTACTAATTTCAAGAATGATTTGAAAACCTATTGAGGTAACAAGAGAACAAACCTCTCAATTATTAGGTAACGGAAAAATTCCTTAAATTTATCTTATCACTATTTAACATGTATTCTTCCATTGCTTAACCTAATCTTTTATTTTTTGCACATCGTCTTATTTGACTTTTGTTTAAATATTCATTTTCATGTTTGAAACTTGAATACTGATTTAGGAATTTGCAATGGACATCTCCAGTTTTTAAAACACCATATGTTTATAAGTAATTTTTGTGATTTCAAAGTTCAAACAGTCAATCTGAATCATTCAAAATGATCTCCATATTAATATGTGCTTGGAGACCAAATTTTACATTTTTTGGAATTTTATTAGTATTTATTAAGATGTGTATAAAATTGTTGTTTTTAGACAATTATGGACTATTGAAAAATAGTGATTTAAAAAAATTCTAAAAAAAAATATATAAAATTTGTTCTCCAAGCACATATTAATATGGAGATCATTTTGAACGGTTCGGATCGACTGTTTGGACTTTGAAATCGCAAAAATGACTTGTAAACATATGGCATGCCACCATAAAATGGTGTAATTGGAATATTGGATCCCTCCTCTTGTACAAATTGCAAAGGAAAAATTTTCAAGGCTCATTCTCCGTGCAAGATCGTGTACTGATTGTACAATTAATGTTGCCTTCAATATCTATAAAAGTTTAAACTATGTACACTACCATTAGATATATATCAAAATTAATTAATTAATAACATTATGTATATTCATCTGACGTGCATGCACAACAGAAACAACCTACATTAAATATATATATATAATTCAACCTCAAGATAAGCCCAAAAGCTTATTGGCGTTATAATGCTATTAAGTCTATTCCTGAAACATTGCAAAGATGAAGAAGTGGTGCCTCCATCTTTCCGTTATTTTCATTGCGGCAGTTACTGTACATGGCCAAAATCTGGGAGGTCCGTAATTCATTCATACTTGCATGTCCACCTTTACTGTGGTGCAGCTTGTTTAATTATTTACTTCAATATGTGCATTACAAGGATTGGTGCAGCTTGTTTAATTTGGTATTATATATTATCATTTTCTTTGGCAGGTTTTGTAAGCATTGACTGTGGAAACTCAAAAAACTACACGGACAAGAACACCAGTTTGATATTCAGTCCTGATGACCCATATATAAACACTGGTATAAGCTACAACATTTCAAGCAGTTACGCATCACTAATAGTTCAAGCAACTGATTTAACCCTTAGGAGCTTCCCGGTTGGAAATCGGAATTGCTACACTTTGAAACCTGCAGTGCAGAGTCATAAATATATAGTAAGAGCTATTTTCTTTTATGGTAACTACGACAACAAGTACCAGACAAACGGAACATTCCTATTCGATCTGCACATTGGGGTAAATTTTTGGAGGACAGTAAGTATCTCTGATGCTGGAAAAGCTTACGAGTATGAAGCTATATTTGTAGCTCCAGCTGATTTTGTATCAGTATGCTTAGTGAACAAAGGTTTCGGAACTCCATTCATATCCTCTTTGGAGATGAGGCCATTAAAGTCGACACTTTATCCTCTTGTTACTGCATCCAACTTTTGTGATGTTAGCCTTCGTCGTGACTTTGGAGGTAGCAAGATAACTAGGTGAGCCGATAAAATTACAAGTACTTTTCTGTATTCCATACTTGCACATATATAGTTGTCTCTTTTATATGAGAAAGGTTAAGGCTCACCCAGGGCTGGTGGTAGAGAGGCCCTGGTCTTGTCATCAGCATTTTTTCAATAAGTGTAGAACCAAACTTTTTAAGAATTTGGAATTTATATATATTTTATACTACAAACCATCTTTTGAGGAATTGAATTTGTATATGATGAGCGTGTTATGCAGCGCTATGCCTTTTTTTTTTTTAATAAATTTCACAATAATTTCTTCTTATAATCAGGTACCCAGATGACCCCTATGACCGGATCTGGTATCCTAGATGCAACCAGTGGACCTTAATCAAGACGAAGTTAAATGTCAGCAACGACAATATTTATGAGGTACCCAATGCTGTGCTGCAGACAGCAATCTTACCCTTCAATTCTACCAATTCCACTGACTCAAAGATAGCTGATCCAACCTTAACCATATATCTCATATGGCCTAAAGATCCTGTTGTTAAAAACCCATCCTACTACGTTAATATCCATGTTGTCGAGATCCAGCAGCTTCCATCAAATGGCATCCGCGAGTTTAATGTCTTCTACGATAGAAAATCAAAACCATTAATCAGTGATGCGATTCCAACTTACCTTGTTGATGAACCCTTCTATACTGTTACTCAGCTAGCAGATCCAACTGATTCTGACTCATACCTATTAAGTTTTAATTCAACCAGCAAAGCAACTGTCCCGCCACTAATTAATGCAATCGAGGTGTTCAACCTCTTGCCTGTAAAAACTGCCATGACTAACCTCTCTGATGGTATGCTCTACAAACTAACTGCTTTTTTAACTTTACTATGAAAGAATTATTTTTCCAGTTTATCAGGAAAAGTTGCCTGTGTGCTTTGTGACTTAAAACAAATATATATAAGCATTCTGTTAACTTGCTCTGCCATGCACATAAAATTAATCCAGATCATTCGTCTACCAGAAATAATTCTTTTTTAATATTTTTTTCTTCATTAATGTGATTGGAAATCAGTTTCCTCCTTTTACCGAAATTTTTATAAATATACAAAATCAAAAATTAATTTAACAATCTATACATTTTTTTAACAGAATTCGAAAACTGTCTATACCGATGACAGAACAATCGGTTACAGAGTACCAAAACCGATGACCTGCTCATCGGTTTCAGAAAACTTGAACCGATGACATTTCCATCGGTTTTAGTCCAGCACGGTTTTTTATGCTTTCTGCACACTTTTTAAAACAACGAATGACTCATATTAAAATACTATTTGTAATCATTACACCCAATTTCTCAAATTTGAAACCGATGACATATCCATCGGTTTTGAATTAAAATAATTTTTCATTTTTTTATTTAATTAGAAAATATTATAATTAATTATTTATTTTATTAAAATATTAGAAATATTTTTATATATTTTTTAAAATTAGATAGAATACCATATAATTTGATTTATTAGAAAGACTTAAACAAATAACCCGGATCAATATTTTTCAGATCGGAATTTTCATGGCTGTAAGAAAAATTAAAATATTTCTTTGTGTATTATTAGAAAAAAATAAAAATGCTTTGAATCTGAATGATTGATCCCGGTTCAAAAGTCACTTCTAGATAAATACAGAAAATATTATGGTCTTTCTATTTTTGAAAAAATAAAAAAATTTCAAAAATTTAAAATACTTTTTGATTTTTGAGTAATGATTACATTACATGAAAAGTTTTTGAAAATTTTTACTTTTTCAAAAATAGAAAGACCATAATATTTTCTGTATTTATCTAGAAGTGACTTTTGAACCGGGATCAATAATTCAGATTCAAAGCATTTTTTTTTTTTCTAATAATACACAAAGAAATATTTTAATTTTTCTTACAGCCATAAAAAATCCGATCTGAAAAATATTGATCTGGATTATTTGTTTAAGTCTTTATAATAAATCAAATTATATGGTATTCTGTCTAATTTTAAAAAATATATAAAAATATTTCTAATATTTTAATAAATAAATAAATAAATTATAACATTTTCTAATTAAATAAAAAAATGAAAAATTATTTTAATTCCAAACCGATGGATATGTCATCAGTTTCAAATTTGAGAAATTGGGTGTAATGATTACAAACAGTATTTTAATCTGAGTTGTTCGTTGTTTTAATCTGAGTCGTTCTTTGTTTCAAAAAGTGTGCTGGACTAAAACCGATGGAAATGTCACGGTTCAAGCTTTCTGAAACCGATGAGCAGGTCATCGGTTTTGGACTCTGTAACCGATTGTTTTGTCATCGGTATAGACAGTTTTCAAATTATGTTAAAAAAATGTATAGATTGTTAAATTAATTTTTGATTTTGTATATTTATAAAAATTTCGGCTCCTTTTATTTTTATAGAAAATACTGAGTATTTATCTGAAAAATATAGTGTTGAATTTTTATCTGAATTTTTGTCAGTTGATGTCATCATGAATATAAAGACAGAATACCAAGTGAAGAAAAATTGGACCGGGGACCCGTGTGCTCCAGCAGAATACACTTGGGAGGATGTAGGGTGTAGCAACGACAGCAGTTCTCCAAGAATAGTCTCCTTGTAAAATTTGATTAAATAGCCAAAAAGAAAATTAGAAAAAAAAGTATTAGCATAATCTGACATTCTATTATATAATACTGATGATCAAAAGGTTCTATGTTTAAAATTTTAGTGATAAATAATTACATGGTATGGCACTTTAAAATTCTGCATCAAATTAATAATTAGCATAACACAAGCATAATTTTCTTGCAGAAACCTATCGGACAGTGGTTTGAGCGGTCCTATATCAACATCTTTCTTATTGCTTGAAGCTCTTAACATGCTGTGAGTATAGCCAGTATATACTACCAATTAAAAAGTACATGGCTTATTATATTATAATGGACACTACTTAACATTTGTTTCTTTTCAACTATTTAGGGACCTTTCAAACAACAAATTAAACGGATCAATTCCTAATTTCCTAGGAAATATGTCTTCCCTCCAATTCTTGTAAGTTACTGCAATATTGCTTGGCAACTGACATAGTGAAGGTCTGTTTAAAATTTCTCAAAGTATGCAATTAAAACTTGTGCAGGGATTTGTCATACAATAACTTCAGTGGTCCAATCCCTCAAGAGTTACTTGAAAGAGCAAATTCAGGACAACTTACCTTGAGGTGTTTACATTATTCTCGTATTGATATGATACGTTCTTTTACTTTGCTATGTTCTCAAACATGAATTAATATATAATTAAGAGTGCATTCTATTATTAGCTCAAGCAATTGTCATGTCCTTGCTCCGGAATTAATTGATGGTATTTTGCAATGCTAGAACAAATAGCTCTGGAGACTTTACTGCAGTGTCCAGAGGCAAGAAGTCGACTATTGTATTAGTCTCTGTAATAATTGTTATCTGTGTACTTCTCTTGATTGCAAGCTTGATTACTTGGATTCTACACAAGTCATCACATGCAGGTAGATTAATATTTTTTTTTGCAAGAAAATATGGTTGGATGCAATTCATTCTGCCACAGAAAAGTCAACCTTGAATTAGAGTCCCCTTTCATAGTTTCATGGTTTCTGAGCGCACAACAAACCTTAGATGCCCGGTGTGGTAATTACACCTCTAAAAACTTCAGCGGTCCAATCCCGGTGTCTTGCCTTGAGTGTCTCTACAAAAACTTTTCAGTTTTTATTCCAAATTTAAGCGAATATGGCAACATTGGTGTAGCTCTCCCTTTATTCTTTCTCTGTTTTAGGATCTTATCTAACATATATCAGGTCAGAGAGGGGAGTTCATGTGATCACGTACCCAGCAAAATGGCTAACATAGTGTATGCCCAACATAGTTACTTCCTATAACAGACTCAGATTAATTATAACGGAACTCTCGGGAAATTACAAATTTTCTGGGCAAATTGCTTGGTATCATGCATGATAGCACAAGTGCCATGCAGTACTTCATGCCACTCTCTGGAAATGCGCAGTAATGCATGTCTTCTGTTCACATTTGATCCAAACACACTGGAAATAATGATCTAAATACTTTCAGAAAGGGCTCGCCACATCTTCAGACTAGAATTTCAACAGTTTTTATAATGAGTTCCTCCAGTTTATTTTGTGAGAGTGAGAGCAAGTTCTATAGTTCACCTTGTAGGCAAGAATAACATAACTGATTTTCCAAATTTTATCTGTAAATAAATTTGGCTATATAAAGAAATGAAAATAAATAAATAGTAATCTAACTTAACAAGTTCTTTTCCAGGGCCCAAACCGCATCGTCTACCTAGTAGCAACCCTATAGTGCATCCTGCACCGCATGGCGAACCATTAGTGCACCTAAAAACACTTAAATATACAAAGACAGAGCTGGAGAATATTACTCAAAATTTCAGACAAGAGATCGGCAGAGGAGGATTTGGCGGTGTCTTTGCTGGTACCTTACCAGATAAAACTAGAGTTGCTGTCAAGAAATTGGAATCAGCAGAACAAGGGACGAACGAATTTGTGACAGAGGTAATCTATGAGCAGCTATGATGCCACCCAATACTCTTACACCCTATATCGATCTTGTTTTATTTGAGAGCTCACTTTTCGCATTGTGGTCCTTGACAGGTTGAAAACTTAGCAATGCTTAATCACAGGAACTTGGTTTCACTAGTTGGATACTGTGAAGATATCGATTGCTTGGCGCTAGTTTATGAATATATGTCTCAGGGAAGTCTTGAGGATCATCTCCGAGGTTTGTGCTTGTAATTGAAATAAATGGGTTTGCTTCTTTAATCAGTTTAAATTTTGACCCCACATAATTATTGGAAAATGAAATAATTAAATTTGAAGTTTTGAAACTACTGTATAATTAACAGGCAAAAAGTCCTCTGAGAAAACTCTGAGCTGGAAAGACCGCCTCCGTATAGCTTTTGAAGCTGCAGAAGGTCAATAATTAATTAAATAGATGTTTATATATATATGCTACATGTTGTTATGATAACTAATTAAGAACAAAATTTGTGATGAATGCAGGACTCCACTATCTACACAAGGATTGCTCAATATCATTTATCCACAGGGATGTCAAAAGCAGTAACATTCTGCTGACGGAAAACTTAACTGCTAAGGTTTCTGATTTGGGAATTTCTAAGGCTCTATCTAACCTAAAGACTGAGAGAGTAGCGACAAGAGTTTGTGGAACAATGGGCTACATGGATCCAGAGTACATGCCTCATGATATCTTTCTTTAGCATATATACTAATATGAGAACCTAATTAAGATATTTATCTTAATTGAGCAAAATAATTAAAACTCTCAATTTGATTTTGAAAACTATATCTTTATAGAGCATTACTCCTGATAGTATCATACATTGATTGATTTATTTATTTATTTGTAAATACAGATACGGTCAATTTGGTCTTGTTACACAGAAAAGTGACGTGTACAGTTTCGGAGTAGTCCTCCTGGAGATAATCACAGGCCAACGTCCTGGCCCGAGAGATCCACAAGACATCATCCTGGTAGAACGCATGAGACAAAAGATGGCTGAAATAAACAGTAACATTGAGAGCATAATTGACGAACAGCTTCGAGGGGACTATGGCATTGATTCTATGTGGAGTGTCTTTGAACTGGCCAGAAAATGCACACATGATGAACCCGAATGGAGACCGACAATGGAGTTTGTCGTGACAGAACTTAAGAATGCTCTAAAGATGGAGGATATCCGTCTTAAAGAAGGTCAGAATAATCAGAGTACAAGTACCAGAGGCGCCGTTGACATAAATTCTAATGTTACAGAAATAGCTCATCAAAATTTTAGAATTGCATTGGACAAGAATGATCAAGGTCCAGAACTGAGATAAGTTGCTTGCTTCCGAGGAGGTAAATAAAGAGGAAAAAAAGGGAAGGGGAGGAAGTATCTTTCACCTTAATTATTTCGGAGTTGTAATTTCAAGAGATGAATGGAAATAAATGAAGAGAATCATTCTATTTATTTCTTCAAAATTAAGTTATTCCTCTCAGCTCCCTGTTGAAATAAAACTTATCACTTGAATTATAATTTATTCCCGTTGTACAGATGATAACTCCATTTTAATTTTCTTTTCGTGAACTTCTTGTTGTTCTGATTTATTTTAATGTATAATGAGAATTATCACTTCATATTTTATGAATTACCACTTCTTGTTGTACAAATAATTAATGGCTTTGTTTCAAAAACTTCTGTTTGGAATTTTGTTATGGTTTTATACAAGTATTGCAACGTTTGATTTTAACTTGTGTGGCAATAGATTGAAATTTGGTTTCAACTAAAATTTTGATTGAAATGAAATGTTATTTAAAATTTTTCATCATAAGCTGATATGGTAATGTAAATGCATGCATTATGAAACTTTTTTGTAGTTTTCTAAAAGTTGAAATATATAGACTGGACTGTGTTATGCTTAAGAATAACTGTAAGTTAGCACTTCTAATTTATTTTGATCTCTATAATAATCTTTAAATTTCTAAATATAAATTTTGAAAAGATATATAGTGGGGCAACTTAGTTAGATTGGGCAAATTAATTATCAGAACCTAACAATTATACAAGTGTTAATTTTCTAAATAGAGGACATATTCAACCATGCATCCATAGATATGGTTAGGGGTCGAATAACGACGTGGGTACTGATAACTGATTGGATATGTATTTGGAGGAAGCCTCGTTGACACTGCCAGTGTTTCTCCTGTTCATAGTATGGGACTAAGAGGTGACTTCCGAATTTTTTATTAATAAGAAAATAATAAAAAATAACGATAATGGAGAACGACAGTTATGGTTTATAACGTCCAGCATACCGTAGTTGGATGTTATAAATCATAACGTCCAGTTAATCTGATTAAATAATTGCTAATACTGTAGCGGGATGTTATGGTCCATAACGTCTAGCTATAGTGTTTTTTTTTTTCCGACCATACCTTTATAGAACCAAAGTAAAAAAAAAAAAGACATTGTAGCTTACCGTTATCGTCCATAACGGCTAGCTACAGTATTTTTTTAGTTAATTAGCGATTATTCAATCAGATTAACTGGACGTTATAATTTAATTATAACGTCCAGCTACAGTGTTCTGGACATTATAATTCTTTTTAGATTTCAAAATTCACCAAAATCATTCTCTATTGTTGTTATTTTTATTTTATTTATGCTATTAATAAAAAAATCGGGACTTTTGTAAGATACAAAGAAATAGTTGGTGCATGTCATATCAAGTAATTAATCTGTTGTCTTTATTTATTATTCTTTTCTTTTTTGGGTTGAAGTCTCATAGTTCCTGGTGTTCACGTTCAATGTCTCCGCATCTTGATTTTAGATATACATTAATTATTAATTGTTGAGGCGGACAAACAATTATTAATTTCCTATTATGTATATATCCCAAATATTTATTTTGAATGAAACGACTAATTATAAAATAATTAGCTGGTGGACAGCAAATTTAACTGATAAGCATATTGACACCACACCAGTTTATATTAACACAACATCTTTAAAAAAAATAATGTACGGACAATTTTAATCCTCTTTAAATATCATTCTAATGACCATATTTGTTCATAATTTAATTAATATAGTGATCGTTTATTAATGATTTGATTCCATAATTGCTAGATACTCTTTTACTTTTTTTTTATATATATTCTGCATTGATGTAATTTAAAGTTTGAAAATCATGATATGATCTGCTTCTTTCTGATTTAACATGTTGTACATATTGTTTAAAGTTTGATTTCAAGCATCACGATTTTCAAAATGTCATATTGAATTCAAGTTTCAAGCAAACAATGTATGTATTTATTTTTTTATATAAATTTAAAATGTTTTGATATAATGATACACTAAGCTTTCATGTGTAAAATGATCCGACTCAAATATGCATTTATTTTAGTTAAAATTGTAAAGGAATTTTTTTTTATTGATGTTTTGTTATTAATTTATATTTTTTTTGCAAGAGGACCGTAGGCATAATTAATCTATATTTGTTATATTTGTTAATTGAATAGATAGATCAATCTTTTAACCAAATTAATGAGCTATCAACTTGGATGGACTTTTGCCAATATGATATGAGAATTTCTAGAATTTTTTATCAATTTAAGTTTAATGCAAACAATTTATTAATTTTAGCATTCATTGATGTATTTTTTTACTGTAGTGTTGTGTTTATTTTTTTTAAACATAAGTTGAATTTCAAAATTATTCATGATAATTTGCATTCAGTACATTTTTTTTATACAAGTAATCATGTCATTTCTTTAGCAATTTTTTATAAAAGAAGATAAAATGTTAATTGACAAAACAATTTTGTTTATAGTAGATTGTTAATAAAATTTGTAAAGTTAGATAAAATAAATTGATATGTATAATGTTGATGGATTTTAATAATATAACAAAAACTTGACTGTTGTAATTCTCTTAAAAAATCTTAAAGATGTGGCTAAAGTAAATCATGAATACTTATTTCGTGAATCTAATTTTTAAGAAAAATAATCATTTAATAATATGAGGGAGAAACAGATTTTAAACAAATAACATACTTTATAAAACATAACTTATAAAGAATTTTTTTTGTTGTAATATATGAAAGAGAATCAGTTTTAAAGGAAATACTTAATGAAGGGGAAAATTGTCCATATAGTAAATATTTAGATAACGTTGTGTTAATAGTAAATTTTTTTTTTTTTTTAAAACTGATAGAAACTATCAGTATAAGTAGTTTTAATATCATTAGTCAATTTAACTCAATTATATAAGAGGAGGGTTCAAATGCACCTAAATTTCTATGCTCCCATTTGCTCCCAATCTTTTATCTCATTTATTTTCAATTTCAAAGTCCGAATAGTCGATCCGAATCATTCAACATGATCTTCATAATAAAATATGCCTGGAGACCAAATTTTATAATATTTGGAATTTTTTTTTACTATTTTTTAAGATAGGTACAAAATCATTGTTTTAAGGAGATTCTGGACCATCCGATAAAGTGATTTTGTACGTATCTTAAAAAATAGTAAACAAATTCAAAAAAATATAAAATTTGGTCTCCAAGTATATTTTATTATGAAAGTCATGTTGATCGGTTCGAATCGACTGTTCGGACTTCGAAAATGAAGATAAAAAAATAGGAGCATGAAATTTTGAATGCATTGGAACTCTCATGATTATATAATTGAACCTGCCGCCAGCTTTTGTGTAGCAAGGTGACGAAGTTTTATTTTATAAGAAACATGAAGATGACATCACAATAATTTATGAATGGAGGTAAATTATACTGTATTAATTAGAACTGTTCGCAAAGAATATATACTTCCTTAAATGCCAGCTATCAAATGGGATTTACTATTGGCGTTGATTTTGTTGAAACCCTCTTTCAATGGCCAAATTTAATTACTGATAGATTAATTAGTGTAGTGCTGATTTGAAAATAGTTTTGACTTTTGAAGAACTGCAACTGTTCATCGACCGAAAAGCCAATATATACATAATGTTGCTTTATTTAACACTCATGAGTAGTGGAGACATCGCTTAATAATTTATTTAATTTACTGATTCAACGTAACCGTGTAATATGAATTCTTCAATCATCTGTATGTTCTTTTCTAAATTAGAAATTGAGTATTGCTTGAATTAATAAAGCATCCCCTGTTCATACACTAGGAGGATATTTAGTTGTTGACCTCAACTAATTATAAACTATATGAGGGCATTGGTTATTTGTACTTGTTTGTGCACAAATTGTACATCCTACTTTCTAATTAAAATTTGCACCACCCCTGTTCTTGTCGTGCAACCACTTTCATTCTCTACTGATAAAATAGGAGACGGAGTTATGTATATACTTTCATTAAGCCTTCATCCAAATAAATAAATTAATTAATTAAAAGGGAGCCATAAAAGCTAAATAGGGTTGTAAGTGTTGATATGACATCATTTGCTCATAGCAGAAAGAACTATTTGACAGAGCCTCCTATTCCAGAAATATTGTACATATGGAGAAATGCCTTGCTCTTTTGGCTATGTCCTTGGCAGTAGTCGTTATTTATGGCCAAGATCCAGAAGGTGAGCATTTCCTACTTTACAGAGGATTTTGATTCGCATAATTTTTCCCTTTACTATTTACAATGTCTTTTCTTTGTGAATGCATCAACACTGAGAACTTAAAAAAGCTAGCATGCATGCATGGTTGCCATCGGTGAACCTAAACTCCGCTGCCTTTACTGCATAGTGCGATGATGCTAGTATAAAAGTATGAAATCAGACGATACCAATAACCAATCAGATGAAATACCTGTCTTTTATTAAATATATAGTTTAAATTGAGTAATGACAAAATTCTAGTGTGAGAACAATGTTGGTACATAACCACATAGGATAAATATAATTTTTGGATAAATTGATCTTTAGCAGCCATGAAGCATCATCCCGTCCCTGTCATAATTTGGCAAGTACAATTTGATCTGTTCCTCTAAATTTATTAACTATCTCAATTATGTCTCTTTATTATATTTCTGTTAAAAAAAGCTAACAGGTTATTGATGTTGACACTTTTTGATGAAATCTTAATATTTGATGATCGATATGAAAAAATTTCCTGATAGCCTGTACAGTGATTTTGTTTTGTCCCTCTGATGAATGCATAATCGAAAGTTTAGTAACCACTATGATGTGTGCATAGGTTATTGGCCTGCTATGAAAATTTCCTTTTTCTATTTGTTTTGGAGATACACAAGTATTATGTAATAATTTGGATAACTTACTCCAAACGCAAAAGGAAGCCTTTCACATAATTCAATCTCAGATCTCCAGCTTTTTGGAACAAACAAACCAATTACTATAAATAAAAGCCTTGACTAATTTTTTTTTTAAAAGGCCTAGGTCCCTTTTTTTTTTTTTTTTTTTTTAAAAGGCACTACCCCATAATTTTAGTAATATTGAATCTTCATTTTAATAAAAGTAAAACAATTTGCAATCATGTAATTAATTAAATTCGTTTTCATATTATCGGCCATATGGATATTTCAGGTAGATAGTTTGACTATGGGTTAGACAATGTTGATGTTTTTTCTAAACTTTATATTGCAGGTTTCATTAGCATAGACTGTGGAGGTACCGATAGTTTTGTTGATGATGCCACCAAGTTAAAATATACTTCTGATGATCAGTATATAGATACCGGGTAAATGCCAACATCGCTAGCAATTACAAGTCTAGCATAGTTGTCAGAACATTTTTCAATCTTAGAAGCTTCCCAAGCGGGAGCCGAAACTGCTACAGTCTAAAACCTGTGGTGCGTAATAGCACATATCTCATCAGAGTGGCTTTCTTTCATGGAAACTATGATTCACATTTCAGTGCACAATCTAAGATGCCGATATTGTTTGACCTTTATATCGGGGCCAGTAAATGGAAGACAGTGAACATAACAGATCCTGATTTTCTCTTTTTGTATGAGGTTATAACAGCAGCTTTAGCTGAAGTTTTATATGTATGTCTGGTAAACACGGGTCAGGGAACACCATTTATAAGTTTGTTGGAGATGAGGCCAATGAATTCCCCCCTTTATCCATATGTTGATGAGACCCAATTTGCTGATCTTTACGGTCGATGCGATTTTGGAGGCTCCAAGTTAACTAGGTAAGTCTATATGTTTTCAATCATTATATTTGTGCTGTATCCAATTATTTTGACATGAAAAAATGTTATTAATTACTTAACAGTGTCGCCAAATATACTTTCCGCTTCTCAAATTAAAGATACTAAATTTGCTAATAAATACCTACATATATATATATATATATATAGGTATCCTGATGACAAGTATGATCGCATTTGGGTTCCACTGATGCTTGATGAATGGACAAATATATCCACACGTAATAAGGTGGATGCTAATTTCAGAAACAGTTATTCAGAGTTACCCTCTGTCGTGCTTCAAACGGCCGTTATCCCGTCTCAATCAGCTCCAAATTCGTCAAATCTGAATTTGTCCTGGACTCAGCAAGACGGTGTTATTCCCCCATTTGTTGCCAACTTTCACTTTGCTGAAGTAAAAAAGCTTCCATTGGGCAGCAGGCGTGAATTCAAAATATACTACAACGGGAAAATAATGTAATTTATTACTACCTATGAAGATCATCAATTTTTCTCTGAAGATTTCCACAAAATAAATATTCAATTTTATTTTCTTAATTAGATAAGCTTTCCACAGACCACATAAAAAAAATTACCTATTTTGTAAAATTATGGCAGGTACGACCGTGTAAACCCGAAGTACTTGGAAGCTAAAACAATCTATAATAATAAACCGGTAAACATGCCTAGCAACTTAAACCAATATGGTTTCACGCTCAATGCCACCTCCAATTCTACCGAGCCAGCGCTCATGAATGCCTTTGAGATTTTTTCAATCTTGCCAGTTAACAGTAAACTGACCGACCCTGTTGATAGTAAGATGCATTTATTGCCTCTTTTTTTTTTTTTTTTTTTTTTTTTATCGTTGACAACAGGACACTATATGACCCCGAACGGATGCAATCTCCCATTACATTGATGTCGTCTTCTTCTTCTTCTTCTTCTTTTCAGCTGATGGTATCTTATTAATCAAGACAGAGTACAAGGTCAATAAAGGGTGGACTGGTGACCCATGTGCTCCAGTAAACTACACTTGGGTCGGGGTGGGTTGTGACTACGCAGGAAATTCTTCTAAAATTATCTCCTTGTGAGTATGCGAAAGAGGAAAGCTAAGTAGTATCTTTTTTTATAATCAGGAATATTTACAAACCACACTTGAATTAACATATGTTTGAGTAAATTGCAGAAATCTTTCAAATAGTGGCTTGACTGGCTCTATTTCCCCATCCTTCTTCAGGCTACAAAACATCAAGATTCTGTAAGTTATGCTACGTATTAAGTTTTTCTGTAAGTTATTATGAACAAGACCAAATAGTCCTTGACATGAACTATACCTTGATCAATCTAAAATCTCTAATTGTGCATTATTCATGACTTTTAATTTTAGGGATCTGTCAAACAACAGTCTAAATGGAACTATTCCTAATTTTCTGGGTACTATGAATTCGCTTCAAATCTTGTAAGTGTTCATTTTACTTGTTTCCCTTGAATGATTATAGACAAGGGCATGCAATGAGTATATATATCGATAAAAAAAATCAATTTCAGTAGTCATAAAGTCCTGATCACTAGGACTAAATGTATGTGGATCTGGTAAGAAATTGAACTTTAGTTTGTCCCTGAATATTTTCGAAATAATTTCTTATAATGACATGTTAAATATGCATCATATGATTCATGTCTTTTGACCTAAAGAGAAACAAATGGTCTAGCCAAACCTGTGAACCCAGGTAGTTAATTTTCAAAAATGGTCTAGCCAAACCTTTGAAAAATGGTCTAGAAACAAATGTAACATGTCTTTTCATGTTACATGTAACAAATGGTCTAGCCAAACCTTTGACCTAATGATTACATGTAACCCATATCAGGACTGACACCAAATTAACTACATACTGACATGGTATCAACTATCGAATCAGATAAAGCAGTACATATTGAACATGGTAACTAAGCTTAATCCAAGCTGTCCCTAACTAATTAATGTAGGATCTTATCAGGCAACTCTTTCAGTTGTCCAATTCCAGATATGTTACGAAAGAAGTCCAACTCTGGACGGCTTCTGCTGATGTATGTACGAATAGCAATTTTCATTGTCATAAGATTTCTTATTTAGCTAGATAATTTCATTTATCTCCAACTGTGGAACATTTGCATTGTGTTTATATTTGAGATCAAAGGAACTTTAATAGTTGCAATTCAGTAAAAGTGCTAATTTGGAAATATTTTCAAATGCAAGGACTGACAACATATGCACAGAAAAGACATCGCAAAAGCCTGGGATTCCCGTAATTGGCTTGGTAATTACTGTAATTGCAGCAGTAATTCTTCTATTAAATCTGGTTTTTATAGTATTGGTGGGAAGAAGATACATGAAACGAGGTAACTTAGTCATTAGAAAGAAAAATAAAGATTTAAAGTTTTATTAGTAAATCAAAACCAGGCTTTACATGTTACCTGATAATTTCCCCCAATTTCTAACCTTTGCATTTCTTTTGTTGTTATCTCCAAAAAAAATAAAAGAATCCATACAATAGAACAACGCAGGCCCTATTAATGCATTAGCACCATCTCTGTTTCAGTTCAAGCAGAAGAACAAAAGATCACTGTTAATACCTTTGAAGTGCAACTAAAGACCCAAAAATTCACCAAGGCAGAGATAGAGATAATTACGGAGAATTTTAAAAACGAAATTGGACGAGGTGGATTTGGGAGTGTGTTTTCTGGTTCATTGAAAAATGGCACTAGGGTTGCAGTCAAGAAGCTAACTCAATCCAAATCCTCAAAACAAGGGCCAAAGGAATTCAGAACTGAGGTAATTATCCCCAAGTTTATACAACACCCTGATATATATGAAATTTAATAATTGCATCAGATACTGTTATGAATCAGCTTGATTACATATTACAAATTTTGACTTATTAGTTGGAGAAATTGGCTACCCTCCACCATAAGAACCTCCTTTTATTGATTGGTTATTGTGAAGACGAAAGTTGCTTAGCACTTGTCTATGAGTACATGGCACAGGGAACTTTAGAAGACCACATCAGAGGTTTGCTCACAAGTCTTTCACCATTCATTTCAGATCTTCATTACTACAGAGCTTACTTTGAATTTTACATATTTTTGATGAATTTGATTTTTTTTTTAAATATTAATTTTTAAAATTTGCACAAGAAAAAACTAGCAATTAATGCTTATGGTTTGAAGGTAACAAACAAACTTTGAGCTGGCGAGAGCGGCTACGCATTGCCATTGAAGCAGCACAAGGTTATCCTAAAGCACTAATTAATTAATTTGATATCAAAATTTCAATTAAGTAATCGAATCTAATTGAATCTTCATTTCTGGTTTTTAAAAAATGTTAGGGCTTGAATATATGCACACAGGCTGTGAGAAGCCTATAGTTCATAGGGATGTAAAAAGCAGCAACATTCTTTTAGGTGAGAACTTGGAGGCCAAGGTGTCTGATTTGGGCATAGCTAGAGCTTTCCGCAGCAATGATGAAGCAACATACACAGCTCCTATCGGCACATTTGGTTACATTGACCCAGAGTATATACATTTCTGATTTTAAATTTGATAATTTAATTAAAAATTTAGAGCATCCCTAATATGATCTGACGTGGTACTCTCTGCCCAAATATAGGTCCATGAGGTCAAATATGATCACTGTTAAGTGTGATGTATACAGCTTTGGAATTGTTCTTCTTGAGTTAATCACAGGACTACCACCTATCATTCCAGGAGAATGTCATTTAATGCAGTATGTGAGGCGGCAGCTTCAGAGTGAAGGCATCATGAGCTTGATTGATAGACGGTTGGAAGGAGAATATGACGTCAACTCAGTGCAGGTAGTGTTAGATTTGGCCAAGGATAATTGCACTATACAAGACCCTATTAACAGGCCAACGATGTCACGTGTGGTGGCTGTTCTGAAGGAAAGCTTGGATTTGGAGACTCATCGTGTGTTTAGACAGAGAATGCTTAATGAGAACATTGGCATGAGTGGCAGCATGAATAGTGACACTGACGGTACGACCTATTTTACAGCAACCAGTGGTAATACTGGCCCACAGAGTGAAAATCCCAGCGTACCACTCATGCATAGTGATTCTGACGTTATGGCATTTCACCGCAACCAGCAGTGATACTGGCCCACAGAGTAAAAATACGGGCATATGTTATGGAAGTAATTTTTCAAAATTATTTTATAGGAATGATTTGTCCTTCTTTGAGGTAATTACTTTTGAGTAAAATTAGAAGTTTGATTTGCCCAAGAGTGGATTTAATTACTTTTTTGAAGTTATTTTATGTCACATAAAGTATTATGCACCGGATATATCCAAATGTAATTTGACGTTTGAATTGATTAAATGTAATTTTGAGTGCTACAAAAGATTTTCCAACTTTTCTCTCTTTTTATGTTCTTTTAATATATAGTGCTACAAAGATAAAAAGCAACAAATGGAAAGAGGGACATAAGATTATTTATTTACTATTTTTTTTATGTCATGGAGGGAAAGCAATTTTCAGGTGGATAGCTAGACTCGAGAAAATTCTGACAGTCGGATCAATTTTATTATTAGTAGATCCTTTATTTAACTTACAGTGGCAATTAAAATAAATAAATGTGGAAAAAGGTTGGACGAAAGAGTGCCTCTATTCCGAAAATTTTATTCATGGGAAATAAAAAAATAAATAATAAAAAATGGGAATGTTGTTGTAGGAATTTTAAAAATGAGAAGAAAACCATTTTCTATGGCGTCCAAGTGCAGATTTGGGTTTATAAAAACGGATGCCACCGAGTGCAGATTTGAGTTAAAAAATGGGGAAGAGAGTGAGATGAGAGACAACCAAGTGCAGATTTGGGTTATAAGAGCCACAGGACTAGCTAGATTCCAACTTCTATGGTGTCTAGGCCTGGACTCCATTTCTTTGGCATCCATGTTCTTTTTTCCAATTTTTTCCCTAGACTCCATTCTCTATAGCGTTTAGGAATTTTTTTTTCAGCTGCAAACTCCATGGCAAATTAGACGCCATTGAAGATGGCTGTCTTCCCATTTTTAATTATTTTTTTTATTTCCCACCAATAAAAAATTCTGGCCCATGTTCGACTCCAAACAGAAAAGGTTTAGTCTAGTAATTACATGTATATATTATCTATATATATCTGAAAAATATAAATATTAAAAAAGACCAAGTAATTGCTTTCAAAGAGCCAACATATAATAACCCAAAATTTGAAGATCCAAATACTATATTAAGCAATAATAATTTCTAATTGACATGACAGCAGCATATAGTAACAAAAAAATAACGATAACCGAGCAATAATAATTTCTAAGCAAAGTGCATCAGAAATGTGATAATGTGCCATGGTGCTTTAATGATTATGTATATTCAAGTGGTAAAGAAATTTATAATTTTATGTTATTCTATTTGTTGAGTTTGCTGTTGCGCAGTAAAATATGAAAATTTGAAAGTTGGTCTACTGTTTAATTTGTATTCTTTTTAAATAATATGCCAAGTAAAATAGGACCTTTTAATTTTGTGTTACTGCTCAATTTAGGGATCAATGAGACTTCTCATGTGCATGGCCGCATGGGCAACCTTAGTAAAGGCAAACAAGACTACTCTTTTTGTGAAAACTTTTGTTAGATTCCAGCGCACTAAATCACTAATGAAATTATAAATTGGATATTTCATCAAACACCTTGTGTGCACAAAGTAGTATACACCATAAATACCAATTAAAAAGGAAATGAGTACAATGTACCTTTTTTTGACGAGGAACTTTGATCCACAAAGACCCGAGAGTCAAGAAGTTACCATCCCACAAGCGAAGAAAGCAACAATGGATTTCTACGCCTCTACCTCACTTGAGATTTTTCACATGGTGGATCACCAAGCACAACGCACATCATCTCTACATAGATACCGTGCACCCAGACATCACAGCATCGCCAAGGTGGATCTCAATGAGGTTCTAAAGAGATTTTTTAAGACCATACCGAGCGCATCTTTTCCTTTTCTTTTCGTCTCTCTCTGCATCTCTAGAATTCGTATCCTCTGCATTAAAACTTTTGAGTTAATGAAGAATGAATCCTGACTGTCCGATCTGTTTTGACACGAATATTAAAGATGTTTCATGTGTTTCGTCTCGAACTGAATCGGCTCAGATCCTGATCAGACGGCCGAGATGCATAGATGCGGACTTGCATCTCTTCCTACTGAATTCGCATCCTCTGAGATATATTGTGCGTTACTCTATGCAAAATAGCAACTGTTCAAATACCTCGTAGACCCTCTCATCCCTTCTCTCTCATTTCTTTTTATTTGCTCTCATTTATTATTTGAGGAGGATTCCACTGTACCCAAATATTCCTACTCCCAAATGCTCCCAAAATTTGAACGATCTGATCTCCGTCAAAAAACGTGCATATCAAAAGAAAAATTCAGCGCAAAACATAGTTGTCCAATAATGGACGACTCCAGTTCTCCCTCTCTCTCTCAGCAATGAGCCCCTTCCTTCCTAACTCGGAAATTTTTTTTCGGTAGAAATGAATAGAAAAAGAGAGAAGGAAATAGAAAGAGTGTATGGATTCTTGAATTGATAGTAAGACCGGTATAAATTCTACCGGTTTAAAAAACTCAAAGTTTAGACCTGTAAAACTCTTATCGGTCCTAACTACTTTTTTTTTTTTTTATCAGTCAGTAAACCTTGAAAAAAAAAAATAGTTAGGACCGGTAAGAGTTTTACAGGTCTAAACTTTGAGTTTTTTAGACCGGTAAAATTTGTACCGGTCTTACTATCAATCTAAGAATCTGTGCACTCTTTCTATTTCCCTCTCTCTTTTTCTGTTAATTTCTACCGAAAATTTTTTTCCTCCTAACTCCCTTGCGAAAGAAGAAAAAAAGCCCTCAAACCTAACCCTTGCCTCTCATATCACCACTCTCATTCGTCTCTGGCCACTGGCGCTTGTGGATTAGGCTCTACTCTCCATGCTTTACCAGGCTGTGTTACTATTTCTTTGTAGCTTCGAGGCCCAGGATGGATCGCCATTAATAGCGGACGAGCAGGCCCAATTTGTTTGGGAATTGAAGCTTTCACGCGTATGCGATCCGTTTGAAGCTGAATAACTTTTGACATCGCGATTTTATTTAGATATTCTCTTTCTTTCTTTTTTCTTTTTTCCAGATTTTCTCTCTCTTTTTTTTCTTGGATCCAGATAACTGTCTCCGCACTCTCATCCCCCCTCTATCCCCGCACTAAAAGACAAAAAAGTCCGCACTAAAAGACAAAAAGTCTGGTTCTGCGTAGTATTTAACATTTATCTGTAGTGTATTTACAGTGCATCGAACAAGTATTTAACTTTATTTATTGGAGTATTAACTGTCTGTCCAACAGCGAAACAATATCTATCCCCACAAAAAATTAACATATTTGTCACCGCATCCCCGCACTAAAAGACAAAAAAAAAGGTTCCGACATTTGATGGTTTAAATTTCCTGCAGTATTTAACTTCAATCTTTAGTGTATTAATAGTGCATCGAATACATATTTAACTCTATTCATTGGAGTATTTAACCGTCCGCGTCCAACAGCGACACAATCTTTGTCCGCAAAAAATGACAAAATAATTTGGTATCGCCCCGCACATCAGTATTTTACTTTAGGAATGTTAGTATTTAACGATACGAACGTTAGTATTTATCTTTAAAGTCAAAAGTATTAATCTCTAAAATTATAAATAAGTTGCAGGAATTTTATTTAGCATTCTATATATTAGTATTTAACTTTATACACATCAGTATTTAACTTAAGGAATGCTAGTATTTAACTTTATGAACGTGATTATTTAACATTATGAAAGTTAGTATTTATCTGATGAAATGACAAAAGAAAAAATATAATATGTATTCAGATTAAGGAAAGAGATCAGATTTAATTAAGATAGATAATTAATGTGGGGAATGATGCTAATTATGGTAGTTAATTAATATGGAGAAAGTGCATAGATGGAAATGGAATGTGGAAAGGATGTTAATTAAGGTAGTTAATTAATATGGGGAAGATATGAGGATAGTGGGGGGATGGAAATAATTATTCTTTTTTCTTCTTTTCAAGAATCGCTCAGAATCGCTTTTTCATCGCCTTCTTTTAGTCTTTTTCTCTTCTTATTCAATCGAGCATATCAATTGAAGACCTGGAAGCGTCATTATTCAATTCTATTTTTATTAAAGAGCTTGAAATCAAATAATCTCTTTTTATTATGTCATTGAGGTTGTGCTGTTTTTTTTATGGCATTGATATGAAATTGGGTGTTTTAATTTACCATTTTCCAATACCATATTTTGAATTGTCAGAGCATATATATATGCATATTTTGGGTCTTTTGACTAAGATGATACTGACAGGGAACAAATAAAATGAGTGGGTGACTTTATTTCCTTGTTGCAACACATCTTTGCTTGTTATTGTAACAACAGATTTTAATTAATTACTTGCTTAGATTGTGACTCAATTACAATAATAAAGTATTCTGACAAGCTGATTTTTCTTTTTCTTATAGAACAAAACCATAATTTCAAATGAGGCATTTTTGGTTTCTAAATCTTCAATAAAACTTAATCTACAACCAGAATTTATTTCATGACTTTCTGGTTTTTCTAACTTAGTTAAAATCTTGATAGTCTTAAGTACCAGCCTGGTATAGTAATAGTTTTTATAACTTTCAGAATCTAAACTTCGGAAGATCACCATAAAGTAACCCTTTCCATGCCTGGTACAGTAACAAAGAGATGGCAGTGCTCTAATCGGAGGTTTAAGGTTTCATTGAGAAAAAGAAAAAGCAAACTTTAAACCTCCGATCAGAGTGGTGATATGAGAGGCGAGGGTTAGGTTTGAGGGCTTATTTTCTTCTTTCGCAAGGGAGCCAGGAAGGAGCTCATTCCTGAGAGAGAAAAGGAGAACTGGAGTCTTCTAGTACTGGACAACTATTTTTTCGCTGAATTTTTCTTTTGATATGCACGATTTTTGACGGAGATCAGATCGTTCAAATTTTGGGAGCATTTGGGAGTAGGGATATTTGGGTGCAGTGGAACTCTCCTCTATTTATTTACTCAAGTAAAAGAGAAAATTTTATGTATTCCCTCAAAAACTTTGAAATTACATATTTCCTCTCTAAAATTTATAATATCATATTACCCTTCTAAAATTCAGAAACTCACAAATTTATCCAATTTATTAATTTTTCTAATAAAACTCATTTTAAATTTATAAACTACCCATTTTATCCTTATTTCTCCATCTTTATTTTTTTCTCCTTTCTCTCCGTTACACACAGACCAGTCATTTTATGTCTATTGCATAAGTAACATACTATTAATGTCAATATATAGGGACTAGTCCTTTTTTTTGGAGAATGTTGGCAGATACGTACTGCCATTGTTTGTATTCAATTGAAATGTTTTCCAACTTCATTTCCCAATTATCTGGCATCTAAATCTGGAAACTATTTACTGACATCTAAGTCTCGAAACTATTTATTGATTAGCCCCTGCTTGCTTCTATATTTGTAATCTAGTCTCCAACCTCATTACATAGCAGTATATCAGTAAACACTACAATATTCAATTCAATTCTTCAGTCAGGTCTTTTATCAGCAAAAATCATCCATAACTTTACATCATGTGCTATTTTTTCTACCAACCAGTACGCTGGTACCGCACTGCCCCCAAACACCGCATTCTGTTACTTGCAAATCATCCATATTGTACATAAAAACCAAACCTGCCATGTCTTAGTCTTTACCTTTATGTCAATTTTAATATTTTCTTCAGAGCATATCCAAACATCCTGTACCGAGTTACCCGGTACCATTAACAGATATCTTAGTTTTTCTGCCAGTAGGTCCCAAATTTCTGACGCATACAAGCATAGAAATAGGAGATGTAAATATGTAATGCTGTTTCAATCGGTTTGTTGCATAGTAAGCATCTCATGTTGCATTGTATATGTTGTTTAGCCATCACGTCATGCGTCAGAATCTTGGAATGCAATGTTAAAAAAACAAAAAATCTTTATTGTTGGTGGGCATCTAGATACCATACAGCCATGAACCGCCATTTAATTCTTACTCCTGTCAGTTCCATATGTTGCGCTAGCTGTGTACTCTCCTAGTCATCCCCACCGCCAGATTATGTTGTCAGAAAAATCTGAATGGAAGATAGGCTGTACCTCATCCAAATTAAGCAGTGTTTGTCTTAAAGGCACTTAGAGAGAGATGAATAGAGTATTTTTAAATTTTTAATCTAAGTTAAATTAACTAATGTGACTTGAAGTTATTCTTGGCTGAAACTTGAATAACTTGGTTCTAAACTAAAAATATAATAAAATAAAGAATAGAGTTTAGAGACACTTGACACAAGAGTTGTTTAAGGAGTTCGGTACTAACGCCTATGCCTCCGGAGCTCGCAACTTTCAAGATGACGCACCTTTCTTAACCCAATGAGAATGAGTACAAGGTGGAACCGGAGTCCTTACAATATTCTGGAAAGTCACACGGCTCGAGCACGGAATGGCTCACGAGCACTAAAGGCTCAAAGATAACAAGGAGAGCAACAATTAAAGGCTCAAATGAATAAGTGAGTAGGTACGCAGGATCACTCTAAGAGATTGTGTATTAATTGAATAAGCTTGAAATTGAATATGAATATTGAAGTTCATGTGCACAAGCAATAATGGTTTTTTCTAGATTTGAAAATTCGTGTTTTGAAGTCAATGGCAACTAGAGTGATAATCGATCTAAACTCAGATTTTGCTTCTATTTATATTGAGCTGATCAAAATAAAGTAATTTGGTCTTAACCATTACAACGGTTCAGGAAAAGGTTGGCCAACTTACGGCGGGTTTGGATGCCATTAATCCTAACCATCAGGTCTAATATCTTTGGCATCAGCTAATCCACAGATGTGTGGCACATCCACAATGCTGGAACTAATGGCGATGCCAGTTTAATCCTTTTTTTTTTTTCAAGAAATTGCTGTCAAGATGTTAATATATATGAATGTAAATTACAATACTCAGTTTAATCTGCTATTGGATT